>JAOPTO010001680.1:8065-63100 GCA_033822845.1 Tetrapedia diversipes
TTTTCTCTGTTATCATTATTATATCTTCACACCTCACTGTAATAATTTCCTTCTAAATCTCTAATAGGTTAATCCCATATAAATAAGTAAATAAATGAATAAATAAGTAACAGATAAGTCATAACAAGTAGAAATAACAATTTACAATCTTTACTTTTCTCTGCTACCATTATCACATTTTCATACCTCACTGTAATAATTTTCTTGTAATTCTCTAGTAGGTTAATCCCATATAAATAAATAAATAAATAAATAACAGATAAATCATAACAAGTAGAAATAACAATTTACAATCTTTACTTTTCTCTGTTACCATTATTATATCTTCATACTTCACACTAATAATTTCCTTGTAATTCTCTAACAGGTTAATCCCATATAAATAAATAATTGATAAATCATAACAAGTAGAAATAACAATTTACAATTTTCACTTTTCTCTGTTACCATTATCATATTTTCATACCTCACAGTAATAATTTCCTTGTAATTCTCTAATGAGTAAATCTCATATAAATAAATAACTGATAAATCATAACAGGTAGAAATAACAATTTACACTGGCAGAATTTCATTAATTTAATGTTAATTTTGACTGAAAGGATTAAAGAATTCTCTTGAATTTCCATTAATAATTGTTAAAAAACCGTAACACTCGGATTGCGAACTGTTTGAAGTTGTAAACGCAAGTGCTTCAATTCTCTCTCGTCGACGTTAAATAAATATAACACAAACGATTTGCACTCGCACGAATAACGTTTCCGTTCCTCGCGTATAATGCTGTTCTATTTAAAATATTTCATTTATTCGCATGCGACTGTCAGCGAGAGAAACACAATGCTCCCCCCTTTCGCGGACGGAAACAAATTAATTCGACGAATTCGATAAACCTGTTCGCCATAGAAACGTCGGCGAAAGAATTCCCTCTGTCTCTCGCTCTGGATAATGTGTGGCCGCGTTTTAATAGGTTTGGACTGCTTCAAAGCCCGCGTGGCTCGCAAACTTGTGCAAGTTGGGCCAACTTTCGCCAGAGACGAACCCGCTTCGCACATAATATCCGATAATCCCGTGCCCACATAACTAATAGCTCCTATAATAAGCGTCTGTCTCGCTCACGGCACCGTGCTTTAAATACGGCTAATCTGCCTGGAAAATTGGCTGCCCGTTTTTAACAGTGGAACTAGCAGACTAGTGAAAATTGACCAATTGGTGATTACTCATAGCGAACTTATAAATTCATTGCGGTAAAACTTTCAAAATTTACTCCTGATTTTCTGCAGAGGGTATGGATAAAGATTTGTCTTCTGGGTATTCGGTATTTTTTCATGCAATCTTCACTTTGATATCTTCCATTCAAATAAGTATACTTTAAGTGTTGATGGTTTTTAGTGTTAATGCACATTTAACACTAGAACTAGTAGAGCTGTGAAAATGACCAATTGGGGGTTAATCATAGCAAACTTATAGATTCACTGTGATAAAACTTTCAAAATTTACTTCTGATTTTCTGCAGAGGGTATAGATAAAGATTTGTCTTGTATATATTCCATATTTTTTCACGCAATCTTCACTTTGATATCTTCCATTCAAATAAGTATACTTTAAGTTTGATAATTCTAGTATTAATGCACATTTAAAGCAATCAAAATGACCAATTGGTGATTACTCATAGCAAACTTATAAATTCGTTGTAGTAAAACTTTCAAAATTTAGTTCTCATTTTCTGCAGAAGATAAAAATAAAGATTTGTTTTCTATGCATTCGGTATTTTTTCATATAATTTTCAATTTCATTTTTTCCATGCAAATAAGTACAAAATAGCCAATTGGTGATTAATCATAGCAGCCTTATAGATTCACTGTAATGAAACTTCCAAAATTTACTATAATTTTCTGCAGAAGGTGTAAATAAAGATTCGTTCTCTACATATTCCGTATTTCTTCACGTAATTTTCAATTTCATCTCTTCCATGCAAATAAGTACACTATAACTGTCAGTAGTTCAAGTGTTAAATACTCGAAATTCCAAAAATCTTTTGGTATAAACCTAACCACGATCATCTCTCCATCTAACTGACCATATTAATCACATCATGGACACAGTCAACAAATATAGTTTATTATACTATCATTTCAAAATCAAATTCAGAACATTGTATAATATCCACCACTGTATCATATTATGTACCTGATGCCTTCCCCCGTTTAAACAAAAAAATAAATAAAAAGATCTCACTGCGACTGGAATAATTGGCTCTATCCTGTCTCAGCGGGGGTTCTTTTCCCCTCTCGTCGCCTCTCGCATTCTATTAGCGTCTGGCATCGGCTCAAAGGGCAGCGTAATCGAAGACGAGGGGGGGAGATCGGGGCTGGGCACGGGAGTCGATTCTAATCGAATCATGCCAGCCTGCACGGATTATGTCCTTCTCACGAGATTGGTCCGGTCGTGGTCAAAGGACATATCGCTGGTCGACAATCACTTAGGGCCCTCCGGCGGCGGTTAGTGGGGGGGAGGGGGCATACAGCCGCGGGAGAGCGTGCCGTTGGCCTTCTTCCTCGGTGTCCAGGCAGATCGATCTCTCGATCGTGGAAGAGAGGAACCGCTCTTGGTCCCCGATTCAATCTGCCCGACGACCGTCGATGTCCTCAAAGGAATTATCGTCCGAGTCAGGGTGATCGATCCACGGGCCTCTTTTGCGTCGGGGAGTCGAGCAACGCTTAACTCCTTGACACACAGGTTAGCGACCGCATATTTTTGGATGATCACTGGAAATGCCTAGACTCTGAATGATTTAACGTGCGGCACCTGGCCGCATGAGATCTTATCCACAATTATTATTATCCACCCTGATGTGCAAGCTTTGAAATTCTTTTAAAAAGGGGGATAGGGGAGAGCATCTTGACGGCATACATCTTGCATACTGCACGGTGTTCGCTGAAAACAGCTCTTGATGAGTCAAACTCGTCAAAGTCTGATGAATGACGACTCTAACTGGTCATTGTGTGTCAAGGAGTTTGATCCACCCAGGCCATGAGGTGCAAGACCCTATTGGATAACGTTTGAGTGATTTAACCTCAGCTTTACCCCCATGGGCGCGGGATTGGGGTGCGCCCAATCAGTGTGCAACTGCAGGACACCTACTCAATTGCTACAAATGCGGTTGAAAGTACAAACTCAACAGGACAATCTTGGTCGGGGCAGGACTTTCTAACTCCTTATTAGCTCTGCAGACTGTCCTCCAAGCTGTAATTAGCGCAGCTCACGCCAAAATATCTCTTAGCCCGCGATATAGGTTTACCTCTGTCCTCGTGAGTCAAATCCATGGTTGACGACGGGGGGACCCTACCCCGTGGTACCAGTCTCTAAGTCATACCGGTCATACTGTTTGCTGGGTCTTTTTTTCTGGGATATCCCAGTATCCAGTAAGGTTCCCCTCAGGGGCTGCGGTTGAGAGGTCAACCGTAGTACGGGCTTGACGAACCCGAGGTGCCCGAGACGTTAGTCCACGAGATTCCCCTTAATCGGGAAGTCTCAGCGAAGAGTATGACCAGTGTGACTTGGAGGCTGGTACCACGGGGTAGGGTCCCTCCGTCGTCAACCATGGATTGGACTCACGAGGACAGAGGTAAACCTATATCGCGGGCTAAGAGACATTTTGGCGTGAGCTGCCCTAATTACAACTTGGAGGCCAGTCTGCAGAGCTAATAAGGAGTTAGAAGGTCCCCCGTCGTTAACCAATAGGTGTTGGACTCGTGGGGGCAGATGAGGAGCACTACAGCCCTCACCTACGGTCATCACCTCCCAGTGGGTGAGTTGCACTAATTACGGCTAGGGGGTCAGCCTGCAGAGTTGGTAGGGACTTAGAAAGGACCCGCTCCGACCAAGGGAGTCCTGTTGAGCTTGCACTCTCAGGCACATTGGTAGGAACTGCGTTGGTGTCCAGCAGATTGCACGTTGATTGGGCGTATCTCAATCCCTCGCTTATGGAGTTCGGGTGGTTAAAATTAAATCACTCAGACGTTATCCAATAGGGACTTGCTCCCCATGGCCTGTGTGGGCCAAAGTTCTTGACACACAATGACGAGTTAGAGTTATCATTCATTTCAAGTGCCACTATAGACTTTGACGAGTCAGACTCGTCCAGAGCTATTTTCAGCGAACCATGCAATATATAATTAAATTATTTAGCCGTTTCACTCGTGCATCGATTCTGTTTTATTTGAATATTCAATATACTCCCTCCTACCCCTTTTCAACAAGATTTTCAAAGCTTGCACACAACTGTTCAGCTGAGCCAAATTAAATAGCATTTTTCGAACGCATCAAACTCCATTTTATTTATATGCCAAGTGGTTAATAATCCCTAGTAACCCGGAAATCCTTAGTTATTTTTCGAAACCAATTCGATCGGAACCAGGAAACGGAGCTGTACTCCTCGAATTCTCGGACGGTGTTCCGCAAACGTTGTCGCAGCCTCGCCGGAAGCCTCTGGTCGAGTTCCACGCGCTCGTCGGGACGTTTTATGACGGCGGTGGCGGTTGTGTCGTTGGTTGTCGAGGTGTGGCTGGCAGATTGTTTGGTGCAATTAGGCGGGAAGCTTGATAGGGGGAGATCGTATTGCTGGCTGCGAATCGACAGGTGTTGGGGGTTGGCCAGATGCGGTTCGTATTCGGGTCTGGCCGGTTGCGGAGCTGGAGTTTATATTAATTGTAGGGTGGAAGCTGGTCGTGTTCTAATTATGGGTTTCATTCGTGTGAATTTCGATTAGAAAACGAACGATCGACACGGTGATCGTTTAGGTTGATCGTTTGTTCGATTGCTTATGTATCATTTGCGAAAAGCTTGGAATCATTCTCTGAGTTGCAGCGATATTTCATTAGTCATGAAACTTTTGTTAGGTGCTAATTATAAAATCGTTGATCGTTCGTTCGATTGCTTACGTATCATTTGCGAAAAGCTTGGAACCATTCTCTGAGTTGCAGCAATATTTCATTAGCCAGGGAATTTTTGTTAGGTGCTAATTATAAAATCGTTGATCGTTCGTTCGATTGCTTATGTATCATTAGCGAAAAGCTTGGAATCATTCTCTGAGTTGCAGCGATATTTCATCTGTCATGAAACTTTTGTTAGGAGCTAATTATAAAATGGTTGATTAGATTTCTTACCTATCGTTGGAAAAATTTGGAATCATTCTCTGAGTTGCAGCGATATTTCATTAGTCATGAAACTTTTGTTAGGTGCTAATTATAAAATCGTTGATCGTTCGTTCGATTGCTTACGTATCATTTGCGAAAAGCTTGGAACCATTCTCTGAGTTGCAGCAATATTTCATTAGCCAGGGAATTTTTGTTAGGTGCTAATTATAAAATCGTTGATCGTTCGTTCGATTGCTTATGTATCATTAGCGAAAAGCTTGGAATCATTCTCTGAGTTGCAGCGATATTTCATCTGTCATGAAACTTTTGTTAGGAGCTAATTATAAAATGGTTGATTATTTTTTTGATTTCTTACCTATCGTTGGTTAAAAATTTGGAATCATTTTCTGGATTGTAATGATATTTCATCAGTCAGGGAATTTTTATTAGGTGCTAATTATAAAATCGTTGATCGTTCGTTCGATTCAGCCAGAAGAAATGTTTAAGAATCATAACTCCATTAAAAATAATAGTTTAATATTATATGTTTACTTTTCTCAACAGTATTTATTATTTAAATCAAATTAATCTATTTTAACAATAATATAATATGCGTACAAATATTGGAAGTTTATTCATGATCTATCCTGGTAGACGTATCAATTGTTTCATTGAATCGGAAGGAGGATAGCGAGAACTGTGGTCGACAAACAAAAGAAAATCCGAGGGTCTTGGTACACGTGTGAACTTCTATGAGGAAACGTGCCCAAGTATCTATTGAAAACAAACGATAGGAGACAGATGGAAGATTTGCTCTGAAATAAACGAGAGACACCTATTTTTATATCCACTCCAACCTACCAGTACCATTTTATAATTTTCAATTAGTTTACACATTTTCTGCTTTACTCAAATTTTTACTGTCGTTTATTATTATTTGCTGTCATTTAAAGTTTCAACAAGACATTAACCAAGTAATTGTGTACACATAGCAATTACTTTTAATTAGAGTACGTTAATTTCAATGCAATTTCTCAGCAAAACATTTTTAATCCGACTTTCAGTAGTGACAATTTTTCACCATAAATGAATCGTCCCAGAAACCCAACGAAGCATAGTTTCTTCATCTTTCCCCTTTCACCCTCAAAAACTGTTCCGAAGAAGACACGCCTCCTCTCTTTCTCTATCTCAACGCCAAGATACACCCTCCCCTCATTCCCCTTCCTGAAACTTCTCTCTTCAACGTATTGCTTCGCTGCAGTCAAACACTATTTACATAATTTTTAATCTAACTTTCCAACAGCGCGCGACGATAATTTTCGCGCGGTATGCAAATAAAAACGTTGCCCTTTTGGCGGCGGGATTCTTATCAAACTTTCCTCGATGGTTCGGGTGAGGAAAAAAGAAAAACGAGAAAAAGCTTTTTTTCTCCATCGCAACTTTCAATTCCACGTTGTTCAATTCCGAGTTTACCGGTCGGATTAATTATTCGAGCGGACAGGATGTCGTCGCTGGGCGAACGTATTGCTCGTCGAAGATCGATTAAATCCACCCCTACCAACTCCCCCTCCCCTCAACCCTTCACCGTCGCTGAATATTCCCTCTTCATAAATATGCTAATGTTGCGCAAACACAAATGCAATCTGACCGCATTCGTTGTCTAGCAATCGTTTCAATCTCTTGTTAGTTTGAAGAAGCAATCGTGCTCGCTGTCTCCAGCCATCCCATTCGACCCCCTATTTCCGGTTTCTCTCTCTCACCCTCTCTCTCTTTCTTTGTCTATCTCCTCTCACCATCTCTCTCTCTTTCTTTCTTTTTCTCATTCTCTCACTCTCACTCATACTCTTTCTCTCTCTCTCACTTTCTTTTACTCAGCCTTTCTCTCTCTATTTCTCTCTCTCATTCTTTCATTCTCTTTCTCACTCTCTCTCTCATTCTCTCACTCTCTTTCTCACTCCCCCTCATTCCTTCTCTATCTCCTTCTCTCTTTCATTCTCTCACTCCATCTCACTCTCTTTTACTCTGTTTTTCTCTCTCTATTTCTCTCTCTCTCTCTCACTCACTCCTTCTCTATCTCTTTCTCACTCTCTTTCACTCTCTTTTACTCTCTTTTTCTCTCTATTTCTCTCTCTCATTCTCACTCTCTCTCACTCTCTTTTACTCTGTTTCTCTCTCTCATTCTCTCCCTCTCTTTCTCACTCTCCCACTCTCTATTCCTGTCTTTCATTTTAACTCTCTCTCACTCTCCTTTACTCTGTTTCACTCTCTATTTCTCTCTCTCTCTCTCTTTCTCCCTTTCTTTTTCTTTCTCTCTCTCTCCTTCTCGGTTGTTTAGCGTAGACTGTCTGTAATTGAGCGTGCGACGAGACTCGGTCTCATCGAGAATTTCGCATAAATCATATCCAGCTCGCCGCCCGGATCTGCATAAATCAATATTGATTGTTATTTTATGCGGGACCGTTTTTTATGCGGCTCGCGTTGGTCTTTGTTGGAAGCAGAACTGAATCCGTGCGGCAGCAACGTGCGAGATGATGTTCACTTAATTTGGATTCGATGATTTCGTTGAACGATCATTTACGATCATTTAGCTTCTATTAAGTTTAAACTGGTAACTATTTGCATTCGAAAGGCGACTATCGATAGTCGTCGATAATTACACCACTTTTTACAAATTTTTGAATGTAAATCAGTCGCATAAAAGTTTCACTACTATTTATCTAAATTGAATAAATTTTGGTATAAGTAAATCCTAATAGTGTTTAATTTCAATGTTCTGCATTCGAAAGCTTTTAAGAAGGAAGAGTCTTGAGGTCTTTTAAATTTTTTATTCGTCATTGAAATTCACCGATAGGAATTGTATTTTGTTTAAATGAAAAATATAGTAAAGAAGAAGCCTTTGTTTAATTTTTTATACAGGTTGTCTTATTATGGAAAATTTCGTGTCGAAATGGAAAAACGTTTCTGTGGCTTGTGATTATAAATAAATTTTTATATTCCACTCTTTCTGAAAAGTACAGAAATAGTATTATTATAATATTATTTATAGGCTGATCTAACGAATTAGAAAATAACACGAAATTGGAGAGTCATTTCTTTTTTTATTAACGGTTTGCAACTTTCTTATTTTACGTATTTGGTAGGGCGTGCAATTTTGTACTTGACTGTATTTAGTCATCACACTTTATTCAAATTTTGCGACAGCCTCTGAATTTTAGAACTTCCGAACTTCACAACTTCTGGCTTCAAAATTTCCAGTCCTTTTGAGCCCTAAAACGTTTTAACTTTACGAGTTTGAAAATTCGAAATCGTCGAACCATAAAGCTGCCAAACTGCGAAACGCTCTGGCCTCGAAGCTGGTAAATTTTTCAATCGACGAACCCTTGAATATTCCAATCCTGCTTTACGATTTCCAAACTTCACCCTGTCGAATTTTCCGCGAGGTTCGACAATTTTAATTATTCACCGCCGATTATCACGCAACTATAATTCACAATCTTTAAAACCAGTTTTTCTGTATTAGGTAGAAATTAAAATTCATTAATTATCTAGGAATTAAAAAAAAAGGCAACTGGTGTGATATAACACGTTCTTCTACTTGGAAAAATAAATAATGATAAAATAGTGAGAAAGTAAAAATAATTTGTTAATGCAAATACAAACTTGCATATAAAAAGTATTGTTTTCAATTTTGTAATGTATACTAAGGTGTGTAGTGTACACTAATAATGAAATTTTTCACTTTATAATTCTGTTAAATCATAAAAAAAAATATAATGATCTGTGTATTAAGGGTGCCTCCCATTTGAGAAAATTATATTCAAGGAGTTACGAAAATAGATAGCTCTTTCAAACAAGTGTTCCATATGATAAATAATAATACACCTTGGTGTACATTATAAATTCAAAAAGAAATTTTAGACGTGTATTATCAATTATCATGTGGAATACTTGTTTGAAAGAGCTATCTATTTTCGTAGCTCCTTGAATATAATTTTCTCAAATTGAAGACACCCTTAATACACAGATCATTATATTTGTTGATGATTTAACACTAGATTGCTAGAGTGAGTCAATTTGACTTACTTGTAATTTTGTCAAGCTTAAGTATAAGAAGAAAGAGTGTTTGTGCTAAATGTAATAAGAAACTCTGAGGGAAAATGTATTTTAAAAACAAAACACATGCAAAAATTGTTTTGAATAAATTTCCTTTAATATAAAATTTTTTTTTTTTATTTCAATTTCCATGTTTGAATTAAATTGACTTATTCAGTTGACAACATCCAGCAATTTAGTGGTAACAGAAATATAAGGTGAAAAATTTAATTACACTTAACACGTGAAAAATAATAATAATGAAAATGATCATCTACTATGGAAAATAGTTACATATACTTTCTTTAAATAAGTGATTAAATTCTGAAGTAGTATTTACAAAATATTCATTTAACTATAGTTTCATTAAAAATAGACGAACTTTTAAATCCTGCAACCTTGTTTCAACTGCAGTTGAAATAATACATAGTTGGGGATTATTAGATTCAATAAGCATAGAAACTGGTTTTTGAAACCTCTGCGTCAGAATAGACTCGGGCTCGTGAATACACATTGTTCCCTGGCGAACACGCTGCACAATAGTTGCCCATCGTAGCGAAAGGGTTAACAGTCCCGTTAGGCGAATATCGTGATTCGAGAGAGAGAGAGAGAGAGAGAGAGAGACTCGGGAACACCTTGCCTCGATGTGAATTCCAGAATCACGAAAGAAAACGTGAGAAAGTAGACGAGAGAAGGAGGGAGAAAGAGAAAGGGGGTGGCGTCTTTGTTGGAAGTAAGTGGACCGATAAAATCTCGACGGCTTCTTCACGATAATATCATTTCAAGATACTTTCACGGGGAATTCACCGCACACGGCACTCGCACGACGACGACGCCCGGAGAAAAGAATACCAGGGACGACAAAATACGATCGAGCCGGTTGAACGGATCTCCCAGGACCTTTCAAATGAATTTCTCGCCACGTTCTTCATACGTTCGCGTGAAACCATTCGGCTCGATGCGGATGAAACACTTTCAGTGATAGAGATCCGTGGTTCTGTCTGACTGTGTTCCCTTGTTTCAGAGTCGATCTTCTTTCGCTGTTAAGTGGAAGCGGTACGCGTATAGTCAGACGCTAACGTTGAATTATATTTTTATTTATCTACTGTGTTATTATTAGTGATTAATGTAGGTATTTTTGTAAACTCTTAGTATCCTGAAATCTCCTTTGCAGTTATTATAGGTTTATTTAGTGTTTTAAGTAGAACAGACAGGCATATGTTAGACGCTCGCGTTTGAGGACAGATTTCTATTTTTATTTAGTCACAATTACTATTAGTGATTAATATAGGTATTTTTGTGTGTATTTAACCAGTATGTATCACCTTGCAAATTCTTTTTCCAGTTATTATAGATTTATTTACTGTTTTAAGTAGAACAGGCAGGCATATGTTAGTCGCTCACGTTCAAGGACAGATATTTATTTTTATTTAGTTATAGTCACTGTCAGTGACTAATGTAGGTATTTTTGTGTGTATTTAATATCTATGTAACATCGTGCAAACTCCTTTCCCAAGTATTATAGATTTATTTAGTATTTTAAGTAGAACAGACAGGCATATGTTAGACGCTCACGTTCAAGGACAGATCCTTATTTTTATTTACCTACAGTTACTATTAGTGATTAATATAGGTATTTTTGTTCTCATTTAATATGTATGTAACACGGTGCAAACTCCTTTTGCAGTTATTATAAGGTTATGTAGCATTTTAAGTGAAACAGACACACGTATGATCAGGCGCGAGTGTTCGATTTTATTTTCAATTATCCACTAGTACTATTAGCCATTTTTGTTCTTGTTTAATATCTATTTAACACGGTGCAAACTTTTTTTTTAATTATCATAGGTTCATGTTGCATTTTGAGTAGAACAGCCACGCGGAAAATCGGGCTCAAACATTCAGAACATATTTAATGCCTGTTTAGTTACTATTACTGGTAGTTATAGCTTGGTGTAAGCAGCTTTATTTTAACGTATCACGTATAGCATAGCGTGCAAACGTTTTCTGTAATTGTTGTAGGAGCAAATATCCTTAAGCGGCAGATTATTATTCCACGGTTAACGTATTCAATGTAAACCAAAATTCCTGGCTTTTCTCTTAGTCCCTGCGAACGAACGTTAACAATAAGCTTAACGTGTAGCTCAAACATCTGTAGATGTTTGGATTATGGAAGTTTACCTAAAATCTTTGTGCACTGAGAAGGAGCAGGATGTTTGAAAATTTCCCAGTCAGCTTTAACCTAGGGAAGTTCCTGTGTGCACGAATAAATTGAAGTTCATCGCGTAACACCGTGAAAACCAACGATCTCTTGATATAAAACTGTATATTATTTGAAAAAATAATTCAGTTGCCTTACAACATATCCATATAATAATTTTATAAAATTAGTATGGATTTTAAGCAGTGTTTAGCATTTTACAGAAGTAACATTTTAGATTCACTTACAAGTCGAATTAATTACGTGTGAAATATTAATTTAATAAGCAATGCTTCTACGGAAGTGGGCAACGAAGGATCTTAGGCTCTTTCAATGTATCTAAATATTTTTTCATATATTACTTGTTGATAAATTATGGTTATGATGTGGAGGAGTTAGCTCTAAATTGTTGCTGACAATAGAACATTATTTGGTAGATTTTCTGTGTAAATATTCCTTATTTTAGATTCACTTACAAGTCGAATTAATTACGTGTGAAATATTAATTTAATAAGCAATGCTTCTATGGAAGTAGGAAACGTAGGACCTTAGGCTCTTTCAATACATCTAATTATTTTTTCATACATTATTTGTTCATAAATTGTGGCTATAATGTGCAGGAGTTAACTCTAAATTGTTGCTGACAATAGAACATCATTTGGTAGATTTTCTGTGTAAATATTCCTCATTGGTTCTCTCTTAAAATAGAACGTTCACAAACAATTAAATCCAACTGAAAGCATAAATCATTCTGTCGTGGTAGCTACATTGCTTCATATTCATATCCTTCATTTCATACAATATTTTCTATATCCACTGTGAACCTACCTACGTTGCATTCCAAGTGGAACAGACACACGCATACTCAGGCGTCAGGTTCAACCCGTTACACCTTACTCTAATACATTTATTATTACTGTCAGCAATAAATTTAGCCTCCTTTATTGTTATTTAACGCGTGTGAAACAACGTACGAACATTTTTTTGTAATTACCGTAAGTGCACGTAGAATTTCAAGTAGAAGCGGTAGGCGATTAGTCAGACGCAGGCGTTCGAAACGTTTTAATCTTTTATGCCGGCCACTGCCAGCAATTAATTCGGTTACTTTTACTTTTGTTCAGCACGTACACGACGGTGGGCAAATCATTTTCTGGTGATCGGGTGGGTACAATGCGCTTTAAGTGGAACAGGCACGCGCGTAGTCAGCCGTTGAAGGTGTAGGCACGTTCCTCTGACACCGGCGCCGCAAAACAAAAGCGGTACATTAGTTTCGCGTGAGCACCGGCTATTCCTCGAATCTCGACGCGTAATCACCGGACCAGTTTATTGTCTGTCTTGATGGGAATGTAATCGTTCACCCGCTAACGAGCCGAAACGCTGATTACGTGCCCTAATTAGGAACGCGAGATTTACGCATCTGCTACGAGGTTTGATCAATTTTAGGATACCGTAAGATTCTTCAATTTGTAAATTAAGATCTATAATCAACAAAATAATATTAATTCGTCTTCATTTCGTTTCCCACATTCCTCTCCCTTTTTTTATACGAATAAAAATCGAAATTTGTAATTCACAATTTTTATGGCGGACAAATTTTAAGGAAATCGTTGTATCATTAATTTGCAATAATTACATTCAGTTGCAATTAAATTTCACATTAATAATTTCACTTGAAAGGATTCAAAGGCAATTTCATAGTATCTACAGTAGCTGACAAAAATTTAAGACCAAAGGGTCAAAAAAAATAAATTAATTAATTACTAAGAAATAGCACGACAAATAAAATTTATATTCTATGCTAATTAATAAATGTGTTCTATCATTGTGACGATAAAAATAAGTATATGTAGAATATTTGCATACCAAAAAATTAGGTTTTACATTGTCCTGTCGTCTTAAACTTTTGTCCATTACTATAAATATAGGTGTATTTTTAAGTCAGAAATTACTGGGTACTGTATACTTTTGCTATCGATCACATTAACCCTTTGAATGCTAAATACTCCCTATGCGTTCATAATCCACGTGAGTAACTTTCGCCAGAGACACGTATACAGTAGTGGACAAAAGTTTAAGACGAAAGGGTTAAAGAAAATAAATAAACTAATTAATAAGAAATAATAATATAAATAAAATTTGTGTTCTATGCTAATCAATGAATAGCATTCTACCACAGTGGTAATAAAAATAAATAGATAAACTATGTTTTACATTGTCCTGTCGCCTTAAACTTTTGTCCTCTACTGTACACATCTCGAATATTAATCAGAAATGAAAAATTTTTAAACGTCTGCATTAACGTTCCCACGACCGTCAAATTTAAGTCTTCCAATTAATTCGTGATCGTCCAAATCCGTTTCGAAGTGATTCACGATCGATTTAATTACTGAGGAGCTATAAAAACCAGAAACGATCTCGTTCGAGGTGGAAGAGAAAGAATCATGGGAGGGTCGCGTAAAAATCAGCGAAAGATGGATCCCCAGGTGGTACCGGAAGCGCGGCTATTTGCTTTCGAATCCTTTGGATTAATCACCCCGGGATATCAGTCCTATCGTGCTCGATCTCAGGGCCCGCCTTACGTAAACGGAACACGCGATACTTCCGGTTCGGGCTCTCAGAGTTTTAAAGCCGCTCGTGAAACTGCACGATGTCGTAATGTTATAAAAATGGTCGTGAAAACTTTTTGGATTCCCTTACTCTTAATTTAGTTGCAACTATTATTTCATTACCCCCTATCATTATCATCTATACTTGCTTTTTTTTTTATTTAGTTTCTGTTGTTAAAGATGTACCACTATCATCTATACTTATTTTCTTTAATTAAGTTTCTGTTGTTAAAGATGTATCATTATCATCTATACCTATTTTCTTTAATTAAGTTTCTGTTGTTAAAGATGTATCAGTATCATTTGTACGTATTTTCTTTAATTAAGTTTCTGTTGTTAAAGATGTACGACTATCATCCATACTTATTTTCTTTAATTAAATTTCTGTTGTTAAAGATGTATCATTATCATCCATACTTATTTTCTTTAATTAAGTTTCTGTTGTTAAAGATGTACCATTATCATCTATACTTATTTTTTTTAATTAAGTTTCTGTTGCTAAAAAGGTATCATTATCATCCATACGTATTTTCTTTAATTAAGTTTGTAATCTTGAAGAGGTATCATTATCATCTTAAATTTTTGTTATTAAAGATGTATCAGTGTCATCTATACGTATTTTCTTTAATTAAGTTTTTGTTGTTAAAGATACAAAAGTACTTTTCTTGCCTTGAGAATTTTCCAGTAAACTTACCGGAAATTAATACAGAAAATAGAATTGTAATTTACAGCAGCGAACAAAAAGTTTAAGACCACAGGACAACGTGAAACATAGTTTCATGATATGCAAATATTAATATATAATTAAAATATTAATATTAATATATTTGCATAATCATTATGGTAGAACATTATTTATTGATTAGCACAGTATACAAATTTTATTTATCCTGATATTTCTTACAAATTAATCTATTTATTTTCATCGACTCTTTGGTCTTAAACTTTTGTCCACCACTGTACCTGTCCCTCTTGTTATGCGTTATATATTATAAGCTTCTTGCATTGAAGTTTTAAATTGTTCGATAATAATATAGTGCAGCATAGTGTGCCACACGATACCATACAATGTACACACTACAGAAACTGACCTCTCATTAAATTCCCTGGTATTAATTATAAACCGAGTAAACTACCCTTGCGCATAAATCGTCCGAAACCTTTTCAAACGCTACAATTAATAAAGCAGAGTTCAGCAAAAATTGCAAAAAAAAAAATACGATTCACCTGACTAAATAACAGAGAGAACAATTTTCCGGCAAAAATGAACGTTTTGCTTAATCAGCAACAAAGTCACGCTCCTTGTTTGCTCTCGGCAATTTTCGAAGTTTCTCCATACTCTACCTTGTCCAGTGTTACGTCTGAGAATACCCATCGAACGAGACACCGTCGATTTATGGTTTTTCCATCGAGCACTGAACGACGTTCGACGGCCAACACTCACTGAACTGAAACACTGTGATATTCGTGTAGCACCTGTTCCCGGATTCACTTATGCGGTATCCTGGTTTCGTTCGAAATCTTCAACGCGCCAATTCGATTCCGTTTGGAGCGTAACTGTGGCCGCGGTCGTTCGAAAGATCGCTGAGATACGCTTCGAGTGTGTCGGACACGCGAACGGAAGTTTTGAAATTATTCCGCGCGTTTTCACCTGTTCCATCGTACACTTTTGCCACGATCGGAGGAATTGATTTTCAAAGACGATGATCTGATGATCGTGAACTTGCTGATGATTACTCACTGTTGGGTGGACAATTCGGACGATTGTTCGATGGAAGGAAAATTTATGTAACGGGTTTCTTTTATATTTATAAAGATCGCATTTCTGAAGATTACAGATATGAGATTTCTTTAGTTTTGGATATAGAGAGGGATTTATAGGTATAAAAATTTCTGTAATTTTGAGGGTGAACGATGATTGTAAATATACTGACTTCTTTGAACAGGGAAGCTTGTTTATCCTTGGATACAGAAAGGAATTTATAAGCATAAAAATTTCTAGAATTTTGAGGGTGAAGAATGATTGCAAATATGAGAGTTCCTCGAGTAGGAAAGCTTCTTTAGCTCTGGATGCAGAGAAGGGTTTACAAATACCAAAATTTCTAGAATCCTTAGTGTGGACAAAGATTGTAAATATGAGACTTTTTTGAGTAGGAAAATTTCTTTAGTTTTGGATCCAGAGAGGGATTTACACATATCACAATTTCTGTAATTTTGAGGGTGAAGAATAATTGCAAATATGAGAGTTCCTTGAATAGGAAAATTTCTTTAATTTTGGATGCAGAGAGGGATTTACAGATACTAAAATTTCTAGAATTTTGAGTGTGAAGGATGATTGCAAATATGAGACTTCTTTGAGTAGGTAAATTTCTTTAGTTTTGGATCCTAAGAGGGATTTATAGGTATTAAAACTTCTAGAATTTTTAGTGTGAACAAAGATTGTAAATATGAGACTTCTTTGAGTAGGAAAATTTCTTTAGTTTTGGATCCAGAGAGAGGTTTACAGGTATCAAAATTTATATAACTTTGATTATGAGGAAATATTGCAAATATGAAACTTCTTTGAAGAGGAAAGCTTTCACAGATGTCAAAATTTCTATACTTTTAAGTATGGATGACAATTGCAAATATAATTCTCTTTTAAAGAGAACTTGTTTAATTTTGGCTACAAAGAAAAGTTTACAGATATCAGCATTCCTATAAGTCTGACTATAAGTAAGACAGTTACTGAATTACAATTCGAATAACATCTACTAATTCCACTTTCAAACCTTCCCTACAATCTATTACAATCCTTAAAATCATATCGAATAACCACAACAAAATACGCTCCCTATTTCACGCTACAAGAATAAAACTAGAGCAACCACACTGTATAAAAATCAAATTTGGAATGGACACATTTACCTTCAAAGCAACACTCAGCACAGCCCTTTATCTTAGAGCTAAGACGTGCATTTCCTATTTCGAAACCAGAATGAATACCCTTTTCATCTTAAAGTCGAAGATGATCGAAGAAAGGGGAGATGGAAGTAAGAGATCGCAGAGGAAACACGGTATTTATCCAGACATCGCTGGCGGCTTGCTGGCACCTCCGTTTTATTTACGGCGCGATTGAACCGTTGCCAATCAATCCATCGACTGCTTCACGTGCTTCCGGCGAACGCGACACGAGCCATGCACGACGACGACGACGACGATCGATAGCGACAAGACGATATCGAGCCTCGTGACGATCGTCGCGACGAGGAGAAAAAGAATTCGTGTATTGCGAACCGATTAAGATCTACTGAATAGCTGTTAAATTGAATCTACAACGTGTAACAAGCTTTGTTTCGTTTATGTGAATTTTTTTGCAATTTTAAATAATTGTAATTAGTGTTGACAATAATCGATTTTCAAATTATTGTCTCGTCGATGGAAAACTGTAGGTGTTTGATCATTGGCAGGGTTGTACTACTGAATGTCACATTCTATAAATTCTAGTGTAATTATTTGATATAATTTTAATGAGTACTGTATATTTGTTGAAACGTGGTGAAAATTAGGTCAATGTTAATAGAAATCAAGCTTCAAAATATTGGTAATTGATAAGGGCTTCCTATGGCTGATTATCGGTAGAGTTGAACCACTGGACTTTTATCATCAATATTTTAATCACTATCATATCTTAATAGAAATGTGACGGAAACTGGGTCAGTGTCAACAATAATCAGTTTTCAAGATATTCTTAACTGATTAAAACTTGCCCTATGGCTGACCAATGGTAGAGCCAAACTACTGTGATTCTATTATTACAATTATAATCAATTTTATATTTTTGCAAAAATATTCTGAGAATCGAGTCAATAGTAAGGATAATCAATTTTCGGAAAATTATTAATCCATTAAATGTTTTCTCCACGGCTGACCACTGCTAACCCTAAACTACTGAAATTTTATTTTGTACCGTGAACAATACTAGTTCAAGATTAACTAATTACAAAAGTAAATAGAATCAATGACAGCACCCTTATTGTGTCTCTCGTCACATTTCCGGAAATTTGTGATAGTGATTAAAATTTTGATAACAACAGTTCAGTAGTACTGCACTATCGATAATCAGCCATAGATAATCAACCCTTAATTAATTAATATTTTGAATCATAATTCCCATTAATATCCACTTAATTTTCACCACGTCTCAACAAATATACAGTATTTATTAAAATTATATATCAAGTAATTACACTAGAATTTATAGAACGTTATACTACTGATATTCAGTAGTATAACCCTGCCAATGGTCAAACACCTGCAGTTTTCCATCGATAAACAATAATTCAAAAATTGATTATCGTTAAAACTAATTACTTGTTAATCCTTTTTCTCTTTCGTACTGCAAACATTTCGTTACGTGTTGCGAATCGAGGTTTAGACGCGTTCGACAGTGGATGCGAGTGGATCCGTCGTCAATGGAGGGTCGCGGCCGCGTTTCCATGGATCCGTCGAGGAAACGCGCGCGACTCGAGGCCCTCGGAAAAAAAAGCGAAACGTCGCGCGAAGCAACTGGTTGCAAAAACGAAGAGAACGATCGCACTGAGGAGGCTGTGCTAGAAGAAAGCTCGCCGGAATATTCACCGTGGAGCTTTGCCACTGAGATAGAAATGGCGTTTCGCGAATTTTTCTTCGGGCTGCTGCTACTGCTGCTCGAGATAAAGTAATTGCAAAATTGAAATGGGTAACCGTGCTGGTCTTTTTGTGGTTTGCTTGAGCAACCGTAATGGTAGCCATTAATGTGTATACGATTAGTATTACATGTTAGGAGGTACCTTTTCTTTTTTAACAATTGGTTAGGAGGTAATTTTTCTTTTTTAACAATTAATTGTGGGAAATTTACAATGTGAACTACTTATTAATTCTGGAGATTCGCCTTAGGCACGATGTGCAAAAAAAGGGGAGGCACGAGAAAAACAATTGAAGGTGGAGAAAAAGCAAAGAAAATGAAAGATTAAAATTAAATGCTAGGATTAAGGTTATGTGTAGAATAAGGTAATAAATAAAGAGCTGTATTTAAATAAAAATTAGTTTGAGGGGTAAAAAAATTAGGGGTTCTTCATTCGATCCACAACATTGATATTTCAATATTTTTGCTGGTCAACGGTTTTCTTATTAACCCTGATTATTACTAATTTTAATAATTCTTATTAACCCTGATTCTTACTAATTTTAATAATTCCTATTAACCCTAATTATTACAAATTTAAACCTTATTATTACTAATTTATTATTTTACAATGTCACTTAGTATATCAACCTTATTAAATGTTGTGCAACGATGCAAATTTCAAAATAGAATATTTTGTTTTTAAGCTTGCGCATAGACTGTTCAGTTGAGCGAAATTAAATAGTATTTTTCGTACGCATCGAATTCCTCGTTTCATTTGTATGTCAAGGGGTTAATATGTTTGGATGAAAGCGTCGAATGACAATTTTGATCGTGTTCGAATAAAAGTGGTCGTTAATGAGAGCACGGAAAATCAGTACAACGAGTATTCTTGATCATTGATTCGCGTTTGAACATTTTTCATCATTCATCACCCGGATATTTGGACAGCAGCATTGAATAATAGAGAAGTTTGGGACTGCGCCGAATGGACCATTCGGACGAATCAGTTTCGGATGTAGGGATGCTTAATTAATAGCATAATTGATAGATTTGAAGCTGTCCCAGGGCGTTTGATCGAGCGGACACAGTTTTTTTCCGCCTCGATCGCGATGTTTTGTTTATTTCACGTCGACGTTCCATAAATGCAGCGTTTCACCTATTTCCTCGTTTTTTTTCGCCAACCAGTGCTCGGCAACGAAACGTCGGCATAAAACGAAACTGGGGATGGTACAAACACGGGTAAACGTTTATCCATCCGTGAAACCTATCGTGTAATATTCATCATCCATTTTCCAATAATTTCCACGATCCACGTTCGTAGAAATGTAAAACGAGAAAGGGTTAGAAAAAGGGAACAACTAAATTAAGAAACTATACTCTCTGTTCTTTAATTTTTTATCGAGGGTGCTCGAGAATGGGTCAAAATAAAATGCAGTAACGCTTACAACATTTCAATCGTAACAACATCTCTCTGTCAAAACCATCAACGAGTACCGAAATCACCAAAACTCCATCAAACTTGACCAATGCACGCGACCTAACGTTTCGAACAATCTCCCAAAGGCAAAGTGAAAAAATAAGCCGTATGGCGGACGAGCGATTTACAGTAGCGAACAAAAGTTTAAGACCAAAGGATCAAAGAAAATAAATTAAGTAATTACAATTTTTATGGTGGGCAAATTTTCAGGAAATCGTTATAGCATTAATTAGCAATAATTATCAAGCTTATTAGTTAGTCCTGAACTAGTATTGTTCCAAGTTCATGAAACGCATTTTCTGCTTTTCCAAAGTACAATTTTTAATAAATTCAGCACTAACTAATGACAAACTTTCATTATTAGTTACTTCTGTAATGATGTTGTTTATGATTTATCTAATTATCATTTTCTGCTTTTCCAAGTTCCAATTTTTAATAACTTCAATACTAGTTCATGAAATGCATTCACTGATTTTCCAAAGTACAATTTGTAATCAATTCAACACCAATCCAACACTAACTAATGCCAAACTTTCATTATTAGTTACTTCTGTAATGATGTTGTTTATAATTTATCTAATTATCATTTTCTGCTTTTCCAAATTCCAATTTTTAATAACCTCAATACTAGTTCATGAAATGCATTCACTGATTTTCCAAAGTACAATTTTTAATAAATCCTACACCAATTCATCACTAACTAATGACAAACTTTCATTATTAGTTACTTCTGTAATGATGTTGTTCATAATTTATCAAATTATCATTTTCTGTTTTTCTAAATTCCAATTTTTAATAACTTCAATACTAGTTCATGAAATGCATTCACTGCTTTTCCAAAGTACAATTTTTAATCAATTCAACACTAGCTCAACACCAACTAATAACAAAAGTAAATAAAAACAATGGCAACGCTTTGTTGAGAAAAAAATCGGAGATCTCCCCATCCGGTTGGCCAAGTGTTAACGGAAGTAAACGAGCTGAGAACCCGTTGGAAATTGTTCGCCGAGGCTGATCCGCTCTGCGATATCAGAAGCGTCGGAGATCGCGAGATTCGTTTGCATATGCGCTAATCGCGTATTTTCGCTATTTTTTTCTTAATTTTTGGGAAATTCGAAGGTTATGGAAAGGAAGTTGGAGGTGTTGTTGGTGTTTCGAGTAGAAGTCACAGTTTTCATTGGGCTCTGAAGAAACACGTGTACGGGAGACACGTGGAGAGGTGTGGGGAACATGGGGAATGAAAAACTTGAGGATTTAAGTTTTTGAGAAAAATCCATGAATGGAGAATTTCTGTGTTAATAGAAATTTTTAAT
This sequence comes from Tetrapedia diversipes, assembly GCA_033822845.1. Taxonomy (NCBI): domain Eukaryota; kingdom Metazoa; phylum Arthropoda; class Insecta; order Hymenoptera; family Apidae; genus Tetrapedia; species Tetrapedia diversipes. Next base: position 29,537 of record JAOPTO010001680.1, read on the forward strand.
TTTTTGAGAAAAATCCATGAATGGAGAATTTCTATGTTAATAATAGTTTTTAATTTTTTGAGAAAAATCCTTGAATGGAGAATTTCTGTGTTAATAGTAGGAGTGAATGTTAGGTATAGAGTATTTGTGGAACGTGAGATTAGGGTTCATGCTGACTTCTTATTCGAAGCTTAAATCTTTTTTTGTAGGGTGTCTAAGATAGGTTGTGGTAAAAATTTAAGATACTTGAAATGTATAAATTATAGATTAAAATAGACATTATGGAAATTAGAGGAATCTCATTCTAGCTTGTTTAAAATATACAAATGTAAGAGTTCGAACTGTACTAGTGCTCCAAATATTTCTATAGTCGACCATTGCAAATATTAATTTTTTTATATTTCGAACACATGTTAATGAGAAGACCCCTACTCTTGATACTTCGATGATTTTATAGGATGAATTACAATTTTGGTACGATGTCCGCCAATATTTTATTTCACTCGTTGCAAAATTATTGGCAACAAAATATCATGCTGATTATGTTTGATTTCTTCAAAAGAAGATACCGTCAATGTATTCAGTCAACGTAAAACAGAGAACCCAACAACATTTTACAGATTAAAGATTAAAGAACCGGCTATCTCTGTGATCGCCCGAGTTTTCTAACAAGATTTTGCAAATTTCCATTAGATCGGAATAAACATGAAACTAGGAACTATGAGAAAGAATATCCTTTGCCATCCACGGAAAGAAGCATTCAAATTCCTTCAACTATCTTCGTCGTCTTGGAATTTTACATCAACCTGGCCACATCGATTTCATGTCCATCCTACGAGTTCGCATAAATAGTTTTCCGAAACTCGAGCGAACAAACCCCAAAGAAACTCATCCATTTCTATTTAAAGGAAAACTTTGGTAAAACCATCCACGTCAACCAGAAATCGAAGATCTCGAAGAGTGCTTCGCGAACTCGGATCCGTCAAAATTCTGACAAACAAACTTCTCACAGAAACTCGTACCTGTTCCCTGTTACAACACAAAACGGGAAACGAGGCGAAAAAGAGGTTCCCGCAGACAACACGGAACTGATGCTGCGAAGTATCGGTCGAAAAGTTCCCCCGAGCGAGGTGTTCATTAGCCCGGGGTCTGTTAATCAGTAACTTTCAAAGACACCTGGCGAGCTTCCCTCATCCACGCGTTCCCACCGCTTTACGAGCCTGCAATCTTCCCCCCGACTTTCATTTCCGATCCTGGAACGTCCCTTGCCCTTAGATCGGTGAAACGGCTACGTTAATCAACCCCGATCGAAGCCAATCCACGAATCCACGCGATTGACTTGCATACGAAACCCACTACTCCTAACCGTGCACGAAAACGGGGACAGAAGACGGGGAAAGATAAAGAGTTCGTCGCCGAAAGGGACACCTGGCGCAGCCAGATATTCACGCGTGGCGATCACCGTATATACGTCGAAGTGCAAGGCAGCGAAAGAATTACATTCTACTGGCTGTCAGTCAGCCAGTGCATCCGGTTAGCTGGTCGCGCACACTGAGGGCCACGGTCCGTTAATCACCAGAGTAATCTCACTGGAAAGCACGCAGAACCGGGCATATATCACCGAGCGTTTTCCGGGCAGACGATAAAAAGCGAAGCAAGGAACGGAGCCGATGCGCACTCGGCGACCGCCGCGGCAAGACTGGGGCCTGCTACCCGGCCGGGGCAGCTGCCATGGCAACCCGACCACCCCCGAAACGCTTCGGCCCGCGGTTCGGCTCCTCTCGCTCGCTCCACGACCCTCCGCAGTCGTCGGTCACCTTCCGTGGCGATCACCTCTGTCTTTCTCTCTCCATCCCTTGTCGTTGCTCGACCTCTCGCTGCACACAGCCACCCTCTATCCTTTTCTGATCAATGTCTCTCGATATGCGGCCTCCTTGTCCCTCTTGTGGCTACCATTTCCCCTCGTGTGCATTCTCTCTCTTCCTCTCTCTACGTTCTCCCTCCATCGTTTCCCGCTGGAGCAGAGCGAAGCTGGCCTCTTCGCGCAAGCTCCGCTCGCTGCCGGAGGAAAAGTCGCAGAAGCTCGTGGCCTCCAGAAGAATCTCTGCCTACGGGATACGATGCTCTGTGGCCAAGCGTGAGAGCGCGCGCGCGCGCAAACTGATTCGTTTCGACTTGCATTCCTTTTTCGAATGCTTCTGCTGTTTGTGGTGTTTTGTCCGGGGAAAAGGGGTGGGTAATGTTTTAGGTGGAATGTAGAGGAGGTAATTGTTTGGCTGCTTTAGGTTTTGAATGGGTGGCAGAAGGATGAGAGGGGGTTCAGAGTTTGTCTGTTAAGGGGTTGGATGACTTTTCGAGGAGGGCTTTTACTTTATCTTGGAACCTGCTTTTGCACGGTGCATTACAGTATGTGGTAGCACTGAGATTAAAGTTAATATTGAATTGTTACGCTACTTTATGCTTAGAAATCGGTTTCTAGATAGTTAGAAGTCGAAGTTAATGGTTTTCTGAAGCACAATTTGCAGTTGATATAGCATGCTATGATCTCTATTAGCGTACTAATTAATACTGTTGGTGAACTGATGCTGTTCATTCACATAGATTCAGAGGTTCACTTTGACTACGCGCCCATTCAGTTGGTATAATTACAAAATGCAGCGGATTAGATGGAAAGTAATTGTTGCTTTGTATCTCAAAGTACTGGGGAACTTTTGAGACAGGATGCTTTGTAAGCTGGGTAATCTTTCCAAGAAAATGTTTGATTCCTTTCATTTCCAGAATCTCTTTTGTCCATTTCGTTTGAGCTTTTGATGACATTGAGTGGATTGCATTGATTCCTTTGGAAAGCAAGTAATTTCTTTAAAATCCTCAGAAAATGATTTAGATCTGCTTACAGGTGAACATTCACTATGCTTTGTAAGCTGGGTAATCTTTCCAAAAAAATGTTTGATTCCTTTCATTTCCAAAATCTCTTTTGTCCATTTCGATGGCATTGAGTGAATTACATCGATTCCTTTGGAAAGCAAGTAATTTTTTTAAAATCTTCAGAAAATGATTTACATCTACTTACAGGTGAACATTCACTATGCTTTGTAAGCTGGGTAATCTTTCCAAGAAAATGTTTGATTCCTTTCATTTCCAAAATCTCTTTTGTCCATTTCGATGGCATTGAGTGTATTACATGGATTCCTTTGGAAAGCAAGTAATTTTTTTAAAATCTTCAGAAAATGATTTACATCTGCTTACAGGTGAACATTCATCAATTAATAATGTGTTCATTTATTAATCTTTTCTTAGAATCAAATGTAGTATCTCCTCTCTATCTAATTTAACAAAATTGCTCGCTATTCATCGATGACCCAATTTATTCATACTACATATCTTTTTTTTTTTTGTTAAAAAAGATAGAATCAGTTTTACATTTTCTTAAAGATACCCTTCTCGTTTGCCAAAGAATACTCTACCCTTATCAGCTGAAACCGTTTGCTTTGAGGATTAAAAATAACGCAAAGAAAGCCACAAAGTTCGGTTAAAAAATTTCCAGAGATAACCCGAGGTATCAGTATTTCCGTGGTAAGGGAAAAGTAAATAGGGGGATGCTGAGTGGAGCAGGAGGAGGAACTCTTTCTAAAAGTATGAAACGAAAGTTTCTATTAGCTGTGGCCAGGCCCTTCCACTGAACAAAATCGACAAAGATGAAAGTAAAAAAAAAAAAAAAAAGAAATATATGGAATTGAAATCCATGTATTTCTCGCACTCCAAATACGAATCGAAGTAGCGTTATAGTTCGATTATGGCGAACAATCATGTCACTTAATACCGTTGCGTTGGAAACGTGTGTCCATACCTTTTTTTTTTACCGATCTTTCTGCGAATTTCAATTGATTCCCGTGTAACTATGCGAACCGAATATTTGCATTTCTCTCGTTATTTGCACTGGTTTCGCGTATTGATTTCCTAGAATAATTCCACCGTGTTTTATTTTAATAAAATGTATCAATAATACACCGAGGGAGCTGTACGATATGTTACAAAAGAAACTTGAATATTTTTAGAATTATTTAATGCTCACTGCTTCATAATAGAAAGGGTAGTTTTTAATTGTTGCAAATTTGCATACTTGGAATTAACTGAAATCAGCACCAGGCATTCTTTCAAGCGATTTTATGCAATTAACAGATTTATAAAAAGGTAACCATTGGGTTGAAGGGAAAGTTCTGTCGTATTTTCCGTTCTCGTTAATTCACGTGGAATCCAAACACTTTGCTTGAACACAAACCCAAGAGATTTAATGTGATCTCCAACAGTTGTACGATGAATGCCAAATTCTTCCGCAATTTCTCGACTTGTTAAACGTGGATTATTTTCCAACATGGATCGCAAAACATCATTATCGATCTAGGATGGTCGTCCAGATCGATCACTTTCTTGGACGCTCAGATCCCCGGAACGAAATTTGCTAAACCATCTTCGACAAGTACGAACATTTACAATACCTTTTCCAAATACTGCACATAAATTTTTACAGGCAACCGATGCGTTGCTTCCTTTTTGGAATTCATACAAAATGCAATGTCGTAAATGCACTTTATCTACCGACACGTTTTTCACTTTAATTATCACCAGTAAATGATGAACGGTAAAAAAAGGACTCCTTTTATATTATACAGCAGGTAAAAAAACAAAAAAAATTCTCAATGACTCACTAGCCAGATGTTTTTTTTTATTTACAAGAAAAATTATCTGCCTATTTCAAATACGACAGTACTTTCCCTCCAACCCAATAATTAGCATAATTCACGATTCTGTAGACATTTCTATTTTCCAAGTGCAAGGATGCGAGTTCAATTTTATTTTTTCGTCGAAAGGCTAGTCTCAATGTTTTCCTTTCATTCTCTACGAATAATTTCGATTACCGTTTCGCATCGTAACCGGCGTTCAGTGTTATGATACAGAAACGCGCGATGCCGAAGCTCGATTAAACGCTTAAACCTACCTTTTCCTTGGCGCGGAAACTTCCCCTTCCCCCCCCTTCCGCGAGAAGTTAACTTGGAACAACTGTTGTTAATAAAGAACTTGCTATTTGCCTGCGTAAAAGTTCTCGTGTTACCCGTACACCTCGCCATAACGTGTTAATTAGCCGAAGTGGGGGATCGAATTCTAAAGTTCCCGCGGACCTATCAAATATGTATAATATTTAGTTCGAACAGTCTCAAATTCTGCGAGGTTCATTATTAATTCTTGATGGAACGTAAAACGACGCTGTCTTACGTGACGGCGAAATGAAAGTTGAAAGGATTCCGAAATTTATGGTTAATTATCTGGTAACTTATATTTATTTGGAGCAGAAAGAGTTGCAATTCTCAAACGAGATTTTAAATAAAGATTTTTCATTAAAACACCATTGATATGGATTGATTACCTAATTTATCGTTCAACAAAAGCTTCTGATTTAATAGAGAATTCCAAAATTTACGGTTAATTATCCGGTAACTTATATTTATTTAGAGCTGAAAGCTTTGCAATTCTCAAACGAGATTTTAAATAAAGATTTTTCATTAAAACACCATTGATATGGATTGATTACCTAATTTATCGTTCAACAAAAGCTTACGGTTTAATAGAAAATTCTAAAATTTACGGTTAATTATTCGGTGACTTATATTTATTTAGAGTTGAAAGAGTTGCAAGTCTAAACCAACTTTTTAAATAAAAATTCTTCGGTGAAACAGTATTGATACGAATTGATAACCCAATTTATCATTCAACAAAAGCTTAGGGTTTAATAGAAAATTCTAAAATTTACGGTTAATTATTCGGTGACTTATATTTATTTAGAGTTGAAAGAGTTGCAAGTCTAAACCAACTTTTTAAATAAAAATTCTTCGGTGAAACAGTATTGATACGAATTGATAACCCAATTTATCATTCAACAAAAGCTTAGGGTTTAATAGAAAATTCTAAAATTTACGGTTAATTATTCGGTGACTTATATTTATTTAGAGTTGAAAGAGTTGCAATTCTAAAATAACTTTTTAAATAAAAATTCTTCGTTGAAATAGTATTGATACTGATTGATAACCTAATTTATCGTTCTACAAAAGCTTCCAATTTAATAGAGAATTCCAAAATTTATGGTTAATTATCTGGTAACTTATATTTATTTAGATCTGAAAGCTTTGTAATTCTGAAACGAGTTTTTAAATAAAGATTCTTTGTTGAAGCAGTATTGATATGAATTGATAACCTAATTTATCATTCAACAAAAGCTTCTGATTATCCGGTAACTTATATTTATTTAGAGTTGAAAGAGTTGCAATTCTAAAACGAGTTTTGAAATAAAGATTTTTCATTCAAAACAGGATTAATATTGATTGATCATCCAATTTATTGTTCAACAAAAGTTTACAATTTAATAGAAGTCTCGTGGAATATGAAAAATAGTTTAGTTTATAAATTAAACTCAACTTCATACAAATTCGATAATCACCTCCGACGGAATTCTTTGTAACTCGTGGATAACTGCAGTTTTAAATCCATCAACGGTCATCCAATGTGAACAACATTGTGAATTTGTAAAAAAGCTTTTAACCTATTTTCCCCGGCGAGCATTTTTAATGGAACAATGTACAGGCCATAACGTCTAAATCAGAGTGCTTTTTATGTTCCATCAAGTTCCTTCGGCAGGAAACGTTTTCTAAAGTGTGACACAAATCTGGCATTGGATTTGTGCAAATCCAGGGAAACACGTTTGATCGACGGACCACCGACGTGTATTGTTTCATACAATATGAATAACCGACATTTTTTTCGCGGTTACCACAAAAGGTTCTAAGAAGAATGGAAAAAAAACCAGCTGCTTTATCAATTTATTACACTCGGATGTATAAAGATATAATAATTAAACGGATACAATTTATAATTAGTAATTCCAAATTATTCCGAGTAATTTATTCTTCGTTCACAATATTTTTTATGAGAAATATATATTACAAAGTAATAGATTCAATCGTGGATATAAAAGATAATTTACAAATTTACGTTAAAGAGATTATTTTTTAAATAATTTTGGAGTGTACTTCTTCATCTATATTTTTTAGATCACTCTCAAATGAATAAGCATAAATTATAAAGCATAAAGACTTAGGCATGTTCTGATAATACATAAATGTACAGTTAATCGTATATCAATATCAATCTGTATTATATCTCTAATTGTATATTTATGTAAAATTATTAATGCACATTTAACACTAGAACTACCGACAATTAAAGTGTACTTATTTGCATGAAAGAGATCAAATTGAAAATTATATGAAAAAATATTGAATGCATAGAAAACAAATCTTTATTTATACTTTCTGCAGTAAATCATAGTAAATTTTGAAAGCTTTATATCACAGTGAATTGATAAGGTTGCCATGAATAATCACTAACTGCTTATTTTGACTGGTTTGGTAGTTCTAGTGTTAAAGATTGAGTGAATATGGAAACAGTTTTGCCCGGCTTTTGTAACTAAAACTAGTGACAATAGGAGCATACTTATTTGTATTGAGGAAGAAATTACTGAACATATAGGATACAATCTTTATTTACAGCTTCTGCAGAAACCCATATCAAATTTTGAAAGCTTTATCACAGAAAATTTATAAGACTGCTATGAATAATCACTAATTGCTCATTTTGACTGGTCTGGTAGTTTTAGTGTTAAAAATTTAACTTTTTAACACTATTCGTACCACGACCGGTCAAATGACCGTTTTTAAAATTTTTATTAGAATTTCATATATACAACGTAATTGAATTTCCTTTAAACTTTCGACGTTTCCTTAAATACACCAATACCTCGCTTTGCATCGTTTCGTTTTGCGTTTTTTCGATGTTGCTTCGCTGCTCAATTAGTACTAATTTTCATTGCGCGTCGTTAGGTTTTCGAAGTTGCGTTGTTTTGGATTCGAGTCTCGAATTTTTTTCTTGTTTTCTAACAGATGGCTCTACTTTTGTTTCTAATTGCGCCATGCCAAAAAAAACTCCTCTTAGGTAATTCCTCTTCTAACCGAAAATCGACGTAATTTTAATACAGTTTTATTTTCACTTTGTTTTGTTAATTTTAGAGTTCAGTTTCAATCTTCGATCTTTACATGGTTCACTATAGAAAATCTTAATTCACTTTGCGTCGTTTCAATTTGCATTGTGTTTTTTTGAAACGTAACCCCGACGCAAAGTGGGGTATTGGTGTATACGTGTAATACATTCTTCAATGTTCACTTCTTTTTTCATTGTTTACTTTCTGAGAAAAATTTGTAGTCTGTCTTGCGTGGGAATGTCGCGGTAGGAATAGTGTTAAAAATGTGCGAAAGTAGAATGTGTAAAACCGTGTTCCATCGGAATTAAACCAAGTTCCACCTTTAACGTCCCCCCCCCCCAAAAAAAAATGATAGAAACGACAAAAATTCTGTGTGTACTGTTCTTTAAGTATCATGGAGCAGAGAATAAAACAGGCGTCCTCTTTGCCGTTCGTGGAATGCACTCGAAGCTATCGTTTTATCTCCGCTGAATGCGGCGATGAAAAAAGACGTTGCTTCTGATGGAGCCTGCTCCAACCCCTTCTTGCATCCCCCCCTGTCTTCCCTCCAAGGCGACCGGTATAGATTACAAAGGAATAGCTTGTAGGAATGTCGAGCCGGTTCCAAGGGGTCGGTGAGAAATGCCGGCTCTCGAATTTCTTCCCGCTGTATTCGTACATCGACTCCTCCGCGAAACAAACGACTTCATCTTCGCGCAGTTACAGAAGATCCTATCGCCTTTCCATTCCGCGACAACCGTAGCTATCCTTTCCGATCGTACCTTTTGAGAATTGATTTTTAAACTCGTGGGAAGAGAGTTACGCGATACTATAACTGACTATTAGCGAAGTTTGTTGGAATTTAAAAGGAATGATGTTCGATATTCGAGGGGTGTATTTGTACAATAGGTAATTGATAAAAGGGTTGACGGATGTATAGTTTATTTAATGGAATTTATTTTTAAACTCATGAGAAGGTAATTGTGTGATACTAGAATGGTTAAACTATCAACGAAGCTTGTTGAAATTTAAAAGCAATGTATTATTCGATATTCAAGGGGTGTATTCGTACGATAGATAGTTGATGAAGGGGTTAATGGATGTATAATTTATTTAATGGAGTTTATTTTTAAGCTCATGAGAAGGTAATTGTGTGATACTAGAATGGTTAAACTATCAACGAAGCTTGTTGAAATTTAAAAGCAATGTATTATTCGATATTCAAGGGGTGTATTCGTACGATAGATAGTTGATGAAGGGGTTAATGGATGTATAGTTTATTTAATGGAGTTTATTTTTAAGCTCATGAGAAGGTAATTGTGTGATACTGGAGTGGTTGAACTATTAGGGGTGTTTGTTGAAATTTAGAAGGAATGCTTCATTCGATATTCGAGGGGTGTATTTGTATAATCGATAATTAATAAATGAATTAATGAATTAATGAAGGGGTTGACGGATGTATAGTTTATTTAATGGAATTTATTTTTAAGCTCATGAGAAAGTAATTGTGTGATACTAGAATGATTGAACTATTAAGGGTGTTTGTTGGAAATTAAAAGGAGTGATATTTAATATTCGAGGGGTGTATTGGTATGATCAGTAATTAATGATGGGGTTGACGGATATATAGTTTATTTAGGACTATAGCTGGCAAGGAATTATGATAATTAGTAAAAGCTCTCTCGTCACCACTTTGCAATTATTTTCGTATACGAGAAATTTCAAAGGTACAAATTTCCAATTTTAAGGGAAAACCCTGTTAATACAAAGAAGAAAACGTTTCATTATTTAAAATATCTATCAATCGTGAATTATGTTGTTCAAGAATTCAGTAACAATTCTACCTAATTCCTATTTCCCCCCTACAACCCTTAAGAAAACGAACAAGCGCCACTGTTCAAACTTCAAACCCACCCCATTCGAAGGAACAATATGCCGCCCACCCTTGGCACCCTAAAAATACCAGACAGGTACGACGAATAATATTTTTTAACGAGGTCCAACCAGAAAGCAGGAAGCGTCTCCAGGCAGGGAACAGCGAGTTCTCGCCGCTTTCAAACTAAACTGCTCGATTATTCACATCGGGGTAGACGTACCGCCAGCGGGAACCGTCGAACGGGGATCAAAAAGCAACGTTGCAGGCGTTGTGCTTGCACAGAGGAGCACACCGCACCGGATCCCGCCGGCATTTAATCTAAAATTAAGGGAAACCATGTGTACGGTGTCCCACCTCCTCTCAACCCCCTGCGAGATACAGTACCCGACAAAATGATAGGACAACTTATGATTTTTAGCGTTTCTTGAATCTAACGTAATGTACACAAATTTGTACATGCAGTTTTGTATGCAATATCTGTTTCTTAATAATATAGACAAACATTAACCACAGGTTATATTTTTTACGGGAAATTCAACCTTTTTATGTGAAAAAGTAGGTGCGACAAAATGATAGCGCGGATAAGAAAAAAAAAGATCAACAAGACTTCGTTGTTTGAGATGGAAAAAATTTCTTATATAATTTCAAGTGTTGAATTCAAATCTGGTCCCAAAAGTAGCCTGCCACATTAAGTTTAGGAGATAAATGCATAGAAAGTACGGATGTTTCCCTATATTTACGTTGATACTCCACAAGTAGTAACATTCATTCAATATTTTTATAAATAGCACTGGCATTTAATCTAAAATTAAGGGAAACCATGTGTACGGTGTCCCACCTCCTCTCAACCCCCTGCGAGATACAGTACCCGACAAAATGATAGGACAACTTATGATTTTTAGTGTTTCTTGAATCTAACGTAATGTACACAAGTTTGTACATGCAGTTTTGTATGCAATATCTGTTTCTTAACACGTTCTTCACCCAGCGTGGTTCTGCTGAGTTTCTCACTGGGCCCAAATCCGATTGCCTAGAAAACTGGGGTGAAAAAATATAAAAACAGCAAAAATTTTAACTTTTTATTTTTATTTTATGTATATTATACTTCAATGCTTATTCCATTGAATTCCTTTTAAAATGCGAGATTTGGTTGAATTTCTCGCTGGGCCCAAATCCGATTGCGTAGAAAAGTGGGGTAAAAAAATATAAAAACAGCCAAAGTTTAAAATTTTTATTTTTATTTTATGTATATTATACTTCAATGCTTATTCCATTGAATTCCTTTTAAAATTCGAGATTTGATTGAATTTCTCGCTAGGCCCAAATCCGATTGCCTAGAAAACTGGGGTAAAAAAATATAAAAACAGCAAAAATTTTAAATTTTTTTAATATCATTAGACGACCAACAGTCATTTCTCGAGCGCTAAGGGTTAATATAGACGAATCTCAGTAAATATTCTGAACTTGAGAATTTAGAATTTGATGTTAATATTATTAGACGACCAACAGTCGTTTCTCGAGCGCAAAGGGTTAATCGTACGATGTTTTTTTTGCCAAGCTACACCGCCTCGAAGGTACTCGAGAAACATTGTAAATCATAGGCTGTGCCATCATTTTGTCGCGCACTGTACTGCATAAGCAATGCATGGGGCGAAACAGGCGAATTTATTTGAAGAGGAACCCTCGTTGTCCCGGCCACAATTACCTTAAGCGTATCCTTCGCTCTTAAAAGGTAATTATTACTGCGGAACGATAAATCTGTCTTAACGCAACTCACCCCCCGCCCCCAACAAACCGTGAGCCCCTTTTTCCCGCCCCGTCTCTCTCACCCTTCGCTCTATTATTCTTACTCGTCTACCTTTCGCTCGCCGTATGCTTTTTTCCATCCCCTGTACAGCTTTCAGTGTTTCTTTCGCAGTTCCCTCGTTCGTTTCACCCCCCCCCCCCCCGCCTTCTCCCACGGTTACCTTTCGTTTCGCGTTCTTCGTTGCAATGAGAGTTGTATGAGCCACGTCTCTTCTTAGGTCTGCGCTGGTTATTGAGGCGTCGTCCTTTCTGAGTGTAGTTTGTTGTCGATGGGAAGGGTTCTTCGGGTTTTGTACGTGTTAGCGTTGCGTTTGGTGCGTTTCCAGTGGGGAATCTTCGGATACTTGTGATGTAAATTAGCTTTCGCGAGAAGAAGGTACAAGATAATGGTTTTCTTGAAAGCAAACAGCTGAAAATTTGTAGGTTGCACTAAATTTTATGACCTAAGACAGTTCTGAACGGTGTTTTGTTAGCCTAGGGGCTTGAAACGTAGGTTAACTTTGGGAATTTTTTTAAAGAAACCTACAAACCGACCACTCTTCAAATTTGGCACATGCTTGTAACAATCTTTTATGAGTACTGTGTATTTTTCTATCAAAAAATTCGACACAGTATCTGAACAATTCAACCTAACAAATGGTCTGAAATCACAAAATAGTGTGGTATCCCCCACGTAGGTCAAATTTGGGAATTTTTTCAAAGAAATCTACAAACCGACCACTCTTCAAATTTGGCACATACTTGTAACGATCTTTCATGAGTACTGTGTATTTTTTCTATCAAAAAATTCGCCACAATATCTGAACAATTTAACCTAACAAATGGTCTGAAATCACAAAATAGTGTGGTATCCCCCACGTAGGTCAACTTTGGGAATTTTTTTAAACAAACCTATAATCCGAACGTTCTTCAAATTTGGCACACACTTATAACAATCATTTATAAGTAATGTGTAATTTTCCTATCGAAAAATTCGTCGTGATATCTGTATAATTCAATCTAACAAGTAGTCAAAAACCACAAAATAGTGTGGTACCCCCAAGTAGGTCGACTTTGGGAACTTTTTCAAAGAAACTTATAATTCGAATATTCTTCAAATTTGGTACATAATTTTAGCGTTCTTTTATAAGTACTGTGTAATTTTTGTATGAAAAAATTCATCCCAGTATCTTTACAATTCAACCTAACAGATGGACTGAAACTACAAAATAGTGGTATCCCCCACGAAACTCTTGATTCCACCCAACTATTTCCCCGTTTTAAATAATCTAATCTTGGGCCATTCTCGTTAACGCTCTTCCATCACAAAATCGTGCCATTCGTCGCGGTGACACGAAGTTCCACCGAAGAAAGTCATCCAGTTCCAGTGGCAAAAATCGGAACGCGTTGGAAAAACTTCGTGTCCGTAACCCAGTTTCAAATTCCGCCAGAAATTCCGCTGAACCGTCGGAGGTTTTTTTTCGAGACAAGCTCTAGAACGTTGCTCGAAGACGAATCGGCTGGTGGGCAGCGTTAATTACCTCTTAATTATCCTCGACGGAGCATAGTCATTAAGTTATACCGAAACGGCACCGCGCTTTTTCTCGCCGGACACGTCTCGCGTCGCGTTCCTTGGCTCGGCCCCGGGAATAACCGGCGTTTACGCCATCAGCAGAAAAGGGAAGAGTTTTAAACGGTTCTTAATTTAATTTTAAGTAGATTCGGATCCCTTTTCCCCGGCCCGTTGCCGCGTCCGCCGGAATTTAATCGCGACGGTTCAAGGAAATAGTTGCGGGACTTTCGCTAACGTTTGAGAAACGACCGGGCGAGAGACGTTGCTCGCTTGCTTCAGATCGATTCTGTTTCGAATGTGGTGTGCGTCCTCTATCTGAGTTAAATCAGAGGAAGTATAGGAAGCCTAAGGATTTTTCAGAAAATGGAATATTTCTGATTGATTTGAAAATGGCAAAGAATGGCGACTGGTGAGTCCTTTTTCTAAGTTAAGTCAGAAAAAGTACAGAAAGCCTAAGGATTTTTCAGAAAATAAAATATTTCTGACTGATTTGAAAATGGTAACTGGCGTTTCCTCTATCTGAGTTAAATCAGAGGAAGTATAGGAAGCTTAAGGATTTTTCAGAAAATGGAATATTTCTGATTGATTTGAAAATGGCAAAGAATGGCGACTGGTGAGTCCTTTTTCTAAGTTAAGTCAGAAAAAGTACAGAAAGCCTAAGGATTTTTCAGAAAATAGAATATTTCTGACTGATTTGAAAATGGTAACTGGCCTTTCCTTTTTCTAAGTTAAATCAGAGGAAATAGAGAAAGTCTAAGAATTTTTCAGAAAATGGAATATTTCTGATTGATTTGAAAATGGCGAAAAATGGCAAACGGTGTGTCTTCTTTCTGAGTTAGTTAGAGGAAGTATAGGAAGCCTAAGGATTTTTCAGAAAATGGAATACTTCTGACTGCTTTGAAAATGGTAACTGGTGTGTCATTTTTCTAAGTTAAATCGGAGGAAATAGAGAAAGTCTAAGAATTTTTCATAGAATGGAAGGGGTTTCTAATTGATTTGAAAATGGCAAAAAATGGCGACTGGTGTTTCCTTTTTCTAAATTAGATCAGAGAAAGTACATGAAGTCTACGAATTTTTCAGAAAATGGAATACTTCTGATTGATTTGTAAATGGCCAAAAATTAAAAAGAATGGCCATCAATTTACCTTATTCAGTAAAAACATAATCGCAGTGGATTATCAGGGTTTTTGGTTCGCTTGAAAATTCAATAAAAATTTTGTATGCAATCTGCTACATAACTTCATTAAAATATTATTTTTCCTAAATAAAATTTAACATGATTTTAAGAAAAGGCACATTTTATACTGTTATAAACAACCGAGAATCAATTTATTACTGTTCAATGAATTCTTTCTGTATCGAAGCTCAAAAGAAACGGAATTTTAAATAAAAGTATTCGGAGCAATTATAAGTCTCAATTCTTCTGAATAATTCGAATTAAAGTAACACAATTCTGTTACAAATGAATATCATCTGAAACAGTTGATTACCGTGTTACATACACCCTTACAGAATTCTTGAATACCCATTACCCGGTACTCGCTCCACGCTAGATCAAATTTTAACGTATTTGGGGTTAAGATCCATCGAATTTTTCCAAGTTAAATAATTGAAGAGCCGCCAGGGAGCTCTATCCGTTCCGGTTTTAATTATTTTCACGCCTAATTTCTACAAGAACCGATACTTGTCCCCTTGATACTTTCCGCCGCGGAAACGAGTGCATAATTAGGGGATCGACGGAAACTGGATCACAGGAAGGAGGAGGGGGGGGGGGGCAGAGCGGCGATATCAGAGAGGGTGACAGAGTTATTAAAAAATTCCGAATTTTCATATAAATTCCGCTTTATCGTTGTTTTGTTCGAACGAAAAATAGGGGAAAAAGTAAGCGCGTTTAACTTCGCTTTAATTTCCACACAGGACGAATTCGATTCCGAAATTTCGAAAAATTCGTAGGGAACGCCGCGCGAGGGTAATTAACGAATGAGAAAAGCGGGTCGTGGAGAGGACGGGGTGGGCAGGGGGGAAAAGAGCAAATAAAATTCTCGTTAAAGAAGAATCGATCGATTTCCCTCATCGTTTGTTTCGCACAAACAGCGTGCAACGGTTGTTTGCAGATTACACGTTTTTCTACGCGATTCCATTCACGTGCGAGGGTTTATTCGGCCAATTGTTTGCAAATGCAAACTCGACGCGCCGTTGTAAAAATTTTTCTCTCCCCCGCGGCCCTTTTCGACGTCGCCCGAATAAAATGTATCGAGCCAGATCCATGTTTCGTCGTTCCGACTCGTGGTGGTTATCATTGCGAACGTCGAAATAATCTTTGCTTTGATGAGTTTCGTTAATTTTTCACCCTTTCTTTCTTTGCTCGAAGAGTTTTATTTTATTTTATTTTATTTATTTATTTACGAGCAAATTTCCATTATAAGGTAAACATAAAAAGCAGTGACGATCGAAAATTTTATAAATTACAAAAGTAACGACGAGTACATGATAGGAAGATAGAAGTATTAACCCTTTGCACTCGAGAGGTGACTGTTGGTCACCGAATGATAGTTTTGAAAATTCTCAGGCTTCGTTTAGTTTGTTTATTATAATGGTTAGACTCAGAAGTTAAATAGTCATATACGTAAATTTTAGTATATCATTTAATTAAATTAAATGACATTATAATATAGGCGAATTTTAGTAAATATTTCGAATTTGAAAATTTTTGAAGTTAGTATGATTAGACGATTAACACTAGAACTACTGACAATTAAAGTGTACTTATTTGCATGGAAGAAATCAAATTGAAAATTACACGAAGAATTACCGAATGCATAGAAAACAAATCTTTATTTGCATCTTCTGCGAAAAATCATAATAAATTTTAGAAGCTTTACTAATCACCAATTGGTCAGTTTGACTAATGTGATAGTTCTAGTGTTAAGAGTCACCTCTCGAGTGCAAAGGGTTAACGCGTTGAATGCCACGCCAGTTTTACAGAGTTTGACTATGGCACCACGATTAATTTTCTATTATAATTTACATATACCGTTGAAATATTACCTACAACAAATAAGTGTAACTACTTTTACATATTCTTTACTGTATTAATTTCTTCACACCATTCCATTAACGATGGTAATAATGAAAAATTGTTAAGTATTGACCTTTGTCCAAATTATGTATTTTTACCGAATGATCTCTGTGGATCATTCAACGTGTTAAAAGAAAGAAAAGATAGATATAACACATAGGCATAGTAAAATAAAAATTATGAGGATAAGTATCTATATAATTGCGATTTGAATTCGTTTATGTTAATTGCAAAAAAGTCAATCGATGTGCTAATATTATTCGCGTATGTACAAATGCGACAGAAGGGATCATAATTAAAAAAATTGAAATTAGAAAAATTTTAAGGGTGGCCTGAACAGAAGAGGCAATTTAGAAATGAAGATTTAAAAAGGGAGAACAAACCAAAATTTATTTTGTTACGTTACTTTGATAATTGTATATCATTTTTTTTTAGGGCCTCCATTTTAAATTTAATGATTTTCTTGTGGCAACCCCTTCCCCTGTCGTTTCACCATTCGAACCACGAAAAATCCTTCGAATTTCCGTTCGTTTCGCGGAACAAACGAGGCCATAGATAATGAATCGAACGAAACGATGTCGCGATGAGGTGCATGAAAAATCCACGCGGCAATAATCGAAACGAAACGATAAACGAAGGGGCTGAGTTTCGAGCTGAAATCATTTCGCGATCAGAGGGATGGAGGAGGAGGGGCAGAAAAAAGGTTTTGGCGCAGGTCGAAAGCCTGCAATTAATAATCCGTTCTCGATATGTCCCACGCACTCGAACGATTGTTTCTCGCGCTAGCTGAACTACCTGGTGTGCGTTCGTTGTGAAATGCATAGCATAAATCGACGTAATCCAGGTTGATTTAATTTAATTTATTTAAAGTTACAAAATATGGTGATGCAAGGTTTACGTTATGTTTTAATCATATGCATATATTATCACATTTACATATTATCTATTCCTAATCGTGAAGATGTCGAGATTGTAACTAAAGCTACTGACAATAGAAGGATACTTATTTATATTGAGGAAGAAATCACTGAATATGTAAGAAACAATCTTTATTTGCAGCTTCTGTAGAAAGTTATATCAAATTTTAAAAGTTTTACCACAGAGAATTTATAAAGCTACTATGAATAATTACCAAATTGGACGTTTTGACCATTTTAATAGTTACAGTATTAAGTAGCCTATACAATTGTATTTTAAAAGGTATCTCTATTTTGTTAATAACTTAAGAAACTATAACTTATTTCATACCAATCAGCATCGCACATTGTATCGCTATTTCTTGTAAATTATTCTATTTATTTTCATCGACCCTTCGGTCTTAAACTTTTGTCCACCACTGTATTTATTTTGATTGTTATTATGGTAGAACACTATTTATAGATCAGCATAGAATACAAATTTTATTTATCGTGCTATTTCTTACAAATTAATCTATTTATCTTCATCGACTCTTTAGTCTGAAATTTTTGTCCGCTACTGTATACACTTTTATTATTATTATGGTAGAGCACTATTTATCGATAAGCATAGAATACAAATTTTATTTATCGTGCTATTCCTCGTAAATTAGTTAATTCAATTTCCTTAACTCTTTGGTTTTAAACTTCACTGTTGGTGCATATTCCAGAAAAAGATTGACTAGTAGTATTTTAAGTGTTTTCTGTATTTTGAACGAAGAATTTTCATCAAAAATAATTCTTTCATTTTATTTCGATGTCGATTATAGCATAGAATACAAATTTTATTTATCGTGCTATTTCTTACAAATTAATCTATTTATTTTCATCGACTCTTTAGTCTGAAATCTATTTATCGATAAGCATAGAATACAAATTTTATTTATCGTGCTATTCCTCATAAATTAGTTAATTCAATTTCCTTAACTCTTTGGTCTTACACTTCACTGTTGGTGCATATTCCAGAAAAAGATTGACTGGTAGTATTTTAAGTGTTTTCTGTATTTTGAACGAAGAATTTTCATCAAAAATAATTCTTTCATTTTATTTCGATGTCAATTATAGCATAGAATACAAATTTTATTTATCGTGCTATTTCTTACAAATTAATCTATTTATCTACATCGACTCTTTCGTCTCAAATTTCTATCCGCCGCTGTGGCTCTATCAACGGCAAACTTTCGGCGGTTCCGTTCGTCGTGGACCGAAAAATTCGCGGAGCTCGATTAATTAAAAAGCGTCCGCCGGCTAGTATTATCCAACGCGGTGGGATTATCGGTAAACGCTCGAACCTGCAAAATAAACCTTCGAGCGTACTTAAAACGCGAACGGAGAAAAACGGGAGCGTGGCGACCTGGGGGAGTGAAGGGGGTTGGGGGGGGTTGGGACAGATAGATAGGGGCAAGAGAGGAGGAAGAGGAGGAGGAGGAGAAAAAAGAGGACTTCGTTCCGCCGATTGAATCGAGAGCCCCGCGATTTATCGACGACGCGCGGGGGGCAAATAAACGGAAGAGAGAGGGTGAAGAGGGTGAAGAGGAAAGGGGACATGAGAAAAAAAAATGGAGTAGGCGAGAGGGCAGTTGTAACGAAACAATAATAGCGTTAATTGATGGGTCGAATCGATAAGAATCGGTCGAAGGGGTAATCGAGGTGCGAGGGTTGGATTGCACGCGAGGTTCGTTGTTCATCGTTGGAAGGGAGGGGGTTGGTACGGTTTATGATGGTGGATAGACATTCGTGGTAATTACGAGTCCCGTGTGAGCGACTCGTTCTCCTTGAGAACTGAGATGGAGCTGCTTCCCGTTAAAATCGAGTTTTGTGACTTCGATTTACCTCTTGGTTGCCTAATTATTATTGCAATGCGTGTATTTGTTGAAGTCCCTGCAAAGGTCGTGGTATTTTAAATACCGAAGGTTTGTTTGTTGGCCTGGACCTTATTTCCTATGCATTGCTGGCGATCTTTAGCAGGATCACCACAGTTAGGCGATAAGCAGAGGATTTTGTTACAACTACGTATTTATTTATTTATTTATAAGGGAAAATGTCCCATTAGTAGAAGTACGTGAAATATATAGTGACACAGTTAGGCAAAATGTATAATATCAATTAAATATAATTAAGAATTAGGATAAATTAAAGTAAATTGAGTAAAATAAAAATTAAAATACATTAACTTAAATTAAAGTAAATTAAATTATAGTGGCACAGTTAAATGGTAACCGTTTAAGCGAAATAGGGGTTGAATTAAATCGATCTGTGAGTGATACGACATTGTTGACATTAACGATGACGTATTGGTGATCTTTAGAACGATCGCCATAGTTAGGCGATAAGCAAAGCATCTTATTACAACTGCTTATTGGCGATCTTTACAACGATCGCCACGGTTAGACGATAAGCAAAGCATCTTATTACAACTGCTTATTAGCGATCTTTAGAACGATCGCCACGTTTATGGGGGTAAGCAAAGCATCTTATTACAACTACTTATTGGTGATAAGACGGGGAAGTGCCGAACCTTCCTCGGGGTCCTATCGAACCTTGATCAGCTGAAGGAAGACAGTCGAATAAGGAACTTCAGAAGGAAAAGTCTTTCTATTCCTTTTGTGCCTACTATAATATGATTGTCTGTGATCCTGCTGGTGGGTAGGTACAAGTGGTAGGGTAGGACGCACCCTTGCGCGATTTTTAGACCCTAAAGTTAAGGGTCTGAGTCCGCATTGCCCCCACCCACTGTCAAACCGTTCAAGCAGTTTGTAGCTGGAAGCTGTTGCCTTTTTTCGACGATCAAAGTCAGTAGTGTCCAGACGACTTTCCGAATGGGAGATCTCACCATGGGGTTGGCTAACTGTTAATATAGTATAGGAAAGGTTATAAATGGAAAAAGGAAAAGAAGGAAGAGTGAATAAAATAATAAATACACGTGTATTTAATAAAACTAAAACGACACAAACGAACACAAAATAACAAACTACGCTTATACTTCGCAAACTACGCCTATGCTTCGTAAACTACACAGTTCTTCGCTCTACGCTGGCTACTTAGCTTCTTCAACACTCTTTCTACGTTCAATACTTTCTGTCTTCACCGTCTAATACTTTCTGCCCCGCGCTCGCATTTTCCCCGTCATATATTCTTCCAAACACACGTTTCCTTTCATTCTAATTGTCAACCTTTCTCACTCCACGCATTCGGTCACTACCACCCAGAATTTCTCAGTCGCGCACTGTTTTCTCAAGTTCTCATCTTTCACGCCTTAGAAACATTCTGCGTTCACGCGACAATCGCCCAACTCGAGTACTCTGACCTTTCCAGCCTTAGCATCCGCTCGATCACATTACTACAATAGAATAAGTTGACAATCCTAGAAATCGTTGATCACAATTGCATCTACATATTTTTGTTTATCATACCACAATTCGAGAACGCAATAGGTGAACGAATACTCGTGCATCCGACTGTATGCCATCGCGGGGACACGAAACCACCGTCAGAGGAATCGGAAAAGAAACCGGAGGAACGAGGGATTAAAACCTGGAAATCTTTTGAGAAACCGAGCACTGGTTAAAGTTTCGGTCTCGAGCTGGCTAGTAAGTTGGCGTGCGGGCAGCTCGTTTCTCCTTGTCGATGGGGCTGAAATTTCCTGACGACCTTCGTCCTGGGTCCAGAAAGCGGCCACGTGGCCACGGTCGAGTTAAGCTCGCTGCCCGCGGCTTCCCGTGGCAATAAATAAAGCTGATAAGCCGGCCGCGGTGTTTGCGAACGTTTTACTATTACTTTTCCATCCCGTCGCCATTACTCTTCATCGTTTTTCTCCGTGCCACGATGAACGATCGGTCCGGATACGTTCCTCTGATTCTAGATCTTTGAATTCTGTTGGGAATAAGAAATTTTTCTTAACGATGCATTTCGTTCAGGTTGGAAAGCTGTTTGATTTTGAGTAGAATTTGAATACAGAAATATCAGGAAGCAAAAATTAACCGAGAAACAAATTTTTGATTAATGTACTTTCTGAAGGGTTTCTTTCAAGAACTTAAGCCACATCTGGCAATTTAAAAAGCGAGAAAATGTTAAGATACAAAATAAAAGGGTTAAAGGACCAGGATAAGGTCGTAGGAATTTCGACCACTGTTAGTCTTATGACAAAATTCCTGAAGTTCGGTTAGAATTACATTTTCCTCGTGTCATATAATACAGAATTAAAGTATTGTAAGTAAGTTTAATTCTTTAAGTGGGTTAAATAATAGTACACTTCAACTTATTTATTTATTTATTCGATACCAACGGGAATAAATCCCTATTTTAATATATTACTTAACTGAAGTTTGATGTAAGCAAATTTTAGTAAACATTTAGCAGTTAAAGATCTTTGAAATTAGTATTACTGAGTGATCCCTCTAGTGTAAAGGGTTGAAAAGGAAAATTGAAGGCAATTGAACACAAATTTCACGAGTGACCCTTTTAGCGTAAAGGGTTGAAAAGGAAAATTGAAGGCAATTGAACACAAATTTCAGGATACCCCAAATGAACCAACGCTGATCTAAAAATATTTGCAATAAACATTTTAAGTCTCTATCGATATATTCCGCAGATAAGTTTTCCCGTTTATAAATAAATAAATAAATTCGAAACATAACTTCTTACCTCGAACACATTTCACGATTCCTCTCGCCTCGTTTTTCAACTCAAAGAGCAAGCATTCCCCGCACCCCTCTGTCTTAAAGTATTTTAAACAAGAGCCTATTTTATTTAGTTTTTAAATCCCATCTCCAATAATATGAATTCCCGAGAATATTTATTTTAGCCTAGACTTTGCCATCGTGTCTTCCCGCCGAATTAAACCGAACAAAGCGTGTTTTGCATTCCGACACCTCATTACAGGAACCCGTTTGACGTTCCTCCTAGGCCTGGCTGGCTCGGATCGGCAAAAAAAATCGTTTCGAGCGTTTCGAAAAATCCGTCGACGAGCCTCGAATTGTTGCGCGCAGCCACGCCGCGAAAACAAAACCGCGCTTTTCCGCACCCTCTTCCTCGCCTGGCCACCGCTTTTATGCAGAGCGCCGTTTTTGTTCGCCGCGCGAGAGAGCACGTGCTTTTGATACGCGCCGCCCCGGGAAAAACTGGCCCCGGCTTCGTGGGAACGGCGTTAACGTCGTCGTCACCGTTATCGTAGCGCCAAACAGGCGTTTATTTGTCGAGGATTCCTTTTGTTTCACTCTGCGCGGACGGGAACAATAACGGGATGACCGATGATCGTGAGATCGCAGGGGTCGATGAGAACTGCAGTTCGCGGGGCTGAACGTAGTGTAGAAAAAAGGATACTTAAGGTTATTTATTATTATTAACACGTTCGTCTCTCGGCGTGATTCGACTGAGTTTCTTGTTGAGCTCAAATTCGATTGCATAGAAAATTGGGGTAAAACAATATAAAAATAGCAAAAGTTGTAATTTTTTATTTTTGTTTTATGTATTTTATATTTATATATATTATACTTCAATACTTATTTCATTGAATTCCTTTTAAAATTCCAATTTAAGATCCTATTTAACTTTAAGAAAAAGAGCGTCACCCATATTTGGGTCACGTGGCAACGAACGTATTAACCCTCTATGGGTCCGTGTAACTTTCAGATCACATGCTAATTTATTGATATTTTAACAAATAATTTTAGTTTTTTTTCATAAAATAGGGCATACATATTTATTCCATTATAATGTTCTGTAATGTAAAATTGTTTAAATTGGAAAATCTGTATGAACAGGATTATAATTGTTGACTCTCTATGGGTCCGTGTAACTTTCAGATCACATGCTAATTTATTGATATTTTAACAAATAATTTTAGTTTTTTTTCATAAAATAGGGCATACATATTTATTCCATTATAATGTTCTGTAATGTAAAATTGTTTAAATTGGAAAATCTGTATGAACAGGATTATAATTGTTGATTTTCCTTTCTATCAATTTTTTTTATATCTAAAACAAAAATTCGGCCCATAGAGGGTTAATATGATTGTACATTTACAGTGTGCAGTAAATTGTAATTCAACTCTGCCACGCGACTCTATGTTTAACCCTTTGGAATTGAAGAGGTGATAGATGGTAGTCCAATGATAGTAACTTAAAAAATTTTCAGATTCGAAATATTTATTAAGATTCGCCTATATTAAACGCCATTTAGATTAATTAAGTGACTTCTGTGTATAACTAATAAATTTTTAAAATTAACTAAGGTCTGAAAATTTGTGAAACTATCATTTGGTGACTAACAGTCACCTCTCAAGCGCAAAGGGTTAATCCTCAGCTCTTTTTACGACTCTACAACTCTGGTATTTCTATTCAACACTGGTATTCGTCTCATACTTAACGAATTCCATCCCTCTAGATAGGTAATAGTGAAGAGGGAGTATATAGCATCATGTATCTTAACCCTTTGCACTCGAGAGGCGACTATTAGTTGCCAAATAACAGTTTCATTCTTTCGTTAGTTTGTTTATTGGTCCAACTCAGAGATTAAATACATATTTAAATTTTAGTACATGACTTAATTAAACTAAATGAAGCTTAATACAAGCGAAAATCTTTAAAGTCAATATTATTAGACGACTAACAGTCACCTCTCGAGTGCAAAGGGTTAAATTAATGTAAAATTTATATATTAGCCTCAACCAAGGTTCTCAATAATAATAAAAAAGAACTGAAAAATTATGTTGCATTAAGTTGAGAGTCGAAAAATTGACAAACGCGTATATACATTCATAATTTAAAGAAGCAACTTTCGTCTGCATATTTTTGCATATATGCATCTGCACCAATCAAAGGGTTGAACCCATGGAAGCTCTTAGTAATTCATTATTAATTGCAACATTAACAATTAACGATTACCGTAGAATATGTCAACTTGTCAATCGAACAGAAAACGAGAACACTTCGTTAACCCCTTAACCCCTTAATGTACGTTTTTCTTTAAACCGGCCAAAAAAGATCAATATTTTTAAAATGTAAAAAACACAATTTAGAACGTTGTCTTGTCAAGAAAATTAAAAAAATACAAAAATAATCAAAATTTTTATTGTATTGTAAATTTTATTGTCCCTCAAATTATCTCGAGTGTGCACAATTTGGTCAGTTTAGGGGTAAAGGGGTTAATTCGTGATTGTATGGCCGTTGACAAATTTTCCGCTTCTCGACGGCGAGGGGGATGAAAATATTTCAGGGGACAATACGTTTGTTCGCGTGGCGGCGCGAGACACGGGAGAAGAAATGGAATAGAATTAAACGAGCCGCGGATCCCAGACGTGCAAGTTCGACGGGCTTATGTTATACGTGCCGACAATTCGAGCGGAGCACTTTAAACTTCGTCAATTTTTCACCCCTCGGAAATTGAATACCCCTCTACGTCCCTGCTCGTCGGCTGTCTCGATGGAATTCTTCTGCTTTTTTTTTCTATTCTTTTTTCCAAGCTGACGCTAATCAAAACTGAAACGGGCTGCTCGTTTCAATTTCTCCTCTTCTTCACTTTTTAGACACCGTTGAATCGTTAACGAGGCTTGTTTAACTTGTCTGCGGTTGTGTACACTCTTAATTTAGAGTGCCATTCATAATCTAGACGTTGTGATATGTTATATAGCGAGGGAAAGTTAACTGCAAGCTACTGGCTGCAATTTTTTATTATTATGTAAATTTGGAATTTTTAATTTTTGAGTACTTTGGATTAAATTAACTGCCTTTAAAGCTCTTTAAATTAAGGGTTTAAATTTTGATACAAGTTTTGATTTTGATAGAATTTGATACAATTGCAATTATTGCTATTGGAAAATATTGTGATTATTATAATTGTTATATCAATTATTCCATTTGACAGATTTTGATACAATTGCTATTATTGCTATTAGAAAATTCTGTGATTATTATAATTGTTATATCAATTATTCCATTTTACAGATTTTGATACAATTACTATTATTGCTATTAGAAAATATTGTGATTATTATAATTGTTATATCAATTATTCCATTTGACAGATTTTGATACAATTGCTATTATTGCTATTAGAAAATTCTGTGATTATTATAATTGTTATATCAATTATTCCATTTTACAGATTTTGATACAATTGCTATTGTTACTATTAGAAAATTCTGTAATTATTTATAATTGTTACACCAATTATCCCATTAGTTACTATCCAAAGTATTTCAGGACAAGTAATTGCATAATTTTAAGAGTACCATTTTTTCAATTCAAAAATTCACTCTAACAAATCTTGTATATCGTCTGGAAACAAAAGTGCGAGAGAAACGACATTCGTATTACGAGACTGTAACGATGTATAGAGAGAGCAGTTGGAAAATATCGATTCGCAGGTGAAACTGAAACGGTGCAGATTTCTCGTCGTATCGCGTGACGCGAAGCCGTTATAAATAATCGAGCCCGTTAATGACGGCGCGTAAATACTATAACGGCAAATACCCCGGCAATGCCTGATGTATTTGCTGTTCCTGTTTGGTTAATTTGCGCGAGGCGTCGCGCATGTTTCGCGTCGGCGTTACACGCGAAATATGGACACTATGGCTGAAACGTTTCATTATCCTACTCCAAATTGAAATATTACTCGAAGAGTGTGTTCTCTAAACGGGTTACTTTAAGCGCGGATAAACGTGATATAGGAAATTCTACTTTTATTTTTATTTAGTAGAGAATAAAGAATAAAGAATAAAGTGAAGTGATTAGAATATAATATATATATATAACTTACTACAACTTGAACAACTTTACAACTTAGCAACTACGATTCAGATTAATTTAAGATTAAGAAGATAGTAATTTAAGATTACAGTTCCTACTTCCTCCACATTTTATTTAGGGAGACGGTAGGGTTCAGGTGAAAGTGTAACAAAGTAAAGTTCTTAGATATTATATATTCAAAATAATTTAATATTTAATTACTGACATATTATAAGCAGCGATTATTATAGGATTTTATTTTATTTAGGAAGATTGTGGGGTTAACTTTTCAACTTAACAACTTTGACATGCTTGCTCCTCTCACAAACATGCTCTTTCTGTCTCACACTCGCATGTTCCTTGTCATATATTCTTCCAAACACTTATTTCCTTTCTTTTTAATTCTAAATCTTTCTCACTCGATGCATTCACTCACGTTCACCCAAAATTCCTCACTCGCTCAGTTTTCTCAAGTACTCATCTTTCACGCCTTAGAAACACTCGAGTCCAAATATTCTACGTTCACACGACTATCGCCCAATATAAGTACTCTTCACATTTTCCTAAACTCTCATCCATTCGATCACATTCCTACATGTATAATACATTTAAAATACTTTAATAGTGTAAACAACTTTGACAGTATAAAACTACTTTTCAACTGAACAACTTTGACATGTTTGCTCCTCTCACAATCATGCTCTTTCTGCCTCACACTCGCACGTTCCCCGTCATATATTCTTCCAAACACTTATGTCCTTTCTTTCTAATTCTAAACCTTTCTCCTGCATTATCCATTCCTACATTATCCTCACAAAATCCTGCACACAACACGTTGTTTCGAATCATTTCGTCGACTTCTCTGTGTATATCGTCCACACTTCCCAACGCGAGAATTCCCGGGACGTTCGTGCGGGAAACTCGTTCGAGGGAGCCGTTCGCGGTCGGAATGTTACCTTGTCAGCGATTCCAGGAGGCGGGATCCAGGAACCTCCACTGGATAAAGAGTGGCGAGAAGGGGGGTGGAGGGTGGTCGGTGGTGTACGCGTGGCAATTAATGCCGTTGCCGCGCTGCGGGCCAAGAAACCGGGACAGCTCGGTTGCGGCGCGAGCCAAAACCAAACATTCCTAGAGCCGGTGTATCCGGTATCCGTGCTATCCAGGTATTAGTTCGACACGTAGCAATTATAAGCTGGCACAGGACTCATTTCTATCGCGACGCGAATGTCGCGGAACTCGATTTAGAGGTCGGTCGAGTGAGTTTGAGATGGGTCCGTCGTGCAACCGTGGACACTTGCTCGATATAACCTATTAAACGGCACACTTTTTGCTTTACTTCGAGCGTAATCGAATTTAACGGAACTGCGTTTGAAGCTTCGAAAGGTGGCAATTTAAAGAGGTTTATTGGGTATTTTTATTTTATTGACTAGCGGTGGAATTGGCGTGTGAGTAGTACTTTGATCTTGTTCATTTAACCCATTAAACGATAAATTTGTACTTTGTTCAAATGCTATTGGATTGGTTAATTGCCTTATGCGTGTGAAAGTCGTTTTATTAACGAGTT
Organism: Tetrapedia diversipes; assembly: GCA_033822845.1. Taxonomy (NCBI): domain Eukaryota; kingdom Metazoa; phylum Arthropoda; class Insecta; order Hymenoptera; family Apidae; genus Tetrapedia; species Tetrapedia diversipes. The sequence goes on from JAOPTO010001680.1 coordinate 57,143, forward strand.
TATTTGGTACTTTTTATTTTAGTAACTTGGGGTGGGTTTGACAAGCGATTTAGAGGAATCTGTCGATTAATCCCTGAAACGATAAATTAGTAGTTTAGTTAGGTGTAATTAAATTATAGAGCTGCCTTTAACATATAATAACAGAGTTTGATAAGAATATTCAGACGAGTTTAATAAGAATTTTTCACTTCAACAGTTAGGGTTAGGTTTGATACTTAATTCTACACAAACTTTCGTTCAATTTAACCACACAACTAAATCATCGAACTACCTTTAAAATCGATTAACACAATTTTTAACACTAGCTTTTTCGGAACCTAGCAATGTGATAGATTTCAGACTTCATGAGCAAAATTTACAAAAACAATTACTATTATTCCTAGCAATTGTTACCAACTTTTATTCATGGAATGACACGGATATATCCAAATATACTTTTTCTCTCACAGTTCTGCAATATCAACTTTTGTTGGGTGTATATTTCTTAACCCTTTGCGCTCGAGAGGTGATTGTTAGTCACCAAACCATAGCTTCGCAAATTTTCAAATTTTACTTTGTTTATTAATCAGACTCAGAGATTAAATAGTCATATATACTTAATATATTTATATATGATAATTATATATACTTAATATATTTTAGTATATACTTAATTAAAATAAATGTGATATAATATAGGCGAATTTTAGTAAATATTTCGAATCTGAAGATTTTTGAAGTTAGTATCATTAGACGATTAACAGTCCCCTCTCGAGTGCAAAGGGTTAAATAGTCATGTATGTAAATTTCAGTATTGTCACTTAACTAAACTAAATAACATTTAATATAGGCAAGTCTTAGTGAATATTTCGAATCTGAACATTTTTGTAGTATCATTAGACGACTAAGATTCGCCTCTCGAATGCAAAGGGTTAATATATGCATATTAGTAATAAATGTACAAGAAATGTCCGTAAATCTTGCGTTAAAACAGTAATTGAAAGAAGTCTATTAAATATTGAAACCAGTCAACGTGTCAACGTCAAACTCGGATCGGTGTCGCAGTCGCATTATCCCTGTCCGTTGAAACTATTATACAGAGCATATCCCTCTTACACGTACCCCGTTCTGATCTTCACGCGTTCGCTTTGTCAAAGTCTCGTAAATCCTGGGAGCATTCTAATAACTTAATAACCTGCTGACTAACTCCAGGACAGTGTACAACAGCGAATGGGTAAGAAGAGGTAGAATGATGTGTGTGTGTGTGTGTGTGTGTGTGTGTGTGTGTGTGTGTGTGTGTGTGTGTGTGTGTGTGTTTCGTGTGACGAGACAATTCCACGACGAAACTCGGCGATTACATTCAATATCTGATTCACCCAGTTTATCTGGCCTCGTTGTTTCGCAAATCTTACATAAGCTTCCGTTCGCGCCTTGTTGCGCCAGCCGAATCGCCCAGGCACAATAGACACAAAAGCCCGGCGAGTTTGCAAGGTAAATTAACCTATTTAGAGCGCTGAGACACCCCGGATCCTTGGTCCCGTGCATTCTGCGACTTTTCCACCTGATCCCGACAAATGACTCGCCCGGAGCCTGTTAACGATTTTCGGTTGCAGGGCGTACTCAAGGAGTCGAGAGAAGGGAGTCGCTTTCTACTAGGAAGTCTTACAATTGTTGTGGGATTAATGGCAAAGATATAAAGTAATTCTTAAATTATAAATATCAAACAGTATATCACTATACTTTTAGCACAACTCTAAACTTTGGATATAACTCGGTTTAATTCGTTCAATTCTTATGACTCTCAGTTCAATTGTGGTCCTTTTTTCCTTTGAAACCTGATGGGTTTGACTTTCGTTTAGTCGACCCTCGCTTTCACTTTTAATGTTCTCTTTAAGGAATCGAAAGAAGGGAGTCGCTTTCTACTAGAAAATCTTACGATTGTTGTATTTAATACTATTGTGGAATTAATGGCAAATGTATATAGTAATTCTTAAATTATAAATATCAAACAGTATATCACTATACTTTTAGCACAACTCTAAACTTTGGATATAACTCGGTTTAATTCGTTCAATTCTTATGACTCTCAGTTCAATTGTGGTCCTTTTTTCCTTTGAAACCTGATGGGTTTGACTTTCGTTTAGTCGACCCTCGCTTTCACTTTTAATGTTCTCTTTAAGGAATCGAAAGAAGGGAGTCGCTTTCTACTAGAAAATCTTACGATTGTTGTATTTAATACTATTGTGGAATTAATGGCAAATGTATATAGTAATTCTTGGAGTTCTGAATTCTGAAATATTCATTGTGGTACTGTACTACTGTTTTAAATACTAAAATAGTTTATATCAAATTTATCTAATTTAATAAGCTAATAGTTTACTCAGCTATGCTAATTAGTGTTTAAAAACCCAATCAAAATTAACGCTTCCTTTCCTTGAAGGTACATAAATGCAAAACGAAGTGCTGCAGAATTTTCCTAAATCACACTTCACCCACAAACGGAATAAAACGAGCTGACGATACTTTTCGACCAGACGTTGTTCACACGCTGCACTTTGTTTAAACTTTAAACGTCCTTAAGCGTGAAAAATTTATTCGTCCCAGCCTCGAAAATATTCGAGGGCGCGCGCACGCGCGACGGTACCGAGGGAGATTTATTCTGTATAATAAAATTTCAATGGATGTTTGTAAAATTTTCGTGCAACCTTTGGAACGAAAAAACGGCAACGCTCGCCGTTCCCTGTTTTATAGTTTCGCTGCAACAATAAATCGTTCCGATTCCTTCGTTATAACATTCCGCCGGCTCGAATCGATTCCGTGCACTTTTTCATTCAATTCCGTCGAAAGCGGCGACACGTGACAAATAATTCACGTTTACTTCGCGTTTTATTCGGGTCCCCGTGAATATTCGTAAATTAATGCGTGGAGCAACGATGGGCGAACCATTTCGAGACGTGGGTCAAAATTTTGTTCGTATTTCTTTTTACTACCATAGCTCTTTGGGTCCAATCATCAGGTAGAATCTTGCAATGATGCAAAACTGTGATTAAAAATTATTTTTAAATTCTTTATTTTGCAACGAGAATATCCACCTAATTTCTAATATAATAATTGATATTTTTAACAATATTTCGTCAAATAAAATAAAAATGGTCGCTCATATACAGTGGCTCCAAAAAGTATTCGTACACTAAGTCAGAAATAAATTCATTTAACCCTTAAATTTTGAGTCTGATAGAAGTATTTAATAAAAATTTGTGGGTATGTAGATTGTAATAGTATACGTATAAATTAATCTCTTTTTTTTCATCTAAATACCATTTTAAAGGGGTGAAACCAGCGTTGAAGTTTCTGAGATTTCTCTCATTTTTTAATATTAGCTTTACTAGGTTTTGGACTTCATGAGTAAAATTTACAGAAATAATTACTATTATTTTTAGTAATTTTTACCAAGTTTTATCGATGGAACAATACAAATATACCCACGACTCAATCTAACCACGACTAAATCATCGAACTACCTTCAAGATCGATTAACACAATTTTTAACACTAGGTTTACTAGGGGTTTCAGATTTCATGAGCAAAATTTGCAAAAATAATTACTTCTAGCAATTTTTGCCGACTTTTATTCATGGAACAATACAAATATACCCATATCTATTTCCCTCTTAGTTCTGCAATTTCAAATTTCTTTTTTATGCATACCTATTCCTTAATATATGAATATTAGAAGTAGATATACGAGAAATGTCCGTAAATCTAGTGTTAAAAATATCTTTGTAATGGTACTTGATGAAGCAGAGCCTTTCAAATAGAAAATGTTTAATTTTTAACACTCTATCACCCTGTCATAAAAAAGAACACAGAAAAGCTTGTATTCAAAGCGTGAAAAATCGCTGAAATTTTGAGATTCGTTATCAGCCCCCTTAAAAGATATTTTGCCGCCAAAAAAATTGCTCCACGCAGGACACACCATACTGTGTATACACATAAAGTTTCATTGAAATCAGAATTTCAGAAGTAGATGAATTTCCTTATAATACAGTGTGTACGAATACTTTTTGGAGCTACTGTACCTTTCTTTTAAATTTATGGTTTTAAATTACTGAAATATTGTATATTACACTACAAAAAAAAAACATGTTTCTGTTAACCATAAAAGAAACACTGGCCTGAACGGAAAATCTTTAAAAAATGTCCATGCAGAGAACGTGTTAACTCTTATCGAGGTAACGTTAAACGTGGAGGAAGGTGATTAAAAAATTTTGCAATATTGCAAAAACTTTGTCCACCTCGTTTCGATTCTTTCGCGAAATATTGTGTACTTTTAAACGGTTCTCGCGGTAATCGTGAAGTTATAAATTGTACGACGAGGTGGTTAACTTTTATCGTGGAATAGGGAATAAGTTGTTCGTTGTAGCGTTCGCGGGTTTAATGTAAAATTGAAAATGCTTGGCACACTCGAACGTTGGACGAGTTTAAGTGCGATGCAACATAGAACACGCCTTTCTAACAATGTATGACTAGTTGCACTTACAAGGGAACTTCCTAATGGCAGCGAAGTTTACCCAAGCGAAGTAACTCAAAGTCGATCCGACATCTCTCATGGAAGATTGTATAACGCGAACAAGGCAACGCCTATCAACCCTTGTTTAATACTTAAATGACAGATAAACTCGAGAGGATTACACGTGCACGCGCAAACATTCTGCTTGGATCAGGCTAATTATTCTATTCAATAATCTTCATCTCTCTAAACTGCAATCTAATAAACTACGGTGACTTAGGAAATTGACCCAATATTTTCGTTTATCGTAACTTTTATTTTATTGAAACATTATCGCTAATTGTAAAATGTTTAGATTTGTAAAAAATCCATAGACGTTATCGAGAAGAATATGCTTCAGAAAAATGTTTAATTAGAAATAAATTTACAGTGAGATTTAGCAGGTATATCACTAGACACTTAACAAATGTCAGTAGACATACGTGTATTTACTGTATATATGTTTACCTTACGTAAACATAAATTATTTATACGATTTATTAAAAAAATCAAGGTCCTCCAACTATTTAAATTAGATTATTTTTATTCCCCACTATTTATGCATATCGTTTCTTTACATTAACCAGAAAATCTGTCATTATTCTGCTACCAATACTAAAATTATCATTTTAAAGGAACCTTAAATTCCCTAGATTAAAATTTCTCTTAAGAAATTCGTCAAGCGATTGAACAAAGAGCCTGACTCAATTTCTATTTCCCTTCACATATCAATTAAACTACGTTTACTCTCCACCATTTATACATATCATTTCTTTATATTAACCAGAAAGTTTGTCATCATTCTGCTACCAATATTAAAATTACCATCCTAAAGGAAGCTTGACTCCCTACAAAAATTTCTTTTAAGAGATTCATCAAGTGGTTAATAAACAGCTGACTCAATTCTCAATCCCTTCCCATATCAATTAAATTACTTTTACTCTCCACCATTTAAACATATCATTCCTTTACATTAACCAGAAAATCTGTCATCATTCTACTACCAATAGTAAAATTACCATCCTAAAGGAAGCTTGACGCCCTACAAAAATTTCTTTTAAGAGATTCATCAAGTGGTTAATAAACAGCTGACTCAATTCTCATTCCCTTCTCATATCAATTATACTACGTTTACTCTCCACCATTTATACATATCATTTCTTCACATTAACCAGAAAGTCTGTCATCATTCTACTACCAATACTAAAATTACCATCCTAAAGGAAGCTTGACTCCCTACAAAAATTTCTCTTAGAAAATTCGTCAAGCGGTTGAAGAAAGACCCTCGCTCAATTTCTATTTCACAGACAATACCAAATTGTCCTTCCGGCCGCTCAATTAGTTCCACCGGGAAGAGGTCGATTCGTTTCAGGATTCCTTGCAGCCTCGGTGACACGAAGGGCCGGGCACTGTAAACGGAAGCGAGTAAAC
>JAOPTO010001680.1:65183-155286 GCA_033822845.1 Tetrapedia diversipes
ATATAGGGAAATAAATTAAAACACTGTGCTTATTTTTGAGGTGGAATTTTAATTTTAACATTCTCCAATAACAATCTTATTTTTCTTACTATTCTATTAACCGATTATTAATTAAGTAATAAAAATTCTCAAATTAGGGACGTATAGGGAAATAAATTAAAACACTATGCTTATTTTTGAGGTGGAATTTTAATTTTAACATTCCCCAATAACAATCTTATTTTTCTTACTGTTCAATTAATCGATTATTAATTAAGTAATAAAAACTATTAAGTTAAGGACGTATAGGAAAATAAATTAAAACACTATGCTTATTTTTGAGGTGGAATTTTAATTTTAACATTCTCCAATAACAATCTTATCTTTTCTCCAGTTCTATTATTAATTAAATAATAAAAATTATAAAGTCAACACAAATTTATGCTTCAATCGTTGAAGAATAAAATTGTATCCCATGTGAAAAGCGACTCCACGAAAACTGCAATCTTCTTAAAAAAAAAAAAAAACTATTATCCTCTACGTGGCAGACCTAGTTCTGAGAACGTATAGCTGTCTGGCACGAAAAATCCTGGAAAAATCCGCCGCGCTGCACTCCGCCGTCAAACGACACGAGCCTCCTTCGAATCAGGTTGGCCGACTGTATCGCGAGATCTGTAAAAATTTATAGCCAGTCGCCGAGGACAGACACGTTAGCGCAGAAGGATTTTCCATTGCGCCGCGTTCCTCGATCATCCCGTCGTAAACAGTTGGCAGAACGGCGGCAACCTCGTCGCGCTACGGCTCCATTTTACGCGCAAAACCGGTCGTCGGTTCGATATCGTTCCCGACGACGGATCATTAATTCAACCCGGTTATAACTCCTGAAACGCTCGTGTACAGTCCGACTGTACAAAGTTCGAGCAACTGTCGCCAAGTTTATCGCACTTGCCCGCGGCGATCGTCGCCGGCCTATGGAACACGATTTTTCTTCGATACTCGTGGAAAAAGGCTTAATCGTAATGTACAGTAGCGGACAAAAGTTTAAGACGAGAGTAAAATGTAGAACATAGTTTCATAGTTTGCAAATATTGTATGTAAATTTGTTTCTCTTGTTATTATGATGAAACAATATTTATTTATTAGTACAGAATGCAAATTTTCTAATGTACAGTAGCGGACAAAAGTTTAATACAACAGAAGAATCTAAAACATAGTTTCATGTTCTGCAAGTATTGTATGTACATTCATTTTTATTATTATTGTGTTTGAACAATATTTATTGATTAGTACAGAATGCAAATTTTCTAATGTACAGTAGCGGACAAAAGTTTAAGACGAGAGTACAATGTAGAGCATAGTTTCATAGTGTGCAAATATTGTATGTAAATTTGTTTCTATTGTTATTATAATGAAACAATATTTATTTATTAGTACAGAATGCAAATTTTGTGATGTACAGGAACGAACAAAAGTTTAAGACGAGAGCACAATGTAGAACATAGTTTTATAGTGTGCAAATATTGTCTGTGTATCCATTTTTATTGTAATTTTTCACATTTAACCCATTAAATATAATATGTGATAAATATACAACGAACACAGAAATAAATGTTTAATTTAAGTATTCCCACGTGTTTGGCAAACATTTATGGTACCAAACCATGAATTATTCAGCTTCTTTCTTAACATCTTGGAAATTCTCGAGAAGTCCCAAGCCATTGCTCATTTCTCGAGAAACGAAGAACATCCAGAAATCAGTAACCCTAGCTAATTACTTTACGTTAATTCTACAACAGTAACTTATTTACAAATCTACAAAAATAACCAAACGAACGAGGTGATCCATCAAGATCATCCAAAGCGTATGATAGCAGTTTATGTGAGTGAAAAAACGAAATTAACACAGTTTATTCAAATATATAGGGAAACACAAAGACGATCGCTTCAATTTTTTGTAACATTCTCTTATTTTTAACCATAATATACACAAGTCATACAGATCATACATCGCCACATTTTTACCACTACATGAACCTTAAGGTCTACATACAATGTCTTCCACATACACTCGCCACACTCAACCACATATCTCATACCACATATTCCATGTACCAACAAATCACCACAGTTTATTCAGAGATACTTTGACAAACTGTTCCCCATACGTTATTACGAACTCTAAAGTGTCCTCCGCCTAGCCCTAACCCGGAAACGAAAACGCAGCCAGCGAAACCCAAAGCCATATTTAACCGATCGGACAGCGAGGCTTCGTCAAACTGTCGAGAGGAACTTCTAAAAAGGGTCGACCAGTCCGGTTTTTGCGTCTCCCGTTTATAGATCTCGTTCCCTGGCCTTTGTCTCGCCCCCGTCGCCCTTCCTTCCTTTTTATTCCATCCCTCTCCTCCGACCCGTCCCTCCCACTGGTCCCTTCTTCCTGGGGGTCGGGTGAACTCGCAGCGTGACACCCGAAGTATATCACTGCTAATCAACACGGACGTCGGTGACCGGCCGTGATTTATGTGCGTTACCGAAGCCGCCTGCCAATAATCGGCTGACCACGCACCGACCTATACTACTTCGCCGTGGTCTGGAGGCGGCCTGCGCGATTTTTCGCGTGCTCTGAAAGTTTCGTGAAAGGGAACAGAATGAGACTTGATGTGAGCTAGAAGGTATCCAGCTGTTTTGAAATTTTGAAATTAACAGGTGTTGCATTTATAATTAATATAATTTTTAATTAACAAAACTTGTGATATGATAAAGATGGTTTCTTTAAACTAGCTTAATTTTTTGGGTTTTAAATTTTATGGAAGCCAGGTCTTTTGACTCTGATTCTCTAAGAATACTTTTATTCATTATTTATGGTAAATTATATCTGTTGAGATTAGTGTCTGTTAATTAGTGTACCTTTTATGAAGGATAAATTTTTAAAATATTCTTCCTAACCCTTTCACCAAATAATTTAATTATTCCACTATCAAATTCTGAGGAATAATGTTTCAGCTGTTTTGAAATTTGGAAATTAACTAGTACTAGATTTGTAATTATTTTAATTTTTAATTATCAACCCTTGTGATATGATAAAAATGGTGTCTTTGAACTAGCTTAATTTTTTTAATTCCGAATTTTGATCCCGTTTAACTAAGAATACTTTTATTTATTATTTATTGTAAATTATATCTGTTAAGATTAGTATCTGTTAATTAGTGTACCTTTTATGAAGGATAAATTTTTTAAATATTCTTCCTAACCCTTTCACCAAATAATTTAATTATTCCACTATCAAATTCCGAGAAATAATAATGTTTAAAATTAAGTATTCATTGAGTTTTTATGCTCTCTCACGACGATGCATTAAGTCATTCATCGAATGAAAGCGACGAATATGGTGCGACAAATTCAACAGTCGCAGGATAGCGAACGGGTTAACGGATAAACAGAGCTCGTGTGCTTTATAACCGGTCGCGTGTTAAGATCTTATTACTGTAGGAAACGGCCGTCTTACCGAACTTTACGTAACGCTTCCGTTTATAGGTACGAACGGCCGGGCATTGCCGTAGTTTTCATCGTCCTTAGGCCCGGTCACACGCGTGTATACGTACGTTTTACTTAGAAACCGGAGCTCTACCGTGGAAAAAGCGATACGACACGCTTGGACCGTAAAAGCGGCCACCGAACGGCTATACACGTTGTTCTCGTGTTATTTTCGTGGACGAACAAATGGAATTTAACGGCACCGTCCTCCTTGTTCACCTCTCTCGCAGTTTCTCGTTGATACCGTGGATAACGAAATGGAATTTTAAGGAGTTTTCCATTCCTTCACAATTTGCGATATTTTAAGAATTAGTATTTTTGTTCATTATCGAAGCATCCTCTTTTGAAATTCTATCCAAGTTGATAATAATTTAGAATGGCACAGATCGGTACCATTATATCGCACTTTAATGAATAAAACGGTAGATATGTACTGTAGAAATAAGGTTTTTATGATTTATTTATTATTATCAATATGATTAATTCCAAAAATATACAGTATACAGTAAATTCTAATTCAACTCTGTCACGTGACTCTATGTTTACTTCTCAGCTCCTTTTACGACTTTACAACTCGGTTTTCTACTTAACACTGGTCCCTTTTTTTTGTTGATTAGGAGATTATAGGATATTATATTCCTGTTTGTGATTTAAACTTATCGACGAAGAGAGATAATTGGTGTTACCTAGGGAGGTGGTAATTTAAATATTAAATGACTTGAGATAAGGGGAGGAAAATTTTCAAGAAGACTTCTATCGTGAGTAATTCAACACGGCTCCCTTTCCTTTTTCGAGGAAATTCTTATAAGCATTTTCCTCTTCTCACCCCGCACTCGCTAAAAATTGCCATTCCATTGGCGAATTTTTTGTTACTAACGGTTTTTTTTCAATCGGCCTGGCTTTCGTCTAGTCGATCCACACTTTCATCTTTCTGGTCCTTTTAACCCTTTCGCCTCGGCTGCCCAGTTCGCCGAAGTACCAACAGTGCTTATGATTTTTGTATATACGTTTTTCAAAGTCTTAAATAACGACTGTGCTGAATAAAACAATCGTTGCTCTAATGTAATAAGTGTATTTACATTTTTAATGTGAAAAGGCTTACAAAATTATTAAACTATAAAATACATTTGGATGCCGCCTATAAACGGCACTCGAAGCGAAAGGGTTAAATCTGTGATACTACAGTGCTGATCTATTCGTTTGATAACCGATCTTCGAATAATCGTCATTCAATTCAATGTGTGAACGATCTTGTGCCGTCTCGAAACGTTCTGCCTAACGAAATGACCTCGAACAGATGTTCCCTTATAACACGTTCGACCTCAGGTGCGGTTTAAAATTCCAGTATCGCGATCCGTGGGAACAGAACCGACAGGATGTCGGGGAAACTGTCTGCTCCTCTTCCGTGCACGTTTCTCTGGATGGGACAAGGATGGTAACAGTGTGGTTAAACGCGGAGTGACGTCGGGGGTGAAAGAGGGAGGAGGAAGGCTTGCAAATCGGATTCGCGAGCTTGCAACGACAAATCTCGGAATGGTTTTCCACCCGAGAAAACGAGACGTGCACGGTGCTTAAGGTCCCCGGAAATGGTCCTTCACCGGGGAAGTCGGCTGCCCCCACCCGGTTAGGATTTCGTAAATTTCTCTGCCACTTACCCGTCGTTAAACGCCTAGATTTACGGACATTTCTTGTACATCTATTTCTAATATACAGTAGTGGACAAAAGTTTAAATCCTAATTACAAACCCCATAATAAAGGCCCCCACATATTAAACCAGAATGATATTTTCTACTCGCCTACTCAATTTTCTTAATTTAATTTGATTCATATTAAATTAGATGGAGTAATTATATTAATTTTCTCCGTGCACATGCACGATGCTTAAGGTCCCCGGAAATGGTCCTTCCCAATAAATGCTTTTCCCTTTTTATACGTCACAGCATCATTACCGAAAGCAGAACAAACTGTTTTTTTAGCTACAGAAGTATTTCTCTTCGGTTCAAAAGCAGTGTCTTAATTATTCCTTATTGAACGCCTAATTGTTTACTGTTACTCGGTGAAATTATGCCGAGTTGTCATGAAAGTTCTTTAGAGTATAATACTGCAACTTTCAAATCACCATAGGGTTGAAAATGTATTTTAATTTGAATGGAGGTTACAAAGCGTTAAATGCAAAGGCACTGAATTAATTTGCACACCTAATATACACACACACATACGTACGAGCCATGTCTTCTATAATATTATAGATAATAGACGTCGCGTGACAACACAAACACACCTTATTGGCTAATTTGCAATTATTTCTAACAGTATGCGTTACAATTTCGGACACCCTATAATCCCTTTTCCTTTTTTTCCTTTTTTTCTTTTTACGTGGAGGAAATCTTCAAAAGATACCCCTTCACCCTAGGGGGGGGATGATGGGGTTATGCAGGACTCTTACTTAAGAAACACCTACTATTACCTAAAGAAACCCTAAGAAGGACACTTCTAGTACTCCCCCTCGACATCCTATGATCCTAACAATCTACTATCCCGATCTAATGGACAGACTATAGGAATCACTCGAACCAGCGTTTCCTCACGCTAATCTTGTTTCCACCCCCGAATAAAACCGACATCGATCGAGTAACGATCAGCGGTGCGCAACGCCGGTAAACTCGATTCGTTGCGCGAATAGGGGAGTTCGCTGGAAAATGTAAACGTGTCTGGAGAGAGGTAAGCAGCGATGGCGAGGAACGGGGGAGGGGAGGGTGCACAGGGATACGATGGGTCCGTCCAGCTAGCCAGGGAGAAACGAAGTTAACAAGTTCGAGTTAATAATGCAGCACCAACGAGTGCCGTAGCGATCCGCAGAGTACACAGATACCCCGGACTCGTTCCGCCTTCAGGAAATTGAGAATCTCTCGGGCCAGCGGAGCAAAAACGGAAGGAAGTAGACCCGAATGAAAGGCTAATAAGTCCCCGCCGCGATTTATTGTCCTTTAGGCACTGGCTCATTGAACGTGACCCCTCCGTTGATGAATTTATTATCGATGCGCGACAAATCTTTCCCCGGTTCGCACGTTTCCTACGGCTTTTAACACTTTTAGTGTCACGTTGGTCGTATATGACCCGGTCACGGTTTCTCCTGTGACCAATGACCCAACAATATATAAAAAATTAATTTGTATAATATATTGGTCGTCATGGTGGTCATTGGGGACTGGAGGGTCTCAATTATTTACAATTGTAAGAGTTGAATAAAAATTGACAGTTAGTGGATTTTGAAGGTTATTGCTAATTAGACGATATTTTGAAGTAAAAAGTGTCCCATTGAACAATTAACAATTTTTATTACAACATTGAAAGTAAAAAATTAATTTCTATAATATATTACATCTAGTTTACAATTATAAGAGTTGAATAAAAATTGACAATTAGTGGATTTTCAACATTATTGCTAATTGGAGGATATTTTGAAGTAAAAAGTGTCCCATTGAACAATTAACAATTTTTATTAGAACATCGAAAGTGAAAAATTAATTTCTATAATATATTAGTGGTCATTGGTAATTTAGAGCGTTTCAATTATTTACAATTGTAAGAGTTAAATAAAAATTGATAATTAGTCGACTGTGAACATTATTGCTAATTGGAGGATACTTCGAAATACAAAGTGCCCCATTGAGCAATTAACAATTTTTATTAGAACACCGAAAGTAAAAAATTAATTTCTATAATATATTGGTGGTCATAGGTAATCTGGGGCGCATCAATTATTTACAATTGTAAGAGTTAAATAAAAATTGACAGTTAGTGGATTTTGAACATTATTGTTAATTAGAGGATACTTTGAAGTAAAATGTGCTCCACTGAACAATTAAAAATTTTTATTAAAACATGGAAAGTAAAAAATTAATTTCTATAATATATTACACCTAGCTTACAATTGTAAGAGTTGAATAAAAATTGATAAACATGAATACGACGAGCCAGGCTCGCGAACAGAAAGTCGAACCGGACATAAACATCACCAGCCAGGCTCGTGAACGGAAAGTCGGGCCAAACATAAACATCGCGGGTCAGGCTCGGGAACAGAAAGTCACAGGCATTTACGTTTCGACTCGTATTGTGATTGTTCTCGACCATCAGTCTGGCTTCTCTTTCACGCGTTTCTTGACGTGTACCACTTGTGTCCGAGTTTCGTCGATCTAAATGGCCACGGGAAGAGGTTAAAACGAGAAGACAACGTGGAGCATAGTTTTATCGTCTGCAAATATTATAGGTACATTCATTTTTATTGTTATTATGGTGGAACATTATTTATTGATCAGTACAAAATGCAAATTTTGCAATATACAGTAGCAGACAAAAGTTTAAAACGAGAGGACAATGCAGTGCATAGTTTTATGGTTTGCAAATATTGTCTGTGTATTCATTTTTATTGTTATCATGATAGAACATTATTTATTAAACACTATAAAATGCAAATTTTGCAATATAGAGTAGCAGACAAAAGTTTAAAACGAGAGGACAATGCAGAGCATAGTTTTATGGTTTGCAAATATTGTCTGTACATTCATTTTTATTGTTATCATGATAGAACATTATTTATTAAAAAGTACAAAATGCAAATTTTGCAATATACAGTAGCAAACAAAAGTTTAAAACGAGAGGACAATGCAGAGCATAGTTTTATGGTTTGTAAATATTGTCTGTGTATTCATTTTTATTGTTATCATGATAGAACATTATTTATTAAACAGTACAAAATGCAAATTTTGCAATATACAGTAGCATACAAAAGTTTAAGACGACAGGACAATGCAAAGCATAGTTTTATAGTCTGCAAATATTATAGGTACATTCATTTTTATTGTTATTGTGTTGGAACATTAATTATTGATCAGTACAGAATGCAAATTTTGTAATTTGCATATTGCTATTTCTCATAATATAATTAATTCATTTTCTTTGACTCTTTGATCTTAAATTTTTGTCCTCTACAGTCGCCACGATTTTTCGAGCACTTCTGAAAATCTGACATAAAAATATTTCCAGCAAAAGTTAATCGGTTCTTGGTCAGCTATAAATTGTAATATAAAAAATTTTGTATTGCAAAAAATTAAGATCACTGTCATTTTTATAAAGGAAATTATATATTTTTTATTGTAACTCATGTCAAAACGAATTGAACGATATGGTATACTGTGTGGTATTCAGTAAGTCGCGAAGTTAAGCTATCTATTTGATGAAAGTCAATTAAAATTTTAATGTTTAATTAAAATTAAATATTCCTTTCTGTATCTAATAGAGTTTTCAATTAATTATCGTAGTTAACAACCAGTAACTGTATCTTGATTAAGCAAAGAATGTAATAAAGGAAAGTATTCCACCGATTTCCATAAATTATTATACGTTACAGATTCACCTGTAATTAGAAGTTATTACTTAATTAGAATCTTGACAAAATATTTCATTAAAATATTGGCTTTCATACCGATTCTAGGACAGATTTTACACTTGATAGAACTATGTTTAACTAGTTCACCTCTGTCACACAGTTTATTGTCGATCAATAAATTGAACCTCGATGCTTCCTTAATTAACGTGCTCATTTGCATTGACCAATCGAATTTATTCCGCTGTAATAGAATTTAACCTATAATAACACACAATAAAGACTTCTACAATAAGTAAAACTTCAAAACATAAATAGAGTCCATTTTCGAATTGCCCCCCCCCCCCTGGGTCGTGGGACCCACGTTGGAAAACACCGGTGTAGCGTGTAGCTACTCTAGGAAAGGTGTCACGTGACCAAATCAATTTTTTAACTATAGCAGTCAATCTATCATTCAATCGTTCATTTATAACACACAAACCTGTAATAACACACAATAAAGACTTCTACAATAAGTAAAATTTCAAAACATATATAGAGTCCATTTTCGAATTGCCCCCCCCCGCCCTGGAAAACTCACGTTGGAAAACACCGATGTAGCGTTGGGCTGTTCTAGGAAAGGTGTCACGTGACCAAATCAATTTTTTAACTATAGCAGTCAATCTATCATTCAATCGTTCATTTATAACACACAATAAAGACTTCTACAATAAGTAAAACTTCAAAACATAAATAGAGTCCATTTTCGAATTGCCCCCCCCCCCCTGGGTCGTGGGACCCACGTTGGAAAACACCGGTGTAGCGTGTAGCTACTCTAGGAAAGGTGTCACGTGACCAAATCAATTTTTTAACTATAGCAGTCAATCTATCATTCAATCGTTCATTTATAACACACAAACCTGTAATAACACACAATAAACACTTCTACAGTAAGTAAAATTTCAAAACATATATAGAGTCCATTTTCGAATTGCCTCCCCCCCCCCTGGGTCGTTGGCCCCACGTTGGAAAACACCGGTGTAGCGTGTAGCTACTCTAGGAAAGGTGTCACGTGATCAAATCAATTTTTTAACTATAGCAGTCAATCTATCATTCAATCGTTCATTTATAACACACAATAAAGACTTCTACAATAAGTAAAATTTCAAAACATATATAGAGTCCATTTTCGAATTGCCCCCCCCCCCTGGAAAACTCACGTTGAAAACACCGGTGTAGCGTGTAGCTACTCTAGGAAAGGTGTCACGTGACCAAATCAATTTTTTAACTATAGCAGTCAATCTATCATTCAATCGTTCATTTATAACACACAATAAAGACTTCTACAATAAGTAAAATTTCAAAACATATATAGAGTCCATTTTCGAATTGCCCCCCCCCCTGGGGCGTGTGCCCTACGTTGGAAAACACCGGTGTAGCGTTTGGCTGCTCTAGGAAAGGTGTCAGGTGACCAAATCAATTTTTTAACACGTCGTTAAGCAACACGATCTGCATTCTGGCCCACTTTGAACCCTCCCCCCTCCCCGCTCGAAAAAAAGAGGATCGAGCTAGTTATTCATACATGAACACGCGGAATTTGCATCACCTTTGACGTATTTGCATGAAACCGACGTACGACCGAGGCGAGGCTTCGCGCAACAAAAGTAACCACTGTTACTGTCCCGCGACCGAATTTTTACATAACAGAAAAGGCGCGAAACCGTGAATTATGACGGCGGAAATTTATTTCGCCTATTGTTCCCAACGCGACTGTTCTTTCTTCGTTTCCCGGGCGGCAGATTAACCTTTATTTTAATTCCGAAGCCGGCTGCAATTTTATTTCGCGTAACAACGCGACGTTTCGCTGGCGGTAAATTGAATTGGAAATTAATAAAACATGATTTCGACGGGCCCCGTTGGAAAGGGGGGAAAATTTGAATAACAGAAGCGCTTTGGCGACATTTTCTTGTAAATTAACAGATAATTATAAGCGATTTAAGTGATTGTGCTGTTTTTAAAAGGGAGGTTAATTAAATGGATTTTTTAATTTATTAAATTGATTGGTTAAAAGTTTCATACAAATGATAATTACTCTTGGGCGTTAAATTATTCATTTTTCTTTTTTCGTTAATACGTTTTCGTGTGATTGTAATGTTTCATTAATTATTAGCTGAAAATTTCGGTAGCATCAACGGATAATAGACAACACTGTTAAGTTGTATTTGTTGCGTTCAAGTATTTAATGAAGGGAACAATTATTTATTAAAATATGAGCGTCCTATGGGATCGCGTTCATCGATCATTTAAAACGACAAGTAATTAAGTAGTCGTAACAAATAAATTAAACGACACCGGTTAATTCAGCAGGATCACATTTCCAGATAAATCTATTCGCATCCGTTCGATTAATCTTCAATCAACCAGGTTTATTCGCGATTTCTCATTAAAAACTTCAACGAGCGACGAGTTTCATTATTACATCGCCGTTTATTTAACCCACTCACTGCCAGCTATGAGATATCTCGTGGTATTTTTTTTTTTTTTTACATTTTTAAATTACAGTAAATGCCATTTCAATACTGCATCTGTAACTTAACATTATTAGATTTTGCTAAATTCTGTCAAATTTTGCTAAACTTTCTTTAAAATAAAATCTTTGTACCCGGGGAAAGACACTTTAAATTTCTCTGGCAGTGAATGGATTAATATCGATGGATAATAACAAAAATATAAAGTATTTAATGAATAATGAAAAAAAAAATTAGTATTTGCTAAATTCCGTGTTTTCTTTAACCCTTAGAGTATGGAGTGGGGGATTTTAGGTCCCCCAAGATTAGTTTTTCTTTAATAACTTCGTAAATAATTTCTTTCTCTCTTTTTCCCTTTAGGTAGTCGAGTTTTATCTTAAATTCCGTATAAAAACTTATTAGTGGCATTCTATTATTCATTTATTTATAATTAAAAGGTAAGCTTTTCGTTTGGGGGATTTTAGTGACCCCACTTCGTCCTTTATGTTATAAAATAGACTCCGTACTCTAAGGGTTAAAATAAGGTCTTGGCAACCAGAACAAGACACTCTAAATTTGTCTGGCAGTGAATAGATTAATATTAATGGATAATAAAAAAATTATACAATATTTAGCGTATAGTAAAAAAATAATTAGATTTTGATAAATTTTGTAAAATTGTACTAAATTTTCTTTAAAACAAAGTCTTTGCACCCAGGACACTAAATTTTTCTAGCAGTGAATGGATTAATATTAATGAATAATAAAAAAAATTATAAAATATTTAATGAATAATAAAAAAGAAAAATTAAATTTTGCCAAATTCCGTAAAATGTTGCTGAATTTTCTTTAAAATAAAGTATTAACACCCAGAGCAAGACACTCTAAATTTGTCTGGCAGTGAATAAATTAATAATAATAATAAAAATAGAATAATTCGATTCCTTTCGATTATTATTTCGCTTTAATAACGTCACACGTTTTCCTTTTTTGTTGCAGATACAAAAAGAAGATACGTCAGTGTGTTTCAACGGGTACGTTTGTTGCGCCACACGAGCATAAAATAATGTTTATGGTCTCGCTTAATACGCAGTCGATTCTCACCGGATTCAATTACCCTGAACATACAGAATTACAAGGAAAATTGGAAGCTGTCTCGGTTCGGTAAGTCAACTCATTAATTTTCACTCGGTAACTACCACTGGTTAAAACCCTTTCTAGGTGGCAAATGGTGTGTTAATGCTATTCCGTGCAAAGTGTTATTAGGTTTCAGCGCTAACACAGCACTAAAACATTTTACGAAATGATAACGCACCGCGCGATATAATTTCTCATTTATTAAAACTTCTGCCACGGTTTCACGCCGAAACGTTTTTATGGATTTTTATCAGTTGAAACGTACGCGCAAATTGAGACGGGAAATAAAAAATAAAAATATCGTGTTTGCTCGAGTGTAATAATATTATTGTTTTGATGAGACAAGGAAAGGTGAACGGGATTGTGTTAGAAAAATTGTTATTTCATTGCAAATCTTCTGGCAAATTTTAGTCCAAAGATTTATACAGAAAAGGTGTCGCGAAATTGCTGCCATGCGATTTAAAAGAATTTCTTCCGCCATGCGTAACATTGTGTATTTTTATTAATAATACTGCAACACCTGAAATAGATAAGGAAACAATAATTAGAATATTAAAAAAATAATTATCCCAGCAATTACTTATCTGTTTAAATTTACTTGGGTTAGAGAAATTTGGATATACCAAAAAGTACATCATTTCAAAAGAATGTATAAAATTTCCAACATTCAATTCACTTTTTTTAACTTATTAATTCCAAATTTACTTAGATTGAGAATTTCTATAAATTTTTGAGAAATTTGCATATACCAAAAAGTACATCATTTCAAAAGCATGTATAAAATTTCCAACATTCAGTTCCCTTTTTTTAACTGCAATTAATAATTAACAATATTACATCCTAAATTTGCATAAAAAGTTTGCAATATGCTTATTAGAGATATTCCAGCAATCGTTACTTTTTTCAATGGAATTTTAAGTATTTAAGCGACTTAGATTCACTTAAGTTGATTGACCTAAAGAAGATTTAATTTCCCACTGTAGCTATTCATCAAAAAATTGTAATTATTATTAATTAAATGACACAATCCCGTCACTTCAAATACTTATACTGCAATTGTCAAATCTGATGCAAAAAAAATACGATGCCATCGTTTATACCGTATTTCACGCAAATGCTCGTGAAACGTTCTAACTTCGTGCAGAGAAATACTCGGGAAAACTAGCGCGCTTCAAAATAATGCGGGCGGGTTTGGCTAGTTTTAATTTTCCCGCCATAAATCAGCTGGGCTCGATATCCCCAGCGATTTATTGCCATTAATAATATGGGCATTGTCATCGCGGGCGAACCAATATTCCCGGTGAAATTAAACGACGATTGTTTTCGTCATCAAGATATTGAACCAGAATTCGTATCTGATTTCAAAATTAACCAATTAAGTACCAACTTTTTTCTATATTGTTATACGGTTTTTTTTTTATTGTCAGTAATCATGAATTAATCGATAAAATGTGGATCGTCTCAAATAGGAACATTGGTATTTAAAGGGTTAAAATGGCGACGACTCGAAGCAAAAATATGTATACACGAGAATCGAAAGATAATTTTCAGTCGAATTTTATTGCGAGACACAGTGATGTGCTGAAGTATTAAATTTTATACACCGAGTGTCTTACTTAAAACAGACAATTTTAGTAATTTTCCTAAGTTGTGATGTTTTGCAGAAAATTTATAGGAAAAGTTTGAAATGAAATTTGACACAGCTTAATAAAGAGTTACTTAATTATTTTAATTTTATATGCAGAGTTACTTAATTATTTTTATTTCATATGGGGAGTTACTTAATTATCTTTATTAGATATGGAGAATTACTTAATTATTTTTATTTCATATGGAGAGTTACTTAATTATCTTTATTAGATATGGAGAGTTACTTAATTATTTTTATTTCATATGGGGAGTTACTTAATTATCTTTATTAAATATGGAGAATTACTTAATTATTTTTATTTCATATGGAGAGTTACTTATCTTTATTAGATATGGAGAGTTACTTAATTATTTTTATTTCATATGGGGAGTTACTTAATTATCTTTATTAAATATGGAGAATTACTTAATTATTTTTATTTCATATGGAGAGTTACTTAATTATCTTTATTAGATATGGAGAGTTACTTAATTATTTTTATTTCATATGGGGAGTTACTTAATTATTTTTATTTCATATGGGGAGTCACTTATTTATTTTTATTTCATATGGGGAGTCACTTAATTATTTTTATTAAAGATGGAAAGTTACTTAATTATTTTTATTTCATATGAGGAGTCACTTAATTATTTTTAGTTAATTAATTATAAAAGATATATCTTTTATGCAACTTAAATTCCAATAAGTATAATATTTTTGTTTCGAGATCACTTCTTTCAGCCTTCTACGCATTTTATACAAATGCTTAGATAATTTAGAAGGTATTATAATTAGGCGAAATATTTTAGATATTACAATACTTAAATAAACAACAAAACAGCAACGATGTTACGAAATATTTATATAAAGCTTAAAAATCATTAACATTCAGATCCATCCCCCGATAAATTGCCATTTACATGCTTCGGTATTTAACAAACACTTTTAAATCGCAAATAAGAAGCAAAGAATAATTTCGATTAACTTGTCATCCATGAACAACGAATAACTTAATTAGTGTTATTCGCGAGTAACAATTAAATCAAACTTACTCGTTATTCAGAATAATTTTCGCCAGATAAATTCGCACCCTTTAAGTTCGTCTTCCAACTTAAATTTTCACTATCTATTATACTCATTAAAAATATCAACAATTACGAAATACACTAGCAAACATATATCGAGTCTTCGCGAAGAAACGATGAAAACTTTAACGCACACCTAACAGAATATCAAGGAACCCGTTTAAAACTTAAACGCGAAATCGTTACCGGCCATCTCGAACGAGCAGGGGTGCGTTTGGGGGGCGGGAAAAGAAGGACGAGGCGGGGGCAGGGGAAAGAGAATTTCCTGTCTCGATACGAAATGCTTCGGGACACCGGTTATTATTTACCGTCGCCGGGCGAAAGTCGCGAGGAAGCAGAAAACGGAAAATTATTCAAGCGTGCCGCGGCGCAACGAGCAAAAAAGACGTCGGCCCGATAGGGGTTGGAGAAGGGTTGGCCAGAGGGGGAGGTTCAATCTAACGACTCGTGTTTTCGTTGCCGTTCGGCGTTCTCTACGAACGATACCTTGTCATTCCCATACCAAGGATTCCTTTTTTTCCCATTATTTACGACCGTATTAACCGCTTGGACATCGGTTCATAATTCATGACGAAATTCAGTATACTTTGGCTAAACAGTGTCCAAGGGGAAATTTGTTTTGCTATAACTGCTAGGTGTTCCTAGTACAGTTCCTTGTATTAACCCTTTGCACTCGAGAGGTGATTGTTGAAAAGATTGTGAAAAATTTTTATTAAGATTCGCCTATTTTAAAAATCATTTCGTTTGGTTAAATGATTCATGAGATAATTCAGTATATTTTGGCTAACAGTGTGCAACGGGAAATTTGTTTTGCAATAACCACTAATTATTCCTAATAGAGTTCCTTTGCACTCGAGAGGTGACTGTTAAAAAGTCTGTGAAAAATTTTGAAACTCGAAATATTTATTAAAATTCTCCCAAATTAATCATCATTTAGTTTAGTTAAGTGATTCATAAGATAATTCAGTATATTTTGGCTAACAGTGTCGAACGCGAAATTTGTTTTACAATAACTACTAGGTGTTCCTAGTAGAGTTCTTTGTATTAACCCTTTGCTCTCAAGAGGTGATTGTTAACCCTTTGCGCTCGAGAGGTGACTGTTAGTCACCAAATTATAGTTTAGCTAATTTTCAAATTTTAGTCCGTTTGTTTATTAGTTAGACTCAGAAGTTAAATAATCATATATGTAAATTTTAGTATATCACTTAACTAAACCAAATGATTGTTTAATATAGGCGAATTTTAGTAAATATTTCGAATTTGAGAATTTTGGAAGTTAGTGTCATTAAACGATTAACAGTCATCTCTCGAGTGCAAAGGGTTAAATAGTCACTTATGTAAATTTTAGTATTGTCACTTAATTAAACTAAATGACGTACAATATAGGCGAATTTTAATAAATATTTCGAATTTGAGAATTTTTGAAGTTAATGTCATTAAACAATTAACAATCGCCTCTCGAGTGCAAAGGGTTAAATAGTCACTTATGTAAATTTTAGTATTGTCACTTAATTAAACTAAATGACGTACAATATAGGCGAATTTTAATAAATATTTCGAATTTGAGAATTTTTGAAGTTAATGTCATTAAACAATTAACAATCGCCTCTCGAGTGCAAAGGGTTAAATAGTCACTTATGTAAATTTTAGTATTGTCACTTAATTAAACTAAATGACGTACAATATAGGCGAATTTTAGTAAATATTTCGATTTTGAGAATTTTTGATGTTAGTGTCATTAAACGATTAACACTCGCCTTTCGAGTGCAAAGGGGTAAAAAGACTGTGAAAATTTTCCATTAAGATTCTCCTATATTAAACATCATTTAGTTTGGTTAAGTGACAATACTAAAATTTACATATGCGACTATTTAACCCTAACCTAAAGTCTGACTAATAAACAAACTAACTAAAGTCTGAGAATTTGCAAAACTATCATTTGGTGATTAACAGTCACCTCTCAAGTGCAAAGGGTTAAGTATATGAAATTAGATTTGCTAAAAGATAAAGCTGAACCGTTCAATTTCACCTTGCACACTGCGTAAGCACGGTATAAAGGGGTAGAAGACTGAGAAAATTAATTTTAGACTAACTAAACAGTGTGCTGTCGATCAAGCGATTTACAGAAGCAGGAAAGTAAAATGCAGCTCGATATTAATTTCCAATTAATCGAACTATCGGCATCGCGCTGTCGCGAATAACAATTTTGCACGTTTGTAAAGCGTTCGCCGCGCACAGGGTCGTTCGTTTTCACGAACACCGGTGTGTACAAAGCAGATTTTTCAGATGAAATTAGTAGAACGTTTCGCGTTTGCTTTGAGCCACGGCCGGTTAAACGAAGCAGCGCGACGAATTGATCGGATCAAAGTGGGAATTAAAAGGGCCGTGGCGAGGGGGTGCAGAAAGTAAAACGCTCGCGTGCAGCTTGGTGAACTCGGTCAATCAGAACAGCCGGAGTGGCCCTCGACAAAGTTTTCGTTGCCCGTTTATTCGGAAACTAGACGCATTGTTCGCGTCCCTCGAAATTCGTGCAACTGTACCCGATCCGGCCCTTAAAATCGCGCGTACACCCGACCGATCGTTGAAAATCGCGAACCAGAACCGCGGTAATTTCACGCTCGAGCTTTGAATCGATTAATATACAAATTTTTGTTCGACTCGACCATTTTAATAACTTTACGTCTGAATGTTTCTGATTAAAAGTAAAATTTATCGCGGTAATTTCACGATCGAGCTTTGAACAATCTCGATCGATTAATATGCAAATTTTTGTTCGACCCGACCATTTTTTAGTAACCTCACGTCTGAATGTTCCTGGTTAAAAATGTTCTTAGCGGACAAAAGTTTAAAACATAATTTTATAGTTCGTAAATATCGTCTATATATTGATTTGGATTGTTATTATTATAGAACAATATTTATTAATCAACGCAGAATAAAAATTCAATTTATTCTGCTATTTCTTAGTAATTAATTAATTTGTTCCTTTAATCCCTTGGTCTTAAACTTTTGTTTACTAGTATATTCATTTCGATTGTTATTATGGTAGAACACATTAGTAATCAATGCAGAACACGATTTTTATTTATCGTGCTATTTCTTATGAATTTATTTTATTTGATCCTTTGGTCTTAAACTTTTGTCTGCTACTGTATTAATTTCGATTGTTGTTATGGTAAAACACTATCTATTGATCAGCACAGAATACGATTTTTATTTATCGTGCTATTCCTTATTAATTAATTAATTTGTTTTCTTTGACCCTTTGGTCTTAAACTTTTGTTCGCTACTGTATTCATTTTGATTATTATTATCGTAGAACACAATTTAGTAATCAATGCAGAATACGATTTTTATTTATCGTGCTACTTCTTATTAATTAATTTATTCATTTTCTTTAATTCCTTGGTTTTAAACTTTTGTTTGTTAGTGTATTCATTTTGATTGTTATTATAGCAGAACACTATTGATCAGCACATAATACGATTTTTATTTATTGTGCTATTTCTTAGTAATTAATTAATTCTTTTTCTTTGACCCTTTGGTCTTAAACTTTTGTCCGCTACTGTACACGCCGGTAGCGACCGTGTTAAATTACTTGTGCGTGTAGATATCAGCATACACGAATACACTCTCAAAAATGGAGGCGGTTCGACGCGTGGCTAGACCGTCGAGAAACGTTCATCCCGCGGAATCTATTACTTCTCGTCACTCGGCTTCTTTCGAGGAGCTTCGCGATTTTCAGGACGACGCGACTCGACTCGACGCGGGAATTATAATCCCCGGAAGTAGCGACTCGTACGGGACCAAGGCGGAATTTTTAATAGCGTCGAAGGGAGCCGTTATGCGAAACCGCAATTTATCTTCGCGCTGCCGCGGAAAATATCGGATGCTGCGAGAGTTCTGCGTTCCGAGGCGTGCGAGGAAAATAAGAAACCTTGTCGGCGCTGAATTCTTGAATGAAGGATCAAATGGAATCTTTACCATTTTTTTTTTTGAGCTTTGTGTGCGATTAATTTGACGTTAACTAAAAATGTTTCAGCGATCTATTTTAATTACTTACTTAATCGGTGTGGTAAAATTTTTATTATAGAATTTAGAGCTTTGGAATGTATGTTTAGATACAGTACAGTAGCTGACGAAAGTTTAAGACGAGAGGACGATGTAGAACATATATTGTCATTTTTATATACTATTTATTGATCAGCACAGAATGCAAATTTTGTTTAACATATTATTCTCTATAAACTAGTTAGTTTAATTTCGTTGACTATTTGGTCTTAAACTTTTGTTTGTTCTTTTAATCAAATTTTCTTAATAGGTATACTAATAATGATAGTATTATATATAAAATTTATTCGCATAAAAAATTAACAAACATGCGTATGTGAAAAATTTATGGTTTCCTTTTTTCCAAGGAGGAAGTATGTATTCTCTCAAAGAGTGTATGACTAATTTTATTAATATCACTCAGTGTAACAGTGTATGCCTTATTTTATTAATATCACTCTATTTTTAAGGACACAGCTAAATTATCCAAATTTCATTCTGATCACTCATCGATCCCTACATTTGTCAAAAAAATAATTATCAGCTAAAATTGCGGTTGCATTTGACAAGTACCATAGCTTAACCATCAATAGCCATAATTAACTTATTCCCAATATTCCCTATATTTTTGAACGTTTCCATTTTTCGCAACAATAACTTACGTTCGATCCCCCGTTACACATTCAACTCACATTTGTCAGAAAAATAATTAACTGCAAAAATTGCAGTTGCATTTGATATGTACCATAGCTTAACTATAAATTAACTCATAACTATACTTAACTATAAGTTTACTCAATAGCCATAATTAACTTATTCCCAATATTCCCCACATTTTTGCACGTTTCCATTTTTCACAACAATAACTTACGTTCGTTCCCCCCTTACACACTCAATTCATATTTGTTAGAAAAATAATTGAATGCTAAAATTGCGATTGCATTTGATAAGTGCCATAGCTTAACCATCAATAGCTATAATTAACTTATTCCCAATATTCCCTACATTTTTGCACGTTTCCATTTTTCACAACAATAACTTACGTTCGTTCCCCCCTTACACACTCAATTCTCCACGAAACACGTGACCTACCAAATCGCGCGACAAACTTTCCACCAAGGCGGATTCAGTCAAGACAAAAATCGAAACGGTCCCTTCGCCGTCCTGGATGCGGGCCAGTCCCGGGGTTTTTAAGATATTGCTCGTCGCGGCTCGTGCCTTCGGCCGTTTACGCGGAAAATGAAGAAGAAACGAGGGGAGGAGCGTGGATAAAAGGGGGGGAGGGATGGCGAGGCGGTGAAATAAAGGAAAAGTCGAAGAAGAAACCGACGAGATGCTCAACTATGAAGGTAGGCACCAACAGAAGTATAAGGGTGGGCGAGGGGGTGAAGTAGAGGGGGGATGTCGAAAGATACATCGCTTTCAAATATTTCATCCGTAACAAAAGCTCCAAGATTCTTGGCCCAACCGTGTACTCTTTGTCTTCTGCTGATGTTTCGAGTTTATACAGGGTGTATCCGATTAAAGCGATCAAACATTGTTGACGGTGAACGAACCGCTTGTAGGATATTTAACCTTTTAAGAGCTATGGACGCATTTATACGTCTGTCGGAAGTTTCTCTTAGGGACTATGGACGCATATGTATATGCGTTTGTCAATTTTTGTTTTATTCGTCTTATAACATTTTCCGTGGTCACACATTTCGGCGTTAACCTTTTAAGAGCTATGGACGCATATATACGTCTATCGGAAGTTGCTCATAGGGGATTATGGCTGCATGTATGCGCCTGTCAATTTTTATTTCCTTCGCCTTATGACTTTTTCTGTAGTCACCCTTTTCGGTGTTAGCCATTTCAGTGATATGAACGCATATATGCGTCTGACGGAAGTTTCTCTTAGGGACTATGGACGCATATGTATATGCGTTTGTCAATTTTTTTTTCTTAGTCTTATAACATTTTCCGTGGTCACACATTTCGGCGTTAACCTTTTAAGAGCTATGGACGCATATATACGTCTATCGGAAGTTGCTCATAGGGGATTATGGCTGCATGTATGCGCCTGTCAATTTTTATTTCCTTCGCCTTATGACTTTTTCTGTAGTCACCCTTTTCGGTGTTAGCCACTTCAGTGATATGAACGCATATATGCGTCTGACGGAAGTTTCTCTTAGGGACTATGGACGCATATGTATATGCGTTTGTCAATTTTTGTTTTCTTCGTCTTATGACTTTTTCTGTAGTCACCCTTTTCGGTGTTAGCCATTTCAGTGACATGGACGCATATACGCGTCTAACGAAAATTACTCGTAGGGACTATGTACAAATATATGCGTTTGTCAATTTTTTCAATCTTTCGTTTACTGCAACGCGATTTTTAGTGTACAAATAACAATTCGTCTCAAACGACAGTGCACCATCCCTTCGAAGCACTTAGGCAAAGAGTGTTCAGCGCTCAAAGGGTTAAAAGTATTCGAGGTGATGTTTGTGAAAGCGGGGAAACAAATTTTCTAAATAATATTACACCATTACAAGTACCTGTAGCGCTATTTTCCCCCGTGCACTCGAAAATTCATCACCAAAGTGGATTGTCCGCGGTTGCACAGTGAGCTCGCAGCAAGTTTTCGCGATTAATTCGCAAAGCAGAGGAACCGGTAAAACTTTTGCGCCCGTCTAACGGTATCCCACTCGGTTACACGAAACACCGTGTGCCGACAAAACGCAAAACGTGAGCCCACGGTGTGAATCGATCCCTCCTATCTCTCTTCATCTCTTTCACTCTCTCCTCGTGGCCGTCACTGTGTAATGAGACCATCGCACTTTTTTTTCCTATGGGGTTGAATGGGTGGTAGACGAACCCGAGGGGTAGACAAATGTGACGGGTATACAGGGGAACAATGCACAGGGAGGTTTCTGAAAACGATCCGTGAGGATGCATTTTCATGACGGCGCGGCGCGTTCGAACTGATTATACCGTTCAATCGTCCCGTTCGCGATTTCTTCTCTTTTTTTTTCTCGCCGACCAGCCAGAGGAGAAATGAAATTCTAAGGCAGCAGGGAAACGATTGTCGCCGGCTGCGACGGAATTAACGACGCGGTTCCGTCGCGAGAAAGTGAAGCTCGCGGGAGGGAGAAGATCGTTTTGCTGGGGGATCGAACGAAGGCTGAAAAATTTGGCCTTCTGAGTTTAGGTTAGTTTGTGTACTTGATTCTTTTAGAAGTGACATTGAACTTCGTTACTTGTAACATAAATTTGAAAGGGTGAAAAATTTGGCCTTCAGAATTTAGGATAATTTGTGTACTTGACTCTTTTAGAAGTGACATTGGACTTTGTTGCTTGTGAAATAAATTTGAAAGGGTGCAAAATTTGGCCTTCTGAGATTAGGTTAGTTTGTGCACCTAATTCTTTTAAAAGTGACATTAGACTTCGTTACTTGTAACATAAATTTGAAAGGGTGAAAAATTTGGCCTTCAGAATTTAGGATAATTTGTGTACTTGACTCTTTTAGAAGTGACATTGGACTTTGTTGCTTGTGAAATTTTAAAAGTGACATTAGACTTCGTTACTTGTAACATAAATTTGAAAGGGTGCAAAATTTGGCCTTCAGAATTTAGGATAATTTGTGTACTTGACTCTTTTAGAAGTGACATTGGACTTTGTTGCTTGTGAAATAAATTTGAAAGGGTGCAAAATTTGACCTTCTGAGTTTAGGTTACTTTGTATACCTGAATCTTTTATAAGTGACATTATACTTTGTTGCTTGTGAAATAAATTTTGAAAGTGTGAAAAATTTGGCCTTCTGATTTTAAGTTAGTTTGTGTACTAATTCTTTTAGAAGTGACATTGGACTTTGTTGCTTGTGAAATAAATTTGACTGAAGGATATTTGAGCATTTGTAATACTTTATTTTGTTTGGACTCAAAGTAATCCTTTTCCAAGTTGATTATATGAACCGTGTCCGCTTAAAATTAATTGTCAACATGACAGTAAACTGGAAACACACTTAGAATAAACAAATCAAATACTGCATTAAGAAATTCTCCCAAAAACAAATACACGATCGAACAATCCTGATACAAGCAAGTAAAACGAGGGAAGAATCTCTGTTTGAACCTGGCTACTGGCAAATCGGATGAAAAGCTTTCTCAGAATTACCGTCCCTTTCTTTCACAATTCTGAGACGGGACAAAACGGCGGGTCCGTCGAAACGAAGTAAAGACAGCCGTTAATGTATTATGAAGTTGCGTTACACGATGGTGAAAGCCAGCGAAGTCCAGGTCAGACGACAATTAGATCATAAAGGTGAAGTGGACCAAAATCTCCAGGACTTCGTTTCGATCCAAGGAAGACGGAAAGAGAGAGAGAGAGATGGAGAGGGAACGCGATAATGAAGATTGGAAACAGAGAAGGAAAGGAGACCTATCTGTGTTCGAAGAAAGGCTATGAGGAAAAGAGGAAAAGAGCGAAGTGAACATGAAAAGCGGAAATGGGGAAGGGAAAAAGAGTTACCTTTAGGAAGAAGGAGAGAATAGAAAGAGAGAAGAGAAGGGAGAAGTAGAAAAAAAAGAGAGAGTGGTGAGAGATAGGAAAAAGAGAGAGAAATATTTCTATCTGTTCAGAGAAAGAGAGAGAGAGAGGAAAGAAAGAGGAGAAAGAGAGAAAGAAGGATACTTTTATCTGTTCAAAGAAAGAGAGGGAGAGGAAAGAAAGAGGGGAGAGAAAGAGAAGAAAGAAATACTTCTATCTGTTCAGAGAAAAAGAGAAGGGAAATAAAGAGGAGAAAGAGATACTTCTATCTGTTCAGAGAAAGAAGAGAGAGAGTAATAGAGAAGAGCATAAAACAGAAAGAGAAAGAGAGAAACAGAGAGAAAGGAAAGACTTACCTTTATCCCAAGAAAAGCAAAAAGGCAGAGTGAGAAAAGCTACAGTGAAGAGTAAAATTGCAAGGAGAGTGTAGCACAGAACAGGGAGAATAAAGGAGAGCAACAGAGATAAAAATCGTCTTTGTTCCAAAAAGGACACCTATACAGAGGAAAAGAAGTGAAAATGAAGAGCAAGAAAAACAGGGAGGGGAAAGAAATTCACTTTTCTTCCAAGAAAGACAGAGAGCAAGAATCGCAAAGCAGAACGAGGAACAGAAGCAGAGAGGAAAGCGACGCTTATCTGTGCCTTCGGGGAAGACCGAGGTAGAGGGAAGGACGAGGGATGGTGAAGACCAGAAGCAAGGAGGGGAAGAGAGGAGTGAGCTCGACCTGGAACAAGCAAGATGAAGTACGCAGAGGTCCACGGTTCTAAGTGAATGGTGGGCAAACACTGGGAAGGAGCGAAGAGACCTTTGGAGGCTGGCCGAGTGGGTGGCGAAGATGGTGAAGGATTACACGAGAGCGGAAACCGAGAGGGAATAATCGTGACCCCCGAGTTCTGTGAACGGGATACCACGTTATCCCGGTTCGCCTTGCATACACAACGGTGGAAACGTTTTTCCTATTAATTTGATTATTACACGTCGACCAATATCATTATAGGAAATTCTACTCTTATTTATTTAGTAGAGCGGATGATAGGTCTCAGGTGTGAATAAAATAAAGTGAAGTGATAAGAATATAATAATTGTATATTTAAAATAGTTTAATAGTAACTACTTAAACGACTTTTCAATTTAGCCACTAAGACGTTCTTACTTCCTTCACATTTTATTTAGAGAGATGATAAGGTTCAAGTGTAGGTAAAACAAAGTAAAGTTTTTAGATATTATATCTTTAAAATGATTTAATATTTAATTACTGATATATTGCAGCGATTATTATAGGAATCTTAGTTTATTTAGAGAGATGATAGGGTTCAAGTGTAGGTAAAACAAAGTAAAGTTTTTAGATATTATATCTTTAAAATGATTTAATATTTAATTACTGATATATTGCAGCGATTATTATAGGAATCTTAGTTTATTTAGAGAGATGATAGGGTTCAAGTGTAGGTAAAACAAAGTAAAGTTTTTAGATATTATATCTTTAAAATGATTTAATATTTAATTACTGATATATTGCAGCGATTATTATAGGAATCTTAGTTTATTTAGAGAGATGATAGGGTTCAAGTGTAGGTAAAACAAAGTAAAGTTTTTAGATATTATATCTTTAAAATGATTTAATATTTAATTACTGATATATTGCAGCGATTATTATAGGAATCTTAGTTTATTTAGAGAGATGATAGGGTTCAAGTGTAGGTAAAACAAAGTAAAGTTTTTAGATATTATATCTTTAAAATGATTTAATATTTAATTACTGATATATTGCAGCGATTATTATAAGATTTTATTTTATTTAGGGAAATGATAGGGTTCAAGTGAGAGTGTAACAAAGTAAAGTTGTTAAATATATTAGAAATAATTTAATAGCAACGTACAAGCAACTTTTCAACTTAACAACTTTGACATGCTCGTTCCTCTCACAATCATGCTCTTTCTGTCTCACGCTCGCATTTTCCCCGTCATATATTCTTTCAAACAGCCATTTCCTTTCGTTCTAATCTTAAACTTTTCTCACTCAACGCATTCGGTCACGTTCACCCAAAACTTCTCAGTCGCTCAATTTTCTCAACCTCCTTTCTCGCCATCACGTCTGTAGTAATTCAAGCGAATCGAAATTGCGTGGTAAACAACGGGATTACCATAATCGAGCAGGTTCCTTAGAATAATTCGAACGAACAGGGTTTTTAAGTGGGTGCACAAAGGGGTTCCGCAACAATGCTCTCGCCAAGACATGACGAGGGTAGGGAAAGAAAGGGGTGGCGAAGGGGTTAGAATCACCGAACTGCATATTTAGCGGGGAGGATAGTAACAAGATGAAGAGTGTCTGGTAGCGGCCAGTCAAGAGCCATCAACCCATCTTCCTTGAGACTCACCCCCTTCGAACCCCTGCAAACCTCAGGACAACAACCCTCTCTGTCCGGCCTGGCGGTCATGAATATTACATCTCGTTATATTACCGAGCCACGCTTCCGTAACATTGCGACATGTTTCATTAAAGCTCGGCGCCGTGTTTTCTTTTTCTCAACACACAGCAAAGCAATCTCATCTTTCGCAGCCCTCGAACGTTATTTGCATATTTAGGGGTGCCATTGAAATAGGTGAATTGTTATCGGGAAAACAAGCGGGCTGTTCTAATGATTTTCACTGATTAACGTTTCATTAAAAACGAAAGATAAACAATTTAATTTCCCACGAATATTATTTGCATATTTGATAGTGGTAACGGTTTAAATTTTTATTAAGGAAGAAGAGCGGTGTTAAAGATTTGCTTAAGTTGTTTCGATTCTTGAGATGCTTTTATAGCAGAAGGAATTAGAAATTCTAATGCATCGATTATGCTGATTTTTGTTAATTAGTGAATTCTTCAGCGAGCCATCTAACAATTATTGCATATTAAATTATGAACATTCTGCAATTATTCGTGAAATCTACGAATTTGCAAAACGTGTAACTAAATATTTTTTAGTGATAAATTTTCTGTTGCACATCGTAATTACCGATAAAGTGTGAAAATTAAAATAGGAATGCAAATGTAGGAATAATTTTTGCTAAAATTTGTATTCTTACAGTCTTTTCAACGTTACGATTTTCCACGAGCGCACGAAAAATTCGTAATCTATTCGTGAGTTACAGTGGTTCCAAAAAGTATTCGTACACTATGTCAGAAATAAATTCGTTTAACCCTGAAATTTTGAGTCTGATAGACGTATTTGATAAAACTTTGTGGGTATGTAGATCGTAATAGTATACGTATGAATTAATCTCTTGTTTTCAACTAAATGCCATTTTAAAGGGGTGAAACCAGCGTTGAAGTTTCCGAGTTTACTCTCATTTGTTAATACTAGGTTTACTAGGTTTTGGACTTCAGGAGTAAAATTTGCAGAAATAATTACTATTATTCTTCGTAATTTTTACCAAGTTTTATTGATGGAACGATACAAATATACCCACGACTCAATCTAACCACGACTAAATCATCGAACTACCTTCAAGATCGATTAACACAATTTTTAACACTAGGTTTACTAGAGGTTTCAGATTTCATGAGCAAAATTTGCAAAAATAATTACTTCTAGCAATTTTTGCCGACTTTTATTCATGGAATGATATAAATATACCCATATCTATTTCTCTCTTAGTTCTGTAATTTCAAATTTCTTTTTTATGCATACCTATTCCTTAATATATGAATATTAGAAATAGATATACTAAAAAGGTCCTGTAAATTTAGTGTTAAAGATACCTTTGTAATGGTACTTGATGAAGCAAAACCTTTCAAATAGAAAATGTTAAATTTTTAACACTCTATCGCCCTGTAATAAAAAAAAGAACACAGAAAAGCTTGTATTCAAAGCGTGAAAACTCGCTGAAACTTTGAGATTCGTTATCAGCCCCCTTAAAAGATATTTTGCCGCCAAAAAAATTGCTTCACCCAGAACACACCATGCTTTGTACACGCATAAAGTTTCGTTGAAATCAGAATTTCAGAAGTAGATGAATTTCCTTATAATACAGTGTGTACGAATACTTTTTGAAGCCACTGTAGGTCATTTATCGGGAACAACGGATGCGCAAAGACTTTTAAGCGGGAATGTAAGTCTGCGAGAACGGTTCTCCCGTTTGATTATCGCTATTGGACTGGCCCCCGCTCGGTCCTTAATCCTCGAACGGCAAACCTAAACACACCCAATAATTACCTTCCTTTTTCGAGCACCTTCCCGGGGTCTCTTACCGAGCAGTCGAACGCGTTTCCAAGAGCGTTTAATTGCTTTTCTTTTCCGTAATTCACATCGCGTACCGGCCATTGAAAGTTGCATCGTTTCGCCTTACTTTTAGAGCTCCATTCGCTTCTCGAGTTCCATGCCGGCCCGTGGGCATCGTGCAATTTTATGCATCGCGTAACACACGTTTCTCGCGTTCCCGTAATAATCTTCGACGGACAAACTGTTGATATTTCAGAAATTAATACATTTGTTACAACCTTAACCATTTGCACTCGAAGTTTCTTTTCATTCATATCACCAGTTACTGGAAGTAATTTCAGTGGAAAGATCGTATTCAATAATTTTTCACGAACAAACTGTTGATATTTCAGAAATTAACACACTTGTTACAACCTTAACCATTTGCATTCGAAGTTTCTTTTCATTCATATCACCAGTTACTGGAAGTAATTTCAGTGGAAAGATCGTATTCAATAATTTTTTACGAACAAACTGTTGATATTGCAGAAATGAATACACTTGTTACAACCTTAACCATTTGCACTCGAAGTTTCTTTTCATTCATATCACCAGTTACTGGAAGTAATTTCAGTGGAAAGATCGTATTCAATAATTTTTGACGAACAAACTGTTGATATTTCAGAAATTAATACACTTGTTACGACTTAACCCTTTGCAAACATGATCTCTTTGATTTTCTCTGAGACAAAAATTAATGTCTTTTTTGTTGTTGTTGTTGATTAAGTGATTATGGCACTGTTTGTGGTTCGAACTTGTTGGCGAAGAGAGGTAATTGGTGTTACCTAGGGAGGAGGTAAATTAACACTATTCCTACCACGACCGGTCAAATGACTGTTTTTAAAATTTTGATTAGAATTTCATATATACAACATATTTGAATCGCCTTTAAACTTTAGACTTTTCTTCAAATATACGTATAATACATTCTTCAATATTCACTTCTTTTTTCATTGTTTATTTTCTCAGAAAAATTTGTAGTCTGCCTTACGTGGGAATGTCGCAGTAGGAATAGGTATACGTGAAGTGTCGGTAGGAATAATGTTAAAATATTTAATTGCTTGAGATAGGGGGTGGAAATTTTTCGATAAAACTCCCATCATGAATATGGGCAAAAAGAGAGGGGTAAATTAAAATATTTAATTGCTTGAGATAGGGGGAGGAAATTTTTTGATGAAAATCCCATCATGAGTATGGGCAAAAAGAGAGGGGTAAATTAAAATATTTAATTGCTTGAGACAGGGGGAGGAAATTTTTCAATAAAGCTCCCATCATGATTATGGGCAAAAAGAGAGGGGTTGACAAGCTAGAGGTTGATTTAGGCAAGTTTTAACACTAGATTGCCGGATGTTGAGTATATCCCTATTTTTCCTTAGGACTCAAACATGAAAATCGAAGTTTTTTTTTTTAAATAAAACAATTATTTTTAAAAAAAGTTTATTCAAAACAATCTTTATATATATTATATATATCCTGTTTTTAAAATACATAATTCGCAGATTATTTTAATTGCATTTAGTAGAAACACCTTTCATCTGATACTTGAACTTGACAAAAGCATAAATGAGTCAAATTGACTCACTCCGGCAATCCAGTGTTAAGCCACGTCCTCACGGTTGTACGCCATTGGCCAACGCGTGTCTGGCCATGACACATGGTTTCAAACAAACCCTGTTTTTTTCTTCTTTTTCCACCAACGCAAACAATGCGCGAGATTTATCCCAGCCTTGTTCATCCCCGATTTCCGAATGCACGAACGCTGTACTTTCATTTGCGCTTTGGCTAATCGAATTCCCCTTCAATTATCTGTTTGTAATTCAGTTCGAACTTTGCGATGGTTTTCATCGCGCGAAATGAGATTTGTTGCTTTCAGAGGAGCGCAGGGGGGGAGGCGAGAAGTTCGCGAAACATCGCCTAAACAGATTTACGAGGCTTTTTATTTACGCCTAGGGAACATTTTTTAAATACCTGACGTTCGTTTTTGAAAGTTTATCGTATACCGATAGATACGAATGTATAATTATTTGTAATAACAGTATCTATTAGTTAATGTAGGATTTTATTTTATTCAGAAAGATTATTCACCGTTCGTATTGAGTGTGCGAAAGGATTTTTAGTCGTGTTTTCGTGGAACATAAAATGGAACATGCTTTCTGTGTATTGAGAAAAAGAAATGGTGGAATTTCGTTTGCTAGATAGTGTAGCAGTTGCCTTAACACTTTACCGATCGGCAACCTATTAACCCTTTGCGCTCGAAAAAAAAGGATTTTAAGGTTTTTAACGTTAATCCTTAACATTAGGTTTACGGGACCCTTCGTGCATCGAAATTTGCAATAAAATAAATTTGCAAAAATAATTACTATTATTCCTAGCAATTTGGAGCAATGGAGCGATCAAATGCACCCAAATCTATTTCCCTCTCAGTTCTGCAATTTCAAATTCTGTTTAATCTATATTTCTATTCCTTAACCCTTTGCGCTCGAGCAGTGAGTGTTAGTCACCAAATGATAGTTTTGCAAACTTTCAGACTTTAGATAGTTTGTATATTAGTTAGACTCAGAGGTTTAACAGTCATATATGTAAATTTTAGTATTGTCACTTAACTAAACTAAATAACGTATAATAAAGGCGAGTATTAGTAAAAATTTCGAATTTAAAAATTTTTGAATTTACTGCCATTAGACGACCAACAGTCACCTCTCGAGTGCAAAGGGTTAAGTCCAAAATAAAATCGCGAGAGGACCATGCATATAATACACATTCCGTTTTAATCACAGATATCCGAGTAAAAGCGTGTGACGGTCGAGCAAAAACAGTGAATAACACTTAACCGACATAACTTCCGTGCAACGAATTGTCGTTGATCGCGAGAACACAGTGTTCGTAACGCAATTTGCGCGTCCGAGAAAGGAACAAAGCTCCGGGGGCGAAACACTTAAAAAAAAAGGGAGAAACGCGGGCAAAAAAAAAAGTGAGTGAATGCGAAATTTCACGGGGATTGTCCCGCGTATTCGTCCTCATAGTTCCATAAAGAATAACACAAAATATTGAATAGAGCCATTCGTCATAGACGCACGAGAGGATATAGAGAGGACAGAGAAATGAACCAGAAGAGAAATGATAGGCGATCGCGAACGAACCAGGGAAAAATAGGAGAGTAATAGGAGAGTGAACCTGATACGGGACGGGGACGGGGGGGGAGGGCAGGGGGATTATTTTTTTACTTTTCACCGTCGATATACGTACGTAGCGTACACGTTAGATACGTACGACAGATTTGGTAGTTTCGAATGCATTCGTCGATCGGAAAAACGTTTACTGGCCGAAAGAAACGCAAACAAAGCGGATATCGAAAGCAATGGAAACCGACTTCTTCGAGATTCTTTATGTTTCTGGCTTAATAATGTGTGTCCCTCGAACCGTAACGATTTCAACGGTCCCCTCAAAATCAGCTAATGATTTTGTAATAGTAAAGTAATTCTAACGATAGTGAACGAGGAATTGTTAAATTTGCTGTTAATCGAATAACTAAAATTTCTCGTAGTTGGCAGTGAATGAGTTAAATTTATGTACACTTTACAACACTAACTTTCATTCAAATGATGAATCCTTTACACTCGAGTGGTGACTGTTAATCAGCAAATAATAGTTCCGAAAACTTTCAAACTTCAGTTAGTTTGTTTATTAGTTAGACTCGGAAGTTAAATAGCCATACACTTAAATTTTAGTATTGTCACTTAACTAATCTAAGTGACGACTAATATAGGCGAATCTTAGTAAATATTTCGAATTTCAAAATTTTAGTAAATATTTCAAAATTGCCTAGTGATTTTGTAATAGTAAAGTAATTCTAACGATAGTGAACGAGGAATTGTTAAATTCGCTGTTAATCGAATAACTAAAATCTCTAATTAATTCGATGATCACCAACCCGCGAATTTTAATGCAAATTGATATATTTGCAATGGTATGAAAAAAAAATGGAATTTAGATAGAGGTCTGTTTCATCTTTTAAATTTCATAACTTGCAATTAAGTTTTGTTGTTCTGTACATATCTACGCGATTCAATTAACGCACGATTATTACCAGTCTTCGTTAATTATCTGTTCTATTAGTAATTAATTAATTATTGTTTGCCTAAGTTAATTTGCGCGTATAATTTCTACCGCGACCTCCAAACTGTTGAACGGAATCTAATTAGAATTTAATTAGTACACGAACGGTATCATTCTTGTTTGTTTCCTTGACTTTTCTTGATCCTTGAATTTTTACCAACGTGACCAAAAGTTGATCGACGAAATGACTTTATCGCTTAGGTTATTTATCTATCTCTTTTCACTCATCTTCGAGTTCGTTCACTGCCCTCATCCAATCCTTGCTGAGTTCGAAAACACATCTTCGAAACAGCTTCAATCACACCCTTTGAAACCTCAACATATAAAGCCTTTATTCTTCTAAGAAAATCAATTTTTTTTCATCTCCCGTTCATCCACCATCTGATCACCATGTTATTTTATATTTGTTGCTGTAGATTAAATTGCTTTACTAAAATTACTGTAAAAAAGATAAATTATTGTGACGGGACTCCTGATGCATTTAATCCCTTAAATTAGTGTTAAAAGTCGGCACACCTTGGAATTATCCTCAAAAACAACGTTATCAGTTGGCCCATCGCAAAGCTACAGTAGCAAACAAAAGTTTAACACAAAGAGAAATTAAACTAATTTATAAGCAATAGTATGATAAACAAAATTTGCATTCTGTGCTAATCGATAAATAGTATTTCACCATAATAACAATAAAAATGATTACACAGACAATATTTGCAGGCCATAAAACCATCTACATCGTCCTCTCGTCTTAAACTTTTGTCCCCTACTGTACATTACAAAGTTTGCATTTTGTGCTAATCAATAAATAGTGTTTTCCCACGATAATAATAAAAATAAATATACATACAATATTTGCACACCATAAAGCTATGTCCCACATTGTCTTCTCGTCTTAAACTTTTGTTTGCTACTGTACATTACAAAATTTTCATTCTATGCCAATCAATAAATATTGTTCCATCATAATAATAATAAAAATTAATATACATACAATACTTGCAGAACATAAAACTATGTTCTACATCGTCCTCTCGTCTTAAACTTTTGTCCCCTACTGTACATTACAAAATTTGCATTCTATGCTAATCAATAAATATTGTTCTACCATAATAACAATAAAAATGAACGTACAGACAATATTTGCACACCATAAAACTATGTTCTACATTGCCCTCTCGTCTTAAACTTTTGTCCCCTACTGTACGCGGAGCATTAAGTCGAATTTCATTTTCATTTTCAACAGGCCGGCCATTTCATCGAATCACCCCTCCCGTCGTTGTTATTCTTCGTTTAAGCACGTTTCGCTCGCCTCCCCCTTGTTTTTCGGGCCGAATGTAAACGCGTAGGCAGTGCAACAAAAAAAAAAAAACTACATCAGCGTGAAAATCTGCGCACGGTTAATCGAACGCGTTCAACGCTGCCCGATCGCGCCGTTTATCTGTGCCCGGTCGTTGGATTCGAATAAATCGTCGCCAGATCGGCCGATCTGCCCTGTTCGCGACCTACATTTTGTTTTTGGCAACGCCACCAGAGAGTCGGCCTCGTGTACCCGCGAAAGCCTCGACACGAACCGAGTCGATGTTCCCGTCGATTCATATTTTTTCACGTCGCGTACACGGGTACCAGTTTCGCAGCTTTCTGCGAAAAACGCGACGGCGGAATTCTCCTTTCGACGATTTTTCGATGTGACATTATTAAAATAAGATTGGTTGTTATTGGTTGAGAAGGGAAATGGGCTACAATGCTGTGTATTTATTAGGTGTATGCAAATTAATTTGGTGCGATTTTTCGATGTAGCATTCTTATAATAAGATTGTTTATTATTGGTTGAGAAGGGAAATAGGCTACAATGCGGTGTATTTATTAGGTGTATGCAAATTAATTTGGTGCGATTTTTTGATGTAGCATTGTTATAATAAGATTGTTTATTATTGGTTGAGAAAGGAGATGGGCTACAATGCTGTGTATTTATTAGGTGTATGCAAATTAATTTGGTGCGATTTTTTGATGTAGCATTGTTATAATAAGATTGTTTATTATTGGTTGAGAAGAAAAAAGGGCTACAATGCGGTGTATTTATTAGGTGTATGCAAATTAATTTGGTGCCTTTTTCGTGGAGAACTCACCTTCGTAACTTTTGAATTTTTCTTAACTAAAGCAAGCATTGGTAATGCTTTTATTGGTAATTAAAATAAAACTTGGTTGCAACGCTAGCCCTTGTTTAGTTTTTTCAAACGCTTTTTAAAAGATTTCTTCAAATTTCAGGCCTTTCACCTTTATTAAATTATCAATAGGTACAGTAGCGGACAAAAGCTTAACAGCAACTGTTACACAACTATTACATTAAACTAATTTATAAGGAATAGCATGAAAAACGAAATTTGCATTCTATACTGATCAATAAATAATATTCTATCGTAATAACAATAAAAATTGATATACAGACAATATTTACAGACCGTAAAACTATGTTCTACGTTGTCCTCTCGTCTTAAACTTTCGTCTACTATTGTATACTCGTTATTGGAGTCTTCGCTTTTGAAATTCTACCTAAACTGATAATAATTTGTAACGGTACAGATCGGTACCATTATTTTGCACCTCAACGACTAAAAAGGTAGATATGTATTTATCTATTTGGTATATATAAAGAGTAGATAAAAAAAGACTCACATTCTTTAATAATAATAATTATTATTATTTAATTTAATTAATAATAGATATAAAATTTTTTTTAATTAATAATAATAATTATTATTATCCTATTAAAAAGCTTTCCATTTTAAAGAAATCCGATGATTCTATTTCCAAAGCATCTTCGACAACAGAATTCTCTATGCTACCGAAACTTTAACAAATTTCTAAAACGAAATTGATCGTGGGCCGTTATGGTATTTGAAAAATTCATGCTGCGTTCGTAATCGCTTGTAGAACGGCAGATTGCCTTCAATTCAAACAAATTTATTACGAGATTCCTGTTGCGTGCAGGCACGACAAGATGTTCGTCGCAGAAGCTTCAGCGCGGTTACGTGATAAAATTTTATTTCCCCGGTCAACGTTCCTTGAATAATAATTAGCCGGTTGGCGGTGGGGGGGGGGGCGGGTCGATGGTCACGGTTCGATTAAAACGAACCCCGTTTAATAAAATGGAACAATGAAAACGTGTGCGCCGAAATAAAAGGATCCCGAAGAATCTTGCGAGTTGTCCGACCCCGGCTGAACATAAAATATCATGGCTTTCGCCACGGTTTTAAGGGAAGACGTAAACGTTTCAATCTTCTGCATTTCTTGATCTTAAAGAATGGCCCTAAATTCCCTTCTCGCCTTCTTCGTTCCGCGATAAAATTCCGCCGGGGATACGCCGGCTAAAATTCATGCTCCTGTTATGTTTTATCGGGCCTGGTTATTTTAAATCTAAGAAGCTGCGATTGCAGGGGAATAACTTTGGGCAATGGCACCAGATTTCCGGATATCTTCCGATTCTTCAGAATGGGAACGAACGAACGGCGAGAAAGAAATAGAAACTTGTTGAAATAGTCGTGGTGAAACGTGGTTTAGGGAACTAGAAACGTTATCAAAGTGAAAGCTAGAAATAAAATCGTGTATGAGATTTTTGAAATCATCGATACTACACAATTTTTGTCAATTTCTCAGTCTTTGTAAATCCTTGGTGCAACTTAGA
Organism: Tetrapedia diversipes; assembly: GCA_033822845.1. Taxonomy (NCBI): domain Eukaryota; kingdom Metazoa; phylum Arthropoda; class Insecta; order Hymenoptera; family Apidae; genus Tetrapedia; species Tetrapedia diversipes. Next base: position 101,040 of record JAOPTO010001680.1, read on the forward strand.
ATTTCTCATAACTGAACACCATTATATTCAGGTAGTTAATTAATAATTGTCTAACTATTGTACAACAATTATTTAAGTATTGATATTTCATTATCTTAGCAGAATTCTGTTATCTTATAATGGTTCTTTACCTTAAAAAATTGTAGAGATTTTCGAAATCATCGATACTACACAATTTTTGTCAATTTTTCAGTCTTTGTAAATTCTTGGTGCAACTTAGAATTTCTCATAACTGAACACCATTATATTCAGGTAGTTAATTAATAATTGTCTAACTATTGCACAACAATTATTTAAGTATCGATATACCATTATCTGAACAGAATTCTATTATCTCATAATGATTCTTTACCTTAAAAAATTGTAAAATTCACGAAAACATAAATATTCTGTTACACAATTTTAATTTTCTATACAATCGAAGAGAAAATTAACTTCCAAGTCTCTGTAAATCCCATGTGCACCCTAGAATCTCTCATAATAGAATGCCATTATATTCAGGTAGTCAATTAATAATTGTCTAACTGTTGCACAATTATTTAAGTATTGATATTCCATTATCTGAACAGAATTCTATTATCTCATAACGGTTGTTTACCTTAAAAAATTATAAAATTCACGAAAATATAAATATCCCATTATTCAAAAATCCTTTTGGCCCCCCATTACTTCATGTACCAAAAGATCAACTATACCCACTCCATAATTCTAATTTCTCCGTCCCAATACTAACACCATTATATTCAGATAGTCAATTAATAATTGTCTAACTACTGTACAACAATCATTTAAGTATTGATATTCCATTAGCTGAACAGAATTTTATTATCTCATAATGGTTCTTTACCTTAAAAAATTGTAAAATTCACGAAAACATAAATATTCTATTATTCCAAAATCCTTTTCCATGTACCAAACAATCAACTATATATACCCACTCCATAATTCTAATCTCTCCACCCCACTACTTTATATTTACGTCTAGCTTCTCAAAGTAGCCCGTAACAAAATTAATTTCAAAATTCCTCAACTTCATCCTCGTTGTCCACCAACAACATTACCCCTAACCCAAATTTTCCGCGAATCCTGAAGACTCGGAGGCTCGTCCTCGCGGGCAGCCCGTTACAAACAGGCTCAATTAATTACAGAAACGTTCGGCTGCGAAATGACTTGACGCTGAGGCCTCTCGGCGTTATCGAGGCGCGTGTACGCGGACAAAATCGATGTGGCCTGGACGATGGTGGACGTTCCCTCTCGAACCGGCCGGAACATATCGCGAAACGTATGTCACCTATTCAACGACTGACAGCCGACTGGCGCACTCCAATTAAGGCTAATGACTTTACGCGCCCGTGCACGTCCCCTTACCTTTAATTGTCACCTCTCTGCTCGCCCACCCTCCAGTTTCCCTCTTTTTTTCGCCTCCCCGCGACCCCCGCTTCCCACGACTGTTTCTCTTCCTCTATTTTCGTTTATTTTCTCCTTTTCCCCCGGCGAAAGTCACGTTGTCGCCAAACAGCCGACGAAGGCAGCCGAGATAATCACCTGGATCAGGGTGAATTAGTGTATCGCCGTTGACCCGTGAAATCGATCGGGTTTTAAGGCGTAATTTTCGTCGCGACGCTGAAACGCTCCATTCCAAAACTGTTTCGTCGAGTTTGTTTGCCCTATCTATAGATATTATAGGAAAATTCTGCTTTAAGAAATTTAGTAGGGCGAGGGATGGGGACTTGGGTGTGAATAAAATAAATGTGAAGTGATTAGAATATTAATAAATGTATATATTTAAAATGATTTAACAGTAACAATTTAAACGACTTTACAACTTAACAATTTCAACGTTCTTACTTCGGAATCACACTCTTTCTACGTTCACAGTCAAACACTTTCTTTTAGCAATTCTTGTTGACTTTCATCGATGCATCTATTCCCTCACAGCTCTGCAATTTCAAATTCTGTATGGATATTAGAAATAGATGTAGAATTATTTCAGATGGAAGGGTTCAGGTGTAGGTATAACAAAGTAAAGTTTAAAATAGTTTCATAGTAACGCTGGTTTAACAACTTTGACATGCTTGCTCCCCTCACAATCATGCTCGCTCGTCTCACAATCATGCTCTTTCTGTCGCACGCTCACATTTTCCAAACACTCGTTTCCTTTCTTTCTAATTCTAAACCTTTCTCACTCAATGTATTCGGTCACGATCATCCAAAATTCCTCAGTCGCTCAGTTTTCTCAATTGATAATCTTTCACTCATTAGAAACATTCGAGTCCAACTATTCGAGTCCAAACATTCGAGTCCAAACATTCGAGTCCAAACATTCGAGTCCAAACATTCTACGTTCACACGACTATCGCCCAACTCAAACACTCTTCAGATTTTCCTAAACTCGTATCCACTCGATCGCACTCCTACAATATCTATCTGTCTCTCTAGATAGCGTTCTCTCTTGCTGAGATTGTGTGTATGTTTAATTTTGCGTGTGTGTTCGCGTACGCTAAGTTGCCGGTGAATCAATTAGTTCTCGATGTTTATTTGCGCGGTCTGGTTTGCGTTTCCGGGGCTGTTTCGAGGCTCGAGGAGGATTTGTTGCGTGCCGGAATGAATTGTCGGGGAATCGTTTTACGTGAGTGCGTTTCAGGATTTGACGGGAGCTTCTGTTCTCTGATTAAATCTTTGCTGCGGCTCATGAAAAGGAGAAACTAATCGCTTGAATCGGGATTTTGCGCGGAGGGATACGATAATCGTTGGATTGGCTAGAAAAAATTAAAGCAGAAGTTATATTATAACATGGCTACAGAATAAAAGCACCACTATTATCTGTGTTAACAAACGACTACTAAATCAATCCTTGAATCACCAACCCCTGAATCAGTAATCCTTGAATCACCAATCTTTCAATCACCAATTCTCGAATTACCAACCCCTGAATCAGAAATCCTTGAATCACCAATCTTTAAATCACCAATCCTTGAATCACCAACCCCTGAATGACCAAAAACTCCCCACTCCTAGCCAGAACTCTAATAAAAACCCGAGTTTGTAAAACTAATTCAGTTTTCTGATCCCCACTAAAACCTACGTGTCGTCATTGCTCGAATCCTGAAAAACTGCGGTATTCCCTCGTCTATATTTATTATGCCACCGTGGACCGTGACACGATCCGCGTTACGCAAAGCATACTTCGTGGTCGCGAAGCAAAAGGGTCAACCAACCAACCGAAGTCGCCATAAGTCGAGATTCCGATAGTCGATACCGCACGAACAGGCCAGCGCCTACATCCCCTCGACGTCAATAATTTCAATTTGCGGCCGTTTCCTTTGATTAGCCGTAACACATAGAGAGAGAGAGAGAGGGTTGGCCACGTTCATCTACTTGCGGGGCCGATGTATACGACACCCAGTGGCATTTCTCCTCTTCCATGGCAGGATTGCGCGGTACAATGGCCCATTACATAATGGAATACAGACGTATGGCCAGCGCTCCATAATGCGGCGCGCAGCGGCCAGAAACTCGGCATAGCGTTCCTCCGCGTCCTTGCCGCTGCATCCTTCGGACTACCGCAACAAGGACAATGCGTCCAGGTGTGCGTGCATTCAAGGAACTCGCGCGGGGCTGGACCGTCTCTGGGGGGGGGACGTAATTTGCATAATTCGGTCGCGCGACGAAATAATTCTTATTACTGCGCGGGCGAATGCCGGGCGAAGGAAGTTGAAAGGAGAAGAATTAAAATTGATTCTTAAAACGTGAGCTCTTGGTATTATTTATTTATTTATTTATTTATTTATTGAAGGGTGACCACCCTTTGATATACGTGCAGAAACGATAATGGTAGGTGAACGTTGTAAATAGGAAAAGTTATTGATACCATGCAATTATAATTGCTATACTATATAAATAGCATAGCATTGATAATGGGATGAAAGTATAGATTGTACAGTGTGCCTAAAAATGGCTATTAGATAGAGAAAGTCACAACAAGAATCAATTATAATTGTTATACTATATAAATAGCATAGCATTGATAATGGGATGAAAGTATAGATTGTACATTGTGCCTAAAAATGGCCATTGGGTAGAGAAAGTCACAAAAAGAATCAATTATAATTGCTATACTATATAAATAGCATAGCATTGATAATGAGATCAAAGTATAGATTGTACATTGTGCCTAAAAATGGCTATTGGGTAGAGAAAGTCACAAAAAAATCAATTATAATTGCTATACTATATAAATAGCATAGTATTGATAATGGGAAGAAAGCATAGAATGTACACTGTGCCTAAAAATGGCTACTGGGTTGAGAAAGTCACAAAAGGAATCAATTGTAATTGCTATACTATATAAATAGCATAGCATTGATAATGAGATGAAAGTATAGATTGTACACTGTGCCTAAAAATGGCTATTGGGTGGAGAAAGTCACAAAAAGAATCCAGTTATTACAATTTTGTTGTCCATATAATATTCCACGTGAATTAAAGAAGAATTCGGCGCTGTTTCTTATTGAGGAGGTCGAAATATTCAATTTGCAAAGACGAAGGATCTCTAATAATGTTATTATTCCATTAATAACCTCGCGAATCATAAATAACAATCATAAGTATCTATGAAAATTTTTAATTGCTGAGTATTGAAATTAAACAGTACCTAGATTTACTTACACTAACATTTATTCAGTTTAAATAAATAATATTGAAACTATTCAACATAACAAAATTGTATTTTATTTATTAGGGTTAAATTGCAACCATTACTTCTAACAAATTAAATTTTACAAATTTAAAAATACGTTTAAATGTCCAATTTACTAAAGAGTGAAATAAATCTCTATTTATGTTCCATTAAATTTTCCGGACATACGTGTGCAAAATGCGGTTATAGGAATTTATTGCAAACACGATAGGTGTCTGTTCTTCTTGATACCTCTAAAACGAAACATTCAAGGAACTAGTGTTCGAAAGCTCAGGCACACCGTCCACGTTCAATCTACCTATCCGTAGAATATCGCGCGGAACAGTCGACCCTAAGCATCCAACAAGCGACGAACGAACGAACGAACGAAGCGACGGGCAACTGCAAATTGTCACGTCACCGAGAGAACGTCAGTCCAATATCGCGATGCCAACAATCGTCGAATCAGCGCGGCGGAAACGTAGCGAGCATACGTTCAATAGTTCCCCGGACCACCTTGCAATTCAACGTGGCTGCGATTCGAACCCCCGAAACACTTGCACACCCCTTTTCCCTCCCTCTCTCTACTTTAATTCAATTTAATTTATTCACGATTCGCCGGTAACATACCTGTTTAACTCTCGAACGTCGGAATTCGGCTGCAAATACTTTCGTATAATTTATGGAACAATGGTCGTACAACTTTCGTACTTTTATATTAATTTGCCCATAATGAATTATATTTTAATTACATACCATTTATATATGTAATCATTTTTTACACTCGATGGCCAAGGCAGCCTTGAAATCATGCTTAAAGCCACACGAGGAATAGTACACAATAGGATATTATTGAAGTCATTTCTCTCTTTTCATATCCACCTCTCTCTACCCCTTTCTATCATCTATATCTCCCTCTGCTTATCTCTTTCTTCCACAGTCCATTCTATTTCACTTGGTTCTCTGTCTAGCTACACTTACATCCCTTCTTCTGTGCCCACCCTTTTCTCCCTCTAGCTTCCTCTATTTCTGCACTTTTCACTTTACTTCACCCCTCTTTCTTTTTCTCCATCCAATCCCCTTCACCCCTCTAATCATCCCCTCCCTTTGCTTATTTTCTTCTATCCACTCCTGTTCATTATATTCTTCCTTGTTCTCTGTCTAGCTACATTTACATCCCTTCTTCTGTATCCATCCTTTTCTCCCTCTCACTTCTTCTACTCTACACTTTTCACTTTACTTCACCCCTCTCTCTTTTTCTCCATCCAACCCCCTTATCCCTCTGCTCGTCTTTCCCCTCTAATCACCCACTCTCTTTGCTTATCTTCAGCTATCCACCCCTGTTCATTCTATTTCTTCTTCTTCTCTGTCTAGCTACACTTACATCCCTTCTTCTGTGTCCACCCTTTTCTCCCTCTAGCTTCCTCTACTCTACACTTTTCACTTTACTTCACCCCTCTCTCTTTTTCTCCATCTAATCCCCTTCACCCCTCTAATCATCCCCTCTCTTTGCTTATTTTCTTCTATCCACCCCTGTTCATTCTATTTCTTCTTCTTCTCTGTCTAGCTACACTTACATCCCTTCTTCTGTGTCCACCCTTTTCTCCCTCTAGCTTCCTCTATTTCTACACTTTTCACTTTACTTCACCCCTCTCTCTTTTTCTACAATCCAACCCCCTTCTCTCTCTGCTCGTCTTTCCCCTCTAATCGCTCCCTCTCTTCGCTTATCTTCGTCTATCCACCCTCTCGGCGGTTCTCTCTCCGCAATTACTCTTTCATCTAACCAACGGCGGCCATTGAAGGAGGACGCGATGATTCTGCAACTGGGACGGCGTATACACGGAATTATTGTTCGCAGGCAGGGCTTTTGTGCATCGAGGGATCCCCCTGCACGGTTAGGCCGCGGCAAGAACTATGCCCCGATCGTCGGATATTGTGAAAGTTGTGTTATGCAAATAACGACGTGGATGCCCGGGATCGGGTCCGAGTTACGTGCCTGAACTTGCCTTCACGGCTACTTGGAAATTCGTGGACGGCCGCCGGCCGCGTTGCTTCCGCTCAACTAATTCCGTGTATCCGGTTTTTGGCGGCCCACACGACACGATTACGCCCTGGCTCCCATCGCCCCGCAGAAATCGATTTTTCCGTATGAATATCGTAGAGACGGCTTAATTTTGCTCGAAACCACGCTGGCGGTCGAATAGACGAATTATTATTAATTATTCCGCTGTGTTTTAATATTGATATTGTTGGAACAGAAGGAAGGTAATACTGTGAGAATAATTTTATTAGTTGCGTTGTTTTGTACGTCGGTTTAACTGTGAGAGTGGTTGCTACAGAAATACTTCCCGACTCTTTTGTAATCGCTTTGTATGACGAAAAGTTTTTCTATTGATGAGGTTGATTAACGCTATTCCTACCACGACCGGTCAAATGACCGTTTTTAAAATATCGATTAGAATTTCATACATACAACGTAATTGAATCGCCTTTAACCCCTTGACTACTGTGGGCGCCTGTAGGCGCTTAGAAATTTTGCATTTGTGAAACTAAGAGCGCCTATAGGCGCTCGACACAGTTTGACTTTTTGACACTGAGAGTGCCTATAAGTACTTCACACAGTTTGGCTTTTTTCACACCAAAAATTCGCCGTTCTCGGCGCACATCGTAACTCAATCCCTGCCGTATGGTACGACCAGTACATATCAAAGTCTGCCGTAGTCAAGGGGTTAAACTTTAGACTTTTTCTCAAATATACGTATAATACATTTTTCAATATTCACTTCTTTTTTCATTGTTTATTTTTTGAGACAAAATTTGTAGCCTGTCTTACGTGGAAACGTCGCGGTAGGAATAGGTATACGTGAAGCGTCGTTAGGAACAGTGTTAAGTAAAAATGAGACCTCGCGCGTGCGTTAATCGCGTTGGTTAACAGCGGCCGCACGAACGGAAATAATACGAAACCATTATCACAGACCGATACGATAACTCGCCGCGTATTACTATACAGGTATAACTGTGCGCTGCAATTTGGCCTACGATTCCGGCGGCGACTCGTGCAACCGGTACAATCCCGGATTATTGCTCGCAATGCTGGCTTTGCATGCAACGTCCGGTATGTGTGGTTTTGAACCGCCGGAATATAGGCAAGAACTGCGCTTCTCGAGGCACGCTGATGTCTCAGACCGTGATTCTGGACCGTGTAAAATCTGTACCGACATCGTTAGCGGAAACGCAATAAGACTGGGATCACGGTGCTATTGAAACCGTAGAACGGGGCCGTGGATCCCATGAGCCGAGTCGTTAAACGGTTAGGCTATAAAATTGATCGGTAGACCGCGAATTTGTAGGCAATTCTATTTAGTCTGGATGCAGACGAGCGACTTTTTGATGGAAAATCGTACGTTTGGATTTCTTTTTTTCGAGTTAAACGCAACGAAGACTGGGATCACGGTGTTGTTGAAGTCTTTAAACGGTTAGGCTGTAAAATTGATCGGTAGACCGCGAATTCGTAGGCAATTCTATTTATAGTGGATGCAAATGAGTAACTTTTTGATGCGAGATCGTGCATTTGGATTTTTTTCTCCAGTTAAAGACAAGGAAGACTAGGATCACGGTGTTATTGAAGTCTTTAAACGGTTAGGCTGTAAAATTGATCGGTAGACCGCGAATTTGTAGGCAATTCTATTTATACTGAATGCAGACGAACGACTTTTTCATGCAAAATCGTACGTTTGGATTTTTTTCTCCAGTTAAACGCAACGAAGACTAGGATCACGGAGTTATTGAAGTCTTTAAACAGTTAGGCTATAAAAGTGATCGGTAGACCGTGAATTTGTGGGCAATTCTATTTAGTCTGGATGCAGACGAGCGACTTTTCGATTCAAAATCGTACGTTTGGGTTTTTTTTCTCCAGTTAAACGCAACGAAGACTAGGGTCACTGAGTTGTTGAAGTCTTTAAACGATTAGGCTGTAAAATTGATCGGTGGACCGCGAATTTGTAGGCAATTCTCTTCATACTGGATGCAGACGAGCGACTTTTCGATTCAAGATCGTACATTTGGGTTTTTTCTTGTTAGAAACACAAGTCAACTTGCGTCAAAGGCGAAATAGACAAATTTATGCAATTTTTTCACAGAAAATCTAATTTCGAGAAATTTACAAAACTTCTGTAAAAAATTATAAATCGATCTGGCTATTACAGTGCCAATCTTCAAGCTCCGCTTTCGTTGCTGGATCTTAACGTGTTTAACGATTAACGCCAGAAACCGTATATTTACGTTCAATATTACATACATAATACAGACTAATATTGAACTATGCACAACACATGACCACTATTCAATACCAGACCATTCAATATCGAAATGTAAATGAACAGGAGGATTTCTCGTGGCATCGTTTGACCACCAGCTATTCATATGCACACAGTTTCGATGTTTAGCTGCTAATAAATTGTCAATTAGATTACACGTTTGATAATAAACCTGATCGTTCATATGTATCCGTTCGCAAGATCAATTTTTATTAAAATTCTATTTCGCCGCCAAAAAGATTGCTCCTTGCATGACACTATGCTCTGTACACACATAAAGTTTCATTGAAATCAGAATTTCAGGATTAGGTGAACTTCCTTGTAATACAGTGTACGAATAAATTCATTTAACTTTAATATTCTAATTTCAATTAATATTTTTAATAAATCTTTATGGGGTATGTAGGGTGTAATAGTATATGTATGGATTCATTTCTTGTTTTATAATTAAATACCATTTCAAGGAAGCGAAATCAACGTTAAAGTTTCAGTGTCTTTTTTTCTTATTTTTCTAACATAACTTTGTATCGATGTATGATGAAGCAAAACCGTTCAGATAAAAAGATCTTAGTTTTTAACCCCTTAACCTACGATTTATATTCGAAGATGTTGGGCCGAAATCGTATGCAAGCTCGCGCAGCGTTCGGGACATTGCTGTAATTGCGTATCAAATATTCCACGTAATATTCACTTTTGGCCCGATCACCGTACGCGGACTATGCCCGTAATATTTACGTTTGGCCCGATCATCGTACGCGGGCTATGCCCGTAATATTTAAGTTTTGCCCGACCATTGTACGCGGGCTATGCCCGTCATTGTAGGTTAAGGGGTTAATGCTGTATCGTTCTGCCATAAAGAAAATGATCCTAGAGGAACCTGTGTTCAGAGCATGAAAAATCGTAGAAGCATTAGGGGTCGTTTTCACCCCCTCTATAAGATTTACTGTCGATGAAAAAATTGTTCCATGCGGGACTCATTATGTTTTATACACGTACAAAGTTTCATTGAAATCAGAATTTTAGGATTAGGTGAATCTCCTTGTAATATAGCCCACGAACACTTTTTCGATCCACTGTATACCTGTTACGCGTTCTATAATCTCTGCCCCGGGCTAGCGCCCGCGGAAAGTCACGTGTAACGCGAACGAAAGTGAAACGACAGTAACAAGCTTCCGGCTGTGTCACTCACAACTATGCGAGTACGTGCTCCGAATCGGGGAACGTTCTGCGCCGCCAGCACGGGCCCATAAATTACGTTAATCGCGTTTTGATGCACAAAGTTCCGATAATATCGCGCGGGCTCGCTTTCAGAATTCATCGGATTCCGGCCCGAGCGCGATGTCCGCCTTTCGTTGTTGCGATTCCGCGAACACGAACCCGATTTCCACGACCACAACAATCCTCTGTTATTCGTCTGCGATTGTGTTTCCACGGTGAATTAAACGAAACTTGTATTCAGCGGTGCCTCGGGTCGGAATTTCTCGGAGCATCCAAGAATAGGAAGCTTATGTTTCCAATCAAGCGAGTATGTACACTATTCCACTTTTGTTTTTCACTTTTAACACGGTAGAAATTGTAATCATCATCCATTCCTTATGTGTAACTGTGAATTAAAGGAAACTTGTATTCAGTGGTGCCTCGGGTCGGAATTTCTCGGAGCATCCAAGAATAGGAAGCTTATGTTTCCAATCAAACGAATATCTACACTATTACACTTTTGTTTTTCACTTTTAACGCGGTAGGAATTGTAATCATCCTTCGTTCTTTATGTGTAACTGTGAATTAAAGAAAATTTGCATTTTGGATTGCTTCGGGTCGGAATTTCTCGGAACACCCAAGAATAGGAAGCTTATGTTTCCAATCAAGCGAGTATGTATACTATTCCACTTTTGTTTTTCACTTTTAACGCGGTAGAAATTGTAATCATCATCCATTCCTTATGTGTACTGTGAATTAAAGGAAACTTGTATTCAGTGGTGCCTCGGGTCGGAATTTCTCGGAGCATCCAAGAATAGGAAGCTTATGTTTCCAATCAAGCGAATATCTACACTATTCCACTTTTGTTTTTCACTTTTAACGCGGTAGAAATCCTTCGTTTTTCATGTGCAATTGTGTTGCACGTAGAATTAAAGGAAACTTGCATTTAATATTGCTTCCGGTCGGAATTTCTTGGGGCATCCAAGATAGGAAGCTTATGTTTCCAATCAAGCGAATATCTACACTATTCCACTTTTGTTTTTCACTTTTAACGCGGTAGAAATATAATGGTAGAAATTTAGTATTGCTACAGATCAAAATTATTTGGAATATCCAAAGTAGAAAGGTTAAATCTCCAGTGACATAAACATTTAACCCTTTCCATTTTTTGACACATATGAAATCACAAGCACTATCTGTTTTTCACATGTGACTTTTATATAAAATGAATTAAAGGGAATTTGCATTTAGTATATTCAAAATAGGAAGCTTATATTTCTAATGAAGCGAATATCTACGCTATCCCCATTCCTTTTTCACTTTGAACGCAAAGGAAATCATAACCACCCCCTATTTCTCACTTGTGACAGTAGTGTATAATGCATTAAAGGAAATTTGCATTTACTTAGTATACTTAAGATAGAAAGCTTATATTTCCAATCAAGCGACTATTCTCAATTACAACCTAAACCTAACCCGACCCTTATACCTTCAGTAAAGCGACTAATTTCCACTCTCTCCCCTAAATCTAACTCGACTCCTCAGTAAATAGAAGGTAATCTAGTCAAAATTAGAATTATCTCCTATTTGTTACTAATTACCATCCAATCAGCATACCAAATTGCGCGATTTCTTGAGTCTTTTAAATTAAATAGAATAATTAGACCCCTCCAACGGTGCAGACCCTAACAAGCCAAGATTATTATTTCAGCCTGACAATTATTGGCTTGTCTTATCCATTGCCACGAACAAAATCAAAATTACACGTGCAATTGTCTCCCTCGTTGCAGAAATTCGCTTTTAACCTCGAATTCGCGGCGATAACTGCAATCCCAATCGCGCGAACCATTTTTTTTTTTTTCGTCGACCTGCTCGTTGAATTCCACGCTGGAATATTAATCTTGCGTTGGCCGTTGTATTCCGCCGCAGAGTAAATAAATAAAGCTCGGGGATAGGTAAATAAAGCATCCTACTCAGTCGTCAGCGCTCTTACATCCCTCTTCTTCCTCCCCCCTCCCCCCACTCGTCCTCCTTTTGTCCCTTTCTTTTTCATCTCGCCCCCGCCACCGCCTCTCCTCTCCCTCAGCCTCTTCCTCCTACGAGCATCGCCCTCCCCCCTCTCGCAACCCTTTCTCACGGGGCACGATCTCAACCCCTCTCCGTCGTTCCGCCCCTTGCATACGCCCGTCCGCAGTGTTTACCTGCGGGAAACCATCGACCCACGTCGACGTTCTCGCTCCCCGGCGTCGGTGAGGAATACTCCAATTTGTCAACCGCGTACGAGCACTTTTTTCCCCTCTAAGATCCTCGGCTGTCGTGCTTCGAAGGGTGAACCTTCGCGAAGAGCGTCGAGGACGTCGCTGCAGCGTAACGTTCCGCGTCCACCAGAGAATCGGACGGTGAACGAAGTTTCGATGACGGTACAATGGAAATAATGAAATTTCGGGTTCTAGAGGGATGATCCTTAATTTTTCTGAAACATGGAATACTTTTGATTACTGGAAACATTTATGGAACGCTGAATCCTCAACCCTCTGAGAAACTTGTCGTAATACTGTATTCTGGTAAAGAGAAGGAAAAGTTTAAAAATATAAATTTTTAAGTAAGTAGAAGATAATAGACAGAAAATAGACAGAAAATATAATAGACATTGTAATTACCGACGGAAGTAATGGGATTCACAGTTCTAGAGCAATGACCGTTAATTTTTCTGAAACATGGAATATTTTTGATTACTGGAAACATTTATAAAACACTGTACTTTTTGAGAAACCTGTCATAATACTGTGTGTTAGTAAAGAGAAGGGAAAGTTGAAAAAATATATTTTTAAGTAAATAGCAGATAACAGAAATTTTGATGACCGAAATAAATAATAGGATTCGCAGTTCTAGAGCAGTGATTTTCAATTTTTCGAAAGCATGGAATACTTTTTGATTACTGGAAATATTTATGGAACACTGTACTTTTTGAGAAACCTATCATAATACTGTATATTAGTAAAGAGAAGGGAAAGTTGAAAAAATATATTTTTAAGTAAATAGCAGATAACAGAAATTATAATGACCGAAATAAATAATAGGATTCACAATTCTAGAGCAGTGATTCTCAACCTTCCCGAAGCATGGAATATTTTTTGATTATAGGAAACATTTTTAGAATACTGAACCCTCTGAGAAAATGGTCACAATATTGCTTAGTAGTTAAGGAAAGGAACAATTAAAAAAACGAATTTTTAAATAAATAGAAGGTAATAAAAATTATGATAACTGAAACAGCTCAGTATAAATCTGCAATCATAGAATAAGTCACACCTTTCTCGTAATTTAAGGATTACTTAAGAATTCATTACGTAAGGATTACTTAAGAATTAAGATTAATTCAAGAATTCCCTCTTCCTTGATTTCCTTACGTGAATTTCCCCTTCATCCAGAACTAACCCATGGGCTGTACACTGTCATGGACGCCAAACGTCGAGCCTAGCTTAACGATGACCTTAAAAGTTTAGGCTACATTTGTTAAGAGGCCACCATGAACCTAAACTGTCCCCTTGGCTGTCAATCAGGCCTGGAATGCATCCTTGCAGTCCAATTTTATAATTTTACGAAACATTGGCGAAGAACTGCCCCCTTCTAACGAAATCCCGCTAGCACGTCATCCCTTGGCGATTCTCGCAGGGTTGTTTCGCGTTCCGCGACATCTGAGCTCCGCATTAAACCGTCGGGCGGCAGGAAGTTCGTTCCGCGGACGTTATCCGGTCGCCATCAGATTTATTCGACGCGGCTAACGTCCGCCAGAACCACCGGGCCTGTGGATTTATATTCAACGCGCAGTCAGAAGCCGTGCATCATCGGCTTAAGTCAACGAGCCAATCGCAAACAAGGCGACCGCACACCGCGCGCCCGATAGCGTGCCTATGCAGATCGCACAGATTCACCTACGCCCCCAACGTTGCACCCCCCACCCCCCACCCCCTCTAACGCAGGGACCTTTATGTACATTTATGACCGCCGGCACACGGGGTGTCCTGTGAATTATGCGTTTCGACCGAATCGTGGCACCCTTCGCGAGGGATCTTTATTGTCCTCGGTTTTTGCTCGTGTTGTGGGGCTGGGAGGGGGGGAAGGGGTTGGAGTGGGTTTGAATCGAGTGATGGAGATGTAGGGACGTGTATTGAGGATTAGGAGAGAGGAAGACATAGGGAAAGAATAATTTAGGACAGATAAGAGAATTTGCGTGAATTCATTCTATCTAGGTTAATCAATGGATACTTTAATAATAAATTGTAGAGGATGTTTACAAATTATTAGGAAATTATATTTTGTGAGAGTTCCGTCCTCTTATTTTGTACTTCAAAGTCAAAATTAATTCGAGTTCATGGTTTTTTCGAAATTAAAATAATTCTTTTTGTAAGATAGTGAATATTTAATCTTGTTTCGAAAGAAACGTGGGATTAGGTTAGTCTATATTTCAAACACAGAATTATTAAATTATTCAATTTTTACGTTTAAAGATTGAAACTTAATATATTGAGAATATTATCTCAGACTGATTAACACTAGATTTACAGGACCCATCAAATTAACGGGTTTCGGGTTTCCTGAGCAAGATTTGCAAAAACAATTACTATTACTCCTAATAATTTTCGTTCACTTTTATCGATGGACTGATAAGAGTATACCTTAATCTATTTTTCTCTCAGCTTTAAACTTTCAAATTCTGTCTGATGCATATCTATTTCTTAGTTTTTTCTTAGTTTATATATGAGAAATAGGTGCACAAGAAAATTCCATAAATCTAGTGTTAATATTCTGAGAAATATCACCTCAAACTCTAATATACTGAGAAATATAACCTCAGATTGTTTAATATACTAAGAAATATAACCTCAAACTGCTTAACACTAGATTTACGGGACCCATCAATTTAACAGGTTTCCAGCTTCCTGAGCAAGATTTGCAAAAACAATTACTATTACTCCTAATAATTTTCGTTGACTTTTATCGATGGACTGATAAGGGTATACCTTAATCTATTTTTCTCTCAGCTTTAAAGTTTCAAATTCTGTCTGATGCATACCTGTTTCTTAGTTTTTTCTTAGTTTATATATGAGAAATAGATGCACAAGAAATTTCCATAAATCTAGTGTTAATTCACTTCAAACTCTAATATTCTGAGAAATATCACCTCAGACTGTTTAATATACTAAGAAATATAACCTCAGACTTCGCTTTAAAGCTTCATACAATCATACACCCGCATCAAAACCTCAAATTTGACCAAGCCCACACACCTGTAAAGCACCATAACCCAGCCACCATAACCTCTCCCTCGCAATTTTGTCCTCTCCCTCCTTTTTTCAAGAACGTCTCATTGCCCCCCGGTCCCATGCTCGCGCAACACCCTGTGCACACACGAATGTGTACGTGTGTGCATGTACATGCATGAATTTATATGTGCATGCATATGCATGCGTATGCATGGATATTTACGCGTCTGCCGGATATACTGTGTGTATGAATTTATGTGGTGATCTCGTACGTGCGTGCGAAATAGGTACATATGTTCCGGCCATGCGAATGTATGGATTCGTCGTAAGGGGATTACGTACATGCGTTCGCGTGCTGGTGTTTGCACGTAACACCACTGTGTGCTACGTTTCGCACAGAGCCTGGTAGTTTGATCGGTTCGAAAAATTTGCGAATCAATGGGAGAACATGTTTCGAATAAACGGTCGAACATCATCATTCTGGACACCGTGCAATTTTTATTCGAAACGTTTTCTCGTTGCAACTGGTAGTTTAGAAGTTATTTTGACGCGATGATGTCGCGAGGGTCACCCTGTATGCAGGCACGTGGGAGGATAGAGTGCACAACGCGCCGGAAGTCGGTCTGAATCCGCTGCCTTGCATCGCAGATTAATATAATCTGTTTAAGGATGAGGAAAGTTCAACGTGTGCGAGGGTATGAACATTCGGTGCATATTTTGATGAACAGAAAATGGAGGAATGAAAGGGGAATTGGAAACAACAAATTATAACTGGAATAACATATTTTAAAATTCATTGATCAAAGATGAATTCAATAATTCGAAGTGAAGAAGATTTTGGGTTACAGTAAAAATATAAAAAATTGCTAACTAATTATTCCATAAGAGAAGATTAAGTTGCAATTAAGTTGCACTGTTTTCTCAGAATTTTATTAACCCTTTGCACTCGAATTTAATATGACCACGAATTACCGCAAATTCGAAATTTATTTTTTTATCCAATCAAAACAAAACTTTTCCAATACGTTATTAGCATACTTAGCTGTAACATTTCATGAGTATAATTAAAAGAAATGAAAATTCCACGGTAAAACTTGTGATGTCGCATACGCTAAGACATACGAGTTCGAAGGGTTACATGCTTTAGTTATTATATTATATTATTCTTTACTATTTTCTGCATTTAAATTGTAGAGAAGCACACACAGACTAGTTATTATACTACAATTGTTTCACTGTTTTGTTAATCACATATATCGCAGACTGATACAATCTCAGGCTAGAAAAACGCCCTTCCGTTTCAGCAACAGGTTTTCATAATTTTTTAGAAGACCACTGAAAAAAAGAGCGTAATGCAGAACTATATTTATTTTAAACTATACATACACGTTACTAAGAATTTGCAGAATTAATAAAATAATGGTTGCAAATAATCGAAATCAATATAAAATATAGCATGTGTGATTAAAAAATTTCTTCGTTTCCTAAAAAGTGTTTTTTAATATCGACAAAACTGAAAAAAGAGCCTAATGCAGAACTATATTTATTTTTAAACTATGCATACGCGTTACTAAGAATTTGCAGAATTAATAAAATAATGGTTGCAAATAATCGTAATCAATATAAAATATAGCATGTGTGATTAAAATATTTCTTCGTTTCCTAAAAAGTGTATTTTAATATCGACAAAACTGAAAAAAGAGCCTAATGCATAACTATATTTATTTCTAAACTATGCATACGCGTTACTAAGAATTTACAGAATTAATAAAATAATCGAAATCAATATAAAATGTAGCATGTGTAATTAAAACATTTCTTCGTTTCCTAAAAAGTGTATTTTACTATTCATAAAATAATTAAATTGCTTGATTCATAGCGAACTTATTAAATTTTCTCGAACACTGCACCCTATTATTAACATTTTTCGCGCAGTTTCACGCGGATTTCGCGAAGGCCGCGACGAACGCGTGCGAATTTTCATGGAAACTCCCGCGGGGACGCTATTGTGCTGTCCTCACGGTGAGGTTGTTTCAAGGAACAGCACGGCGCGAAGGGACCCAGCCTCGTTTTTTTTTCCCGTCCCCCAGCTGCTCTGTTTACCGAAACCCCCTATTTTGTTTTCGTTTCTGATACACGAACGCGTCCGCAAATATCCCGTGTAATATGTCGCGCCAGAATGGGACCGACGTGTTGACTCCACGTGCATGAACTCGAAAACACCGGTTTCCGTGTATTATACCCGCAACACGCGTGTGCATGCAGTCAATTTCATATGGTTTCATCAATCCTTTATTTTATCACTTTCCTGACTATTCTTTTGATTTTACTGGATAAGCTACTTCAAATTTTGTTTAAATCAAATTCTTCATTGTACACTTATCGTGAATCATGATTGATACATATATCTCGATGTAAATTGTAACCTTAACGTTATTTTTTACTGAAAGATCTTCAAAAATCCAAATTCTGGGATTGGAAATGGTAATTAAGGGAATACTGCAAATGTCCCGTGAAAAAGGAAATCAAGACACATTTCAAGTCTTTAAGGAGAAATTTGCAGTACAGTTGAAACTTTAAAACACACAAAATTCTCAGTTACATCAACAAACGGATATATTTAACACTATATTACACTCTTTTGGTGGAATATGTAAATTAGAATACTAATCACGACATCTATCGATAATTGGTATATATCTACTAGTGTTGTCATCAAGTATAAGTGTAAGCTTGTTAACACTTAGCTAACCGATTGGGAAGATTTCCTATTATTTCTTCTGCCATTGATTCTATTTACTTTCGTTATTAGTTAGTCTTGAACTAGTGTTGTTCAAAGTTCATCAAATTGCATTTTCTGCTCTTCCAAAGTACAATTTTTAATAAATTCAACTCCAGTTCAAGACTAACTAATAATAAACTTTCGTTATTAGTTAGTCCTATACTAGTGTTGTTTGCAGTTCATCAAATGCATTTTCTGCTCTTCCAAAGTACAGTTTTTAATAAACTCAACATTAGTATTTTTGACAATTCCTCAAATGCATTTTCCGCTTTTCCAAAGTACAATTTTTAATAAACTCAACACTAGTGTTATTTACAGTTCATCAAATGCATTTTCTCCTCTTCTAAAGTACAATTTTTAATAAATTTAACAGTAGTTCAAGGCTAACTAATAACAAAAGTAAATAGAATCAATGGCAGAGGAAAGAATGGGAGATCTTCCCATTCAGTTGATTAACTGTTATTCACCTCATCATGCAAATTCAACATTTTCTCTAAACATCCATCGATCCACCACACTAATATAATATAATATAATAACAATTATAATATAAACTACTATAATAGGCGTGCAAATCAATTCGTTGATTCTTTTAACGTTCCTTAAAGTATAATGTTGCTATTTTCAAATTACCATAGGACAGGAAAGGTGTCTTAATTTGAATGAAAGTTACAAAGCGTTAAACGCAAAGGCGCCGAATTAATTTGCACACCTGATAATATAATAACAATCATGGTCCACGAAAATTCTCATGCAGCACACCGTCATTGACACAATCCCCCGAATGATTAACATTTCCCCGACACTTTCCCCTGTTTGTCGCTTCCTCCCTCCCCCGCTGTCCTCTGCTGGTTGTCAAGGGGGCGGAGGACGCGTCCCGACGCCCGACAACGCGCCAGTCCATTTCCCGACGCCATTGTTTAGCGACTACACGCGCTCGCGGCCGTACAAGGCTTCCTTTTTTTTCCCCCGCTTGTCTAGCTCGCCCCTCGCCCTCCGCCGTGTCTCTATATCCCATTTTCGTTATTCCTCCAACCCCCCTTCCCTCGTTTCTACCCCTTTCTTCCGCCGTTTCCCCGGTTTATTCGGTCCTCGCTGTCTGAATGGCGCTGCAACACGTTTTCATTGACCCTTTCTCTGTCTCCTGCCACCCCTTTCACCCCCCGCCACCTCTAACCCCTTCTGCTCGTACAGGAAAAGGCGTCGTAACATTTGTCGCGTGCCGTTTTATTGGCGCTGCTTCCACAAAACACAACGATTCCCGTGTTCCTCCGATTTCCGTGAATTCCTCGCGATCCTCCTCTCGCGTTTCGATCATCGTTGCTGGTCAGGATCGACGAGCAGGGTAATTTGTGGTGGAAAAAGGATCTGATAACGGAAATGGTGATTCTTTGTGGTTTGGAGGATCTATTGGGACGTTGTGTTTTGATTTTACCATGCTTGGTCTTGTTGGGTCAATTTTATCCGAATTTGGGATTACCTTTCTACAGATGTTATGATAAAGGTATTCGACAAGTGGATATTAGCCTTTTGACTGCTATGGACGTATATATGCGACTTTGGCGAAAGTTACTCACGTTTGAATTATGGGCGCTTATATGCGTCTCTGACGAAAGCAACTCGTGTGAATTATGGACGCTTATATGCGTCTCTGACGAATGTTACTTGAGTGGATTATGGACGCTTATATGCATTTCTAGCAAAAGTTACTCACGTTTGAATTATGGACGCTTATATGCGTCTCTGACGAAGGTTACTCACATGAACTATGGACGAGTATATGCGTCTCTGACGAAAGTTACTCGAGTGAATTATGGTCGTTTATATGCGTTTCTAGCGAAAGTTACTCACGTTTGAATTATGGGTACTTATATGCATTTCTGACAAAAGTTACTCTGGTGGATTACGGATGCTTATATGTGTCTCTGATGAAAGTTACTCGAGTGGATTATGGATGCTTATATGCATTTCTGGCAAAAGTTACTCGAGTGGATTACGGACGCTTATATGCGTCTCTGACGAAAGTTACTCGAGTGGATTATGGACGCTTATATGCATTTCTAGCAAAAGTTACTCACGTTTGAATTATGGTCGCTTATATGCGTTTCTGGCAAAAGTTACTCACGTTTGGATTATGGACGCATATATGCATTTCTGGCGAAAGTTACTTGAGTGGATTATGGACACTTATATGCATTTCTGACGAAAATGACTCGAGTGGATTATGGACGAATATATGCGTTCGTCAATTTTTCTGATCTCCCATTTAGAGCAACACAATTGCTAATAGAGTGCAGTCCACGTGAATCACTTCAACTTGGAGTATTTAGCAGTCAAAGGGTTAAATCACTCAAAAATCTAGATAATGTGAATGCTAGGAGTAAGTTAAAGGTAGAACAAGCAACTAATTATAATAAAATTATAGTAAAATAATAGTCTTCATTGGTGTATCGCAAAATAGTTGCGAATACCATACTTCTTTAACTTCTTCCAAACATTCGAATTTTATAGATGTAAACTGCACAGTTGAGAGTATTTCCTCGAATTTTCGCAGAATTTTTCACATGCTTTAACGTTCTTTGAAAACACAGCGCGTATCACGTGTACTTATACTTTCCGGTTTAATATCAAAGAACGAATCTACATGCGGCGAACTCGAAAATAGAGAAAGATAAGAGAACATTGAAAAGGATTTTCCCTTTTTCTTTGTCTATAACGCGAGTTTATAATGCAGCCACGCACTTATCACTTAATAATATTCGTTCTGCAAACTATCCCGGCTGAGAAATTGAGTTGAATCTGAAAAGTTTCCGAAGAAAGAGAAGAGAGGGGGGGGAGGGAGCCAATAGAAAGTTGTTTGGTAGAAAGTACAGTGATTCAGATGCACAAGGGGAAATGAAGTTATGCTACCGGGGGTTTCTTACGAGTCTTCGCGAACTTTCCCACTTGGAACTTTATTTTGGAAAGAGACTGTCCTCTCTCTTAGCAAATGAAGAATCTACGGATGGCTAAAAATTCGCGCTAAATGCTTGAAAATTTGGAGCTCGAAAAACAGAAATCAATTATATTCTATAATAATAGCGACTGAAATTCACGGTATACTATACTAACATCATAACATAAAACATAAAATTGGTTAAACAAATTTGTATTCTTATTTTTACAGCCCTATTCATAGACTGTACAATTTAATCATGCGATTAATTTTTCTTATTTATTAAAACAAACTAAGCTAGTATAGGTTTACAGTTTAATTTTTCTTATTTGTTAAACAAAGCTTGTAAAGGTCTACAATTTAATTTCTCTTATTTATTAAACAAATCTTGTAAAGGTTTACAGTTTAATTTTTCTTATGTATTAAAACAAACCAAGCTTATATAGGTTTACAGTTTAATTTTTCTTATTTTTTAAACAAAACTTGTAAAGGTCTACAATTTAATTTCTCTTATTTATTAAACAAAGCTTGTAAAGGTTTATAGTTTAATTTTTCTTATTTATTAAAACAGACCAAGCTTATATAAGTTTACAGTTTAATTTTTCTTATGTATTAAAACAAACCAGGTTCGTAAAGGTTTACAGTATAATTTTTCCTATTTATTAAACCAAACAAAGCTTGTAAACGTTTACAGTTTTGTAATAGAACTCGACAAATTTCGTTTCATAAAAATGTTAACGGAATATTTCGTACGCCCGCGTGGTGTATGTCTACGCGAAACTCATTGTTAGCTGAATGTTCACGATGAAAACGAAACGGGCACTCGAATTTTAGAGTGGAGGTCAAAGGTAAACAAAGCAACGCGCTAAATTGAGTGACACCTATGACACACGGAAATAAAGAAGCACGTTTTTCACGCTTGCATTATATGTGTATGTCGCTTTTAACTATGCGGCGCAAAAAAAAAAAAAGAAAAAAAATAGAGAAAAAGAACGGAATTCTATTCGGGGTTGACACGAGCAACACGAAGCAACGGCTTCTAACCCACATGTCACGCAAGAGGTTTCGATACCCGATATGAAAGCAAACATTAATTCAAGTAATAAAAAGGAGAGACAATCGCTGCGAGCTCTTTCACTGATGCGCAATATATATATTTTTTATATCAAATTTACATTAATTGTTACTAAATAAAGCACCCTCTGTGTACAATAACGAACAAAAGTTTAAAATCGAAGGGTCCACAAAAAAAAATTAATTAATTTATGAAAAATGGCACGATAAACAAAATTCGTATTCTATGTTACCCAATAAATAGTGTTTTACCATAATAACAATAAAAATTAATATATAAATAATATTTGCGAACCATAAAATTATATCTTACATTGTCAAATCGTCTTAAACATTTGTCAATTACTTTTTATTTCTATTTTTATTTTTTTCTTATTTATTTAATTTCATTTAATTAATCTTATTTAATTAATCTTATTTATTTAATTTTATCTATTTTTATTTAATTTTCGAATTAAATACTTGTGTGATTGCATTCAACGAATGTATCCAAAAAATAAAAATAAGGTTTACAATGTCGTATTAAGCGTTAGATAAACATTTGTTGCATTTTATTGTATCTTTTTTTAATTACACAACTTTTTTAATAGGAACACATTAATTGACACTTAATTCTGCAGTTAAAAATAATTAGAATTTCTTTTTAATATACATATTATGTATATTTTGTTATAAAGTAGCTTTTTTTTTCCTTTTTCGAGCTAGATGTCGCAAGAAGAAAAACTCCGAAAGATTTCCAACATTATCGTTGCGAGCAGCCGGAAAGTCTTTCCTCGCATCTCTGTATTCCTTTTACTTCTCTTTTGTTTCACTCGCCTAAGCTAGTTTAACCCTTTCAGTCCCAACGGTACCATTTGTCGCCGCGAAATTTATACGTCTTCGTGAGGTAAGGCTCGCACGCCAAAATTCAATTTCAGTAAACATGAAGTATAGACGGATCAGCCTGCTGAATTTTCCTCCTGCTCGAATGTAAGATATTGCGAAACATAAATTATCGAAGCTATTGAGCAATCAACGGCACGCAAATTAGGTTGCAAGCATTCATAATAACTGTCTCTCGACAATTATGTATTATTAGGTCCACGCAAAAATGGATAAGGCTTGTTAATTTAATTTTTATCAATATTAATCTTTAATACCAATTATTAATATTAATTTTTAATACTAATTATTA
The DNA here is from genome assembly GCA_033822845.1 of Tetrapedia diversipes. Taxonomy (NCBI): domain Eukaryota; kingdom Metazoa; phylum Arthropoda; class Insecta; order Hymenoptera; family Apidae; genus Tetrapedia; species Tetrapedia diversipes. The sequence goes on from JAOPTO010001680.1 coordinate 124,463, forward strand.
ATATCAATTATTAATATTAATTTTTAATACTAATCTTAATATTAATTTTGAATACTAATTTTTAATGTTATTAATAATTATTAATATTAATTTGTATTAATTTTTAATACCAATTATTAATATTAATTTTTAATATCAATTATTAATATTAATTTTTAATACTAATCTTAATATTAATTTTGAATACTAATTTTTAATGTTATCAATAATTATTAATATTAATTTGTATTAATTTGTAATACTAATTATTAATGCTATTAATAATTATTAATATAAATTTGTATTAATTTTTCATTGAATTCGTAACTCATAATTTTCAAATTATTTCATTTCGATATTTTCTGGATAACCAATTTCCAGGAGTTTAAAGCAAGCAGTAAATACGTTTCGGTGTTATCGATGGATTTAAAATTTCCGCATTTATGGGAAATTCAAATGTCGAAAAAGCGCAAAATGCGTATGACGTGTAAACGTATACAAAATATCCAAAATAAAGTGTAATACACGTTATAATGCTTGCAACGCGAAACAATTTCATTTTAATTACCCTTACAAAAATACAGTATTCGCATAAAAATCGGTTTAAATCCCCGTTGCTAAATCCATTCGTCGTAAATACGCGGCGAAAATGTTAGATAAAAAATTTAAACGATACCTTCAAAGTATGAATAAGTATAATTATTCTTGCAATCAATTGATATTCAAACAAATGCCCGACGATTCTAGCCGAGAAAAGGGGACGGAAAAAATGGTAACGTTCGGATATCAATTGCTGCGACGCTTTTTACAACGTTTCCTATCGAAATCCGATAGTTTCATAATTCACGAGTCCGCGTTAGAGCGTGGACCACGGATAATTAGAAATTAAAAACGGATTTGCCGCGGTGCCATTCGATATTCAGCTCGTTCCACGTATCGCGACGGCGCCGGCGACGCTCGTCCAAATTAATCCGATTGTTCGCGATCGTCGGTAAAATGAATTAATCGATGTTCGCCGAGCAACCGGTCGACAAGGAACGTTCACGATGAACTGTGCGTGGATTCTAAAGCGTTTCAGGCATCTCTGCTTGGTGTAAGATCTGATTACATTAGAAATCGTTATTAGAGTGACCGTTTCTGTCATTCCTCAAAAAACCGATTGATTTTCATTGATCCACCGTTGAAAATTTGCATGTCAGACGGTAAAAGGTTGTTGACAATGAGGGTGGTTCACATGATTGATTAAAAATAAAAACTGGTGAAAAATGTATGTGTTTGAATTTAATGTAAGAAAACGACATTACCCTAATATTTCACGTGCCTTCAGAATATTGGTGTAATTAATGTTGATCCGTGTTGAAGTCCATGTATAGTATAATTATAGTAATAAATTATAATGTACAGTATATTATTTAATACAGGGGTATTGAAACACTCGTGTACAATGCTTCGAAATTAATAAATCGAGAAGCTAAAGAACACTGGAGAGATATAATAATTCACATACGATTTCCTTATCCGAATATTATAACCAGAAATGTTATTATCCAAAAATAGTGTAATTAAATAATAGCTTCCTACCTTTAAAAGTCGTGAAATTTTATTATTAAGAAATAGTGCAATTAAATAATAGCTTTCTACTTTTAAAAGTCGTGAAATGTTATTATTCAAAAATAGTGTAATTAAATAGCAGCTTTCTACTTTTAAAAATCGTGAAATTTTATTATTCATAAATAGTGTAATTAAATAGTAGCTTTCTGCCTTTAAAAGTCGGGAAATTTTATTATCCAAAAATAGTATAATTAAATAATAGCTTTCTACTTTTAAAAATGGTGAAATTTTATTATTCAAGAATAGTGTAATTAAATAATAGGTTTCTACTTTTAAAAATGGTGAAATTTTATTATTCAAGAATAGTGTAATTCAATAATAGCTTTCTACTTTAAAAAATCGTGAAATTTTATTATTCAAAAATAGTGTAATTCAATAATAATTTTCTATTTTAAAAGGTCGTGCAATTTAACTGTGAATGGACATAGGATACGCAATTATTTAAACAAGCTGTAAACCCTCTTAATACCCATTTAATTAAACGAAGTTTAGTATAAGAAAATTTGATTGTTCTATTCATACCATGGTTCTGTTATCGAAATACATTTGCCTTTCTATTGAGTTCAATAATAATCGAGCTTCTACTGTACTGAAAATCATTATCGTGCGCTATTATTTCGTCGCGTACTGTACGACGATCAATTGAAAAGTTCAGAGGGTGCGAGGAGGGATATTTATCGGGAAAATAATGAAATGTTAAAATTAAATATTGAGATGTACCATTGCGTTTGATAGAAAACGTGGCTTAGCCATTCGATCGGAAATAAGAAGCGAATCAGAATAAAATTGAGGAAATGTAAATGAATGCACGTAAAAGTTAACACTTATTGTACAGTTTCTTCTTACCATTTTCTGTACATACACTAAAATCAATGTATAAACAATTAAGTCTAGTTTAATTTGTATATATAATGTAACATTAAGTGCCATGTATTAGGGGAACCGGAAAGTAATGCCATTGAAAATTTCTTACATTAAATTTAAACACATAAATTTTTAACGAAACTTTATTTTTAATCAGTGATCTAATCACCCTCATTATCGACAATCTTTTGCCATCTATCGTACAAATTTTCTATGCTGGATCAATATTAATTAATTATTTAATTTTTATATATTTAATTTAATTTTTATTATTTAATTGGTTTTTTGAGGAAAATATCTCCCCCTACGTCCCACTAATATATGTTACACCCCTGTTTATATTTTGCGTGCTTCATGCAGGAGCCTTTTGATCTTATTTTTTTGTACCCCCATTGTTACCTTTTGTACGTTTAGGTTTATTGCAATTTGTATACATTTATTTATTTGTTTGGCAATAAACAAAAGAAAAGTGTTACGTAGAATGGTTAACGCGTAGATCCGTTAAAGCTTTCGATTTTAACACGTTAGGGTTGGAGAGAGGGTGGAAGACAGACGAGGTTTAAACCCTTTATCGTCACGGTTTAACGACTCCGTGGAATGAGGTTAGGTTTATCTGGGGACATTATACTGCTTCTTTCCGTTTCGCTATCAAGTGTGATACAAGGTTAAGAGATTATTGGACGAAATCACTCCAGGAAATTACTGGGGCACTTGGTGGATTTAGGGCCGCCATGAATCCCGACCAGGGTTGTTAAACAATTTCATTTCTCACAGGAATATGTTAATTCAAAAATCACTGTTCTACCGATAGATAGATCATTCAATGTTATTAAATAACAGTATTAAATTTGTACCGATATATTGATTTATAAATATAGAAAATTTTATTAACAATTTAACAAATTAAATTTTATTGATCGTGTAACGTAAAATTTTTTAATTTAGATTTTTAGCTTTTTAATTTAACTTACTTTTGTAAGTTACTATTATAACATTGCCTTCATAGGAATTACCTGCCACATAGATTATAATGCAAAATTATAATCAGCTTTCATTTTTTTTTCATTCATAAAATTCAAATGATAAAGAGTTAATCCACGGCAAAATGCTTCGTTGAAGATCAATGCGTAACATGTCAAACGAATAATAACGAATCATCGACGTACGACGTACAAAATGTTCATTATGAAGGAAAATCGTTAAAAATGAAAGATTTTGATGGAAAATTTAAATTTAAACGAGCCAAATAAATTCTACATAATAAACTATAATATATCATGTGAATGGTTCGAAAAATAAAGCATGCGAGTATTTTGAACGAGATTGACGTTTAAATAGCCCAGAAAAATACGCATTTGTTCTACCAAATGAAAAATTACCGTGTATCAAATATGTAAACACAATTTTGCTCGATAAACGCTCGTAATAAAATGCTTCTACGGAAAAAAAAATGAATGAAATAACGAAACGTTATTCCTGCCTTTAAATAATGCTTATTATAGCACATGCAATTTATAATAACGCTTATAAAAGCACATTTATTGTATCTCACGGGAAACTTCATTTTTGCGGGACGAACGTAAAAATACGCTGGAAAATATTGTTACCCTTATAAATTGGTAGAAAGGTCTTCACAAAATTTAGATAACTGTATTATCAAATTACCAATTTAAGTTGAAAAGAATACTCTCAAGTTTACATTAAACAAAATTTAAGTTAAAGGAACCTAATTTTCTAATTTTAAATCATAAAAAGTAATTTTAGTTAAACAAAATATTCTTAACATTAAACTACCCCTAAATGTAGGTTAAAGAAAATAATTTGGATCAACGGGAATACACCTAAGTCAAATAAGATGTAACTTAAAGCTTACGGTTTAAAGTTAAAGAAAATACCCTTAACTACAGGAAACAATTTAAGTTGAACAAAATATCCTTAACTTTAAACTACCCCTAAATGTAGATTAAAGAAAATAATTTGGAATAAAGAGAATACACCTAAGTCGAATAAAATATAACTTAAAATTAAAGAAAATACCCTTAACTACAGGAAACTATTTAAGTTGAACAAAATATTCTCAACTTTAAACTGCCCCTAAATGTAGGTTAAAGAAAATAATTTGGATTAAAGGGAATACACCTAGGTCAAATAAAATATAACTTAAAGTTAAAGAAAATACCCTTAACTACAGGAAACAATTTAAGTTGAACAAAATATCCTTAACTTTAAACTACCCCTAAATGTAGATTAAAGAAAATAATTTGGAATAAAGAGAATACACCTAAGTCGAATAAAATATAACTTAAAATTAAAGAAAATACCCTTAACTACAGGAAACTATTTAAGTTGAACAAAATATTCTCAACTTTAAACTGCCCCTAAATGTAGGTTAAAGAAAATAATTTGGATTAAAGGGAATACACCTAGGTCAAATAAAATATAACTCAAGGATTACAATAAACAATAAACCACTGTAACTTCCCCATAGCAAGAACATGCGTTTGCATAAAATTCTCTGTTCAATTAGTACGGAATTCAGGAATCGTACGAATTCGTCACAGTCCCCAGCTGAAATTCAGAGAAGAATTTCGACACAAACGTTCTCCGCCTTATCTCCTCCGGCAATGAGGGTGGAAAACGGTGGCCGGGTAACTATGTACATCTACTCACTTGCAAAGGAACATATTACAACTGTACATAACCGTATACAGAGTCGTAAGACCTCGGTTTGCCGTGAACGGTGTTCCGTCGTGGTCCACGCGGAGGAAATTCCATCCGGTTGAAACGCGAACACGTTCATGATCACGAAGACGGTGTTATGGCGCCCGACGACACGGAGATCACAAGGTGTCTCGAGGAAGCGATAGGTGGAACTCTGTTATAATGAACATTCGGGAGTTTGCAATAACTAGCTTCCATCACGGTTCATGCGCCGGTAATTCGACCAACCATCAGCCATAAATCGAGTTAACAAAATACTTGCACTGTGAGATGCAGAGGTATTACATCGAGTATAACACGCACATTTTTACTGTGTTTTTATGCGTTTTATATTGGACACCTTCAGGGAAAATTAAAAAAGCATCCACATCAAAAATTGCAAAATAAGCATCTAATGCCTGGAACAAAATTTTTAATTCAGTAGTGGAAGATTCGTTTAAAAAGTGCTGCATCACCAATGCTCTCGGTGGTTCAGGCTTATATGATATTTTATTGGAAAATAATGAATTAACTAAATCAGAATGTGAATCTGATGGTTCTTCTAATGATCAGAATAAATTGACAAAATCAGAAATTAAAGATGATGGTTCTTCTGACGATGAAGGGGTTGAATAATAAAATATATTTTTTAGTTCTTTAAGTATATACATATTTCTGTTTATTCTACACTTTATAATAAAAATACTTGATTCAGGTATTTTTTTATTTCTAGCTTGAAATATTTAGGGTGCCTCTTATAGTCGATGTAATACGGTAATTAATTTCGAGGTGGATATTAAATGAGAATAAAGTAAAGTATACTTTATAGAATTTTTATTTTATTTTACGTGAGTTCTTACTGTGTGCCAATTTTTGTTTTAACTTAACAAATGACATGTGGGTGGTTGCAAAAGTTCAAAAATTTTTGTTTTATTTTACTTGAGTTCTTACTGGGTGTCAATTTTTGTTTTAATTCAACGAATGACATGTGGATGGTTGCAAAGGTTCAAAAATTTTTGTTTTATTTTACGTGAGTTCTTACTGGGTGCCAATTTTTGTTTTAACTTAACAAATGCAAAAGTTCAAATTTTAACAGTAAAATCGTTGAAGGTAATTTTGCTAAGCTTAATTATTTGCCTTTATTCAGGATTGAAGTTATCGTGTAACCTCAATCACGCGTTTCTGTATATCAAAAGTGATTTATAATACAAAAGGAAATCGATTCACGCGCAACGTTGAAACCGACGAAATTTTTACATCCAACTGATATATATTTCCACTGAAAAGTTGCTGAGAGATACCTACGGTCGCAATGAAAAATTTAACGATATATCCAGATTTATCGTACGTTTCCATGAAAATATATTTTATGTTCCGCGGATTACAAATCTGGTTTGTTCATCTGTTGCACCTAAGTATCAATTTTCGTACGAAATTTTTGTAACACGAGAGTTTCCCATCGCGTCAGCCTCGTTACACGTTTCATATTCACGTGTGATCGTTAAACAATTCAAGCGCATGAATGAAGGTTAACGTTTTTATCAGATCCGGCGAGATAACTCAATTTCCTCGACGTATTACCAAGTGAATCGTCAGCCGAAATTCAATAGCTGCCCGCTGTCCCCGATTGTTGCAAATTTGACGCGCAATTATTGTTATTGAAACTATTATTAAACCGACTGGCGTATCATGGGCTCATGCAAATCACTTTGTCACATGTTTGCCACGTAGTCTATGCTTCGTGTTACGTTGCTGAACGTAATTCGCGTATACATAGCCGTTAATGTAACGCGTTTTCGATGACCTCTGGATCGTTTCGCGCGCTGCTACCTTTATGCAGAATTGACTAGTGATCGAACGATCAAAATTCGTCTTAATTAGTTTCAGAATACCTTAAAAAGGCGGTAAATGTCATGTATACTAGATATTCAGATATTTATCTATTTATTTTGTTTACAGGTAATTACTCTTTGGTATAAGATAAATATAATATGTCGATATTAATTATTGTATGTTATTAATTATTACATAACATAACCCTGGATATTGAAGACTGAAATATTAATAACACGAATGGAAGACTATTAAAAGGTAGCAAATGTCATAGATACTAGATATTCAGATATTTATTTATTTATTTATTTATTTTGTTTACGGACACTTACCCTTTGCTATAAGATAAATATAATATATCGATATTAATTATTGTATGTTATTAATTATTACATGACATAACCCTGGATGTTGAAGACTGAAATATTAATAACACGAATAGAATACTATTAAAAGGTAGCAAATATAATAGATACTAGATATTCAAATATTTATTTATTTATTTATTTATTTATTTTGTTATCGGGTAATTACTCTTTGGTATAAGATAAATGTAATATATCGATGTTAATTATTGTATGTTATTAATTATTACATGACATAACCCTGGATATTGAAGACTGAAATATTAATAACACGAATGGAATACTATTAAAAGGTAGTAAATTTAATAGATGCTAGATATTGAGATATTTATTTATTTATTTATTTTGTTTTTGAGTAATTACTCTTTGGTATAAGATAAATATAATATATCGATATTAATTATTATTATATATTAATTTTATATGATATAACGCCGGATGTTGAAGACTGAAATATTGATAACACTAATGGAATACTATTAAAAGGTAGTAAATTTAATAGCTACTAGATGATCAGATGTTCGTTTATTTATTTTTTTTTATTTTCTTTACGGGTAATTACCATTTGCTATAAGATGAATGCAATATATCGATATTAATTATTACATGATATAACCCTGGATGATGAAAACTGAAATATTGTTAATACGAATGGAATATTAAGTTTTCAATAATAATCTGAGGTGTTAAAAAATTATAAAACATGAGTTTAAAGAAATTTTTAGGAATTCTAAACTTTAGACTTTGCTGTATAATTATTGTACGTCTGTTAATAAGCACACGCTCTACAATAGTTTATTTACCATTAAAATTGTAATATTATACAACATTGGTTAAGTAGAAATTATTACGTATAAAGTGAGATAGAAACGATTTCCTCAGAAAATTTTATTATTCCTCCACTTATTCCAAGAAATACACTAATTACCTAAAACATCAGCATTCACAATTCGCAATGCCACTGAAATCAAACCCCAAACAATTCTTCTAACCCTTCTACCACTACAACAACGCTTCAAATGAGCACAGTGATACAACAGAAACGAATTCCTGTGCAATCTTCGTCAAACAACATTTTACAGCCAGGCCATCACGAGCCTCGATATCAAAGTTCCCCATGAAATTTTGCGGCTCTTAAAGAAATAAGAGGGATTCCTTTCCAGGAGAGATCATACCACGGGAGACGCGAAATTTTTACGAACGTGGGATTCCTCGACGCGAGTACCACGACGAAATCCACCCGATATAAGAACGATACAGGGCAATATCGAGGCTGTGTATCGAAAGCATCGAGACCTCATCAACAGTTTTGTTTTGTGGGCTGTGACGTGGAGGAACAAGAGGCGGGGGGGGGGGGCAGAGGAAGGTGCGAAGAAAAAAAAACGAATCCTTTCGTTTTTTCCTCTCTTTTCTCTCGTCCTCCCTCTTAGTCGACAGAATTTCTCTCCGACCCTGCGAAATTCGCGCTTTCCATAAATTTTCAGCGCTCTCGTCCCCTTCTGAGTGAAAGCAGAGGGTGGCGAAGGGGTGGGCCGCGAAATGAGCAAGGGGTGGAAATTGGAAATGAGAAAAATAGTTAGGAGGCCAGGTTATGTGCGTACACAACCAGCAAAATGTTGAGAACTACTTTTTAAACTTCTTGCCAATTTTCCTGTCAATTGAGAGATATTAATTGTTGTTTGTATTAATGGTAATTTTCTGTATTTTTATTGATTTTTCTAAGGTAACGCGGTGGCAAATTCTTCCTTATAAAATAAGGAATTATTATTATTATTATTATTATTACTGCTATTTTCATCATTATTTATTACCATTACTACTACTATTATTATGATTATTAGGGAATTATTATTATTGTGGTTATTATTATTATTATTATTATTATTGCTGCCATGTTTACCATTATTTATTACCATTACTACTATCACTATTATAATTATTAGGGACTTATTATTATCGTGGTTATTATTATTATTATTACTGCTATTTTTACCATTATTTATTACCATTACTACTATCACTATTATGATTATTAGGGACTTATTATTATCGTGGTTATTATTATTATTATTATTACTGCTATTTTTATCATTATTTATTACCATTACTACTATCACTATTATGATTATTGGGGAATTATTATTATTATTATTTAGAATTAAAAAATTTTTGCACTCCTTACGCTGTACATTGGCACCCAATTTTTGGTCGGTAGTGTACTTCCCACGAGTGAAACGGGTATAATGCGGTAAAAACGAGCAAGAAAAATTTCGCTGGAAAATAGGAAAGAGTATCAGAGTATAACAAATATCTCAGGAACGATGCGACAGTCACGAAGAGATATTTTGGGCTCAGCACGGTGAAAAGTTGAAAAGATCGACGGAATTTTGGCTCGTTGAAATTCCGTTTCCGGGGTTTCGATGAATTATTCTGATGGAAACGAATAACATTTGCAGATAATCGACGATATCCTCCTCGAATCTCTGCCTGAGTAATCCCTCGGTCTGATTGAGAACGTTCATTAATAAATTGGATTGATTCCGTTGGATAATTGAGCGCGATTTTTTTCGAGGATAAAATATACCCTGGACGGGGTACGATTTTCAGTTCCGATGGAATGGTGCGTTGGAAATCGAGCAAGTTTTATAGAAAAATCGTATGTAAGGTAAGGTTGTAGTTGTGTATCTCGTTACACGTGGAAATAATTATTTTAACAATGAGTATAACCAAGAATTCCTTATTTCATTAAACCTATGTAGGAACTTCTACTGTTAACTTGTGATATTTACTATATTTACTATTAATTATGTATATATAACATTAATGAGGTTCACGACAAGGGGAATGTACCATTATGGAATGGCCAAGAATTACCCTGATGTGGTCATTCGTTGAAACGTGTATAATTGGTCTTTAAGTACACGTAAAAAAACTAGCCTTCTTTAATATATATAATATTAATATGTATGTAATATAATTAATTATATATAATAAATATTAAGATATAGAATATAATTAATTATGTATAATAAATATTAATATAGATGTAATATAATTAATTATGTATAATAAATATTAATATAGATGTAATATAATTAATTATATATAATAAATATTAATATATGCATAATATAATTAATTACATATAATAATTATTAATATATATAATATGATTAATTATATACATGTTTTTGGTGTTATTAATTATCGAAATATCGATCGAAATTTTCGCATATTCATACCTGATAAAAAATTTACCAACCCGAATGTTCACTCCTCTCCCTTGGCAAGTTAAAGTAAGGCAAATCAAAAAACGCTCAAATTATTCGCGGGTCATCAAAATCCTCGCGGAAAAAACGTCGTCGAATCCTCACGGGCCAGCAGCAACGCGAATTTTCAATTCGGCTTGTACTAATCACCGCGGACAATCGGCCGATTAATTAATCAGGCCATTTGAACGCGCACACTTGGGCCCTCCCTTCCCCCCGCTTACTTGTTGCATATCATTGTTCGTTCGCCGGCCATTGTTCCGCGATCGGAAAATATTGATTTAACGTGCGCTGCATCTCATTATCCGGCGGGGGTCCCAAAAACCGATGATGTATCTGGAGGAACGAATCGACTAACACGTTCACGACGACGTATTTGCGCCCGAAAATGCCCGGCTAATTACGTTAATTAGCACGTACAATGTGTCTACCTTGTCATCCTGTCCCCGTTCTCGCCCCCCTACCCCCGTCCCCCGCTACCCCTTTCGCGAAATCGTTAATCCTGTCGAATTTAATGAGATACACGGTCAGATGAAAAATGTGGGTACATATTCTTAGGCACAGCCTTGTGTATAAGTTGTACCGGATTGTTTTAAATTCTGAAGGAAATTCCTGCTGCGCTGTGGAGCCAATAAAAATTAACAATGTAATTTCGCTGGGTTTTCGGATGTGGGTGTTGGTATGAATGAGAGATGTGTGAAAATAAAAGAGTGTCGTGTGAATAAGTGTCGGGTGATAGGGATATGTATTGAAAACTCAACATTTGCAATAACATTAAACTCAACAGTTATAAGCATATTATATTTAAGCTAACACATAATAATTATAATATTAAACTCAACAGTTATAAGTGTATTCTGTTTAAGCTAACATACGTTATAATTATAATATTAAATTCAACAGTTATAAGCATATTATATTTAAGGTAACATACATAATAATTATTATATTAAACTCAACAGTTATAAGCATATTATATTTAAGCTAACATACATAATAATTATAATATTAAACTCAACAGTTATAAGCATATTATATTTAAGCTAACATACATAATAATTATAAGATTAAACTCAATAGTTATAAACATATTATATTTAAGGTAACACACAATAATTATTATATTAAACTCAACAGTTATAAGCATATTATATTTAGAGTAACATACATAATAATTATGATATTAAACTCAACATGCACTAGACTTCCGGTGTGACCTCAAAAGGGTAGTATAGGTTAGCGTTGGTTATGACATAAATAATTAAGGATTAGTAGATTTATTCAATGATTAAAGTGTAATCTTTTCTATAATTTAAGTATACTAAAACTATAATTGGTAATTCATTGATGAGTGTACAGATAGATTTCGATTAATGCGAATTCGAATAGCACGATATACAATGTATAATAGATCGCCTTTAATGAGAATGAGGATTTAGTTAGTGAAAAAAAAAGTACTACAGTGATATTAAAAGAGACAAAGATTTATTTCTTGTACAGTTAAACGATATTAAAAACAATTGTGATGAATCTCCTACTGTACTCATAGTGAATACAATAATTTTAGTGAAACGCTTATTCTTATGTTCTATACTGACATGTACTTGGAAAAAATGGACAAAATCAAAAGAATGATTCCAACAAAACCTTAAACAGAGCCTTTAAATTTTAAATGGTGAACGAAGTCTGGCGTATAAATATTCTAACAAAAAGCTGTGAATTAAATGTATCTATTATAGTGAGTTTCCATGGAATAAAAAGAGGTTCGAACGGGTTGAACTACTTTTATAAATAAAACCGTGGCAGTTGAAGGGGCATCGGGTCAAGTACAAAGAAACTCGTGCAAAAATACATCCTCCCGAAGGTGCGAACGAACTGTCGGTTAAGTTGGACGCGAAGTTCTCGGGTTAAAATAAGTGTGTCCCTCTTGTCGGCGACGTTCAACAACCGCCTCGGCCTTCTCCCGCAGAAACGAGGGTAGTCGTACCTATAAATAAAGGTTTATCTTAATTAATCACCCTTCTTCACGCGTAGTTGTCTTTTAGTAAAGTGATCGAAGGGACGTTCGCGCGATCGATCTTACCTGCTGTTCTGGAATTCTTTTATTATTAAACGGAGGTGTACGGTTTCGACGACAGTTGCTGATAAAAATCTCTTAAGCGAACACCAAGCTTCGACAACTTAACAAATAAATACTAAACTACACTTATAATGTGTACTGTGTTTATTAAATCTACATTAAAAGTTCTATTCAAATATTGTATATGTATAAATAAAATAATATGTATTTGTAAATAATTTTTATAATATAAAAATAATATATAAATTATATTTTTATAATTTTTATAATACTTATAAATAATTTGTATTTATAAATAATCCATACGTTTCGGTTTTGGATGACTTCCGGATACATTTCTTCTTAGTGATTAAGAATATTAATTTGAATCTTAGTTTAACTTACACATTTAATCTATTTTTCTCTCCTCATTCTACCCTATTCTAATTATTATTTTATACAAACTACTGTTTACAAAGTAGTAGTAATAGTAGTAGTAGTACTAATAGTAGTTTTTGGGTACAATTGGTACCCAAAAGTGTGTGCGAATGTTGAATGTTCGAAAGTAGAGGGATGTAAAAATATATGGACCAAAAACTGTGTTTTAAAGTATTGATTGGAACCACATTGTAGTCTAATGGCTAAAGTCTGATGTCCCCTGAGATGGGACAGCCCAATAGCCTGCTCGACTCACGATGTCCCCTCAGAGACTTAACACTAGAACTACCGACAATTATAGTGTACTCATTTGCATGTAAGAGATCAAATTGAAAATTACGTGAAAAGATATTGAATGTATAGAAAACAAATCTTTATTTATACTTTCTGCAGAAAATCATAATAAATTTTAAAAGCTTTATCACAGTGAATTTATAAATTTGGCACGAATAATTACGAATTGGCCATTTTGACTTGCATGGAACAGTTCAAATTGAAAATTACGTGAAAAGATATCGAATACATAGAAAACAAATCTTTATTTATACTTTCTGCAGAAAATCATAGTAAATTTTAGAAGTTTTATCACAGTGAATTTATAAATTTGGCACGAATAATTACGAATTGGCCATTTTGACTGGCATGGAACAGTTCAAATTGAAAATTACGTGAAAATTACATAACAAATCTTTATTTATACTTTCTACAGAAGATCATAGTAAATTTAAGAAGCTTTATCAGAGTGAATTTATAAAATTGGTACGAATAATTACCAATTGGCCATTTTGACTGCTCTGGTAGTTCTAGCGTTAAAAATTTGAATTTTTAAAAATGTGTGAAAGTCGAAAGGCGTCTATATAAACAATATTTGCAAACCATAAAGCTATACATCACATTCTCCTCTCGTCTTAAACTTTTGTCCGCTGCTGTACATAAAACGGACAAAACATCTGCGTTCGCCTAATTTCCGACACGAAGCAGCTGTTCAGCGGTTTCTAAAAGCATTGACAGCAAGAACAAAACCGGAAATTCGACCTGTTCGGATGGAAACGTATCTCGTTCGTGCGTTTACGAAGGAATAATCGAGGTTCGCCGGCGAAATCTCGACGAGGAAAAGAATTTGAATCAGCCAGACGGCTGTGGCAGGAGTTGTGCAAAAGGGAAAAATAAGGTCACACGGTACAGGGGTGGCCGATTTTAGCCGGTGTTGCACCAGTTCGACGGTGGTGTTCGCGGCATACAAAGTTACAAACTGTCGAAAGGTAGCGCGGGGCACGTAAAAGGCCACGGTTGTTCAAATTGAATCCATAAATCTGATGGGCGACCTTATTGCGTCCCGGGAATAATTCAAAATTCTAATTTCTTTCGGCTGTAACTCTATCATTCCCGCGGGCACGATGCCTGAGCTGGGAAAACAATTTCGTTACCCGTTCATTTACGGGAGCCGGACGATGAACTTTGTTTTAACAGCGTATCGAGTGGCTGATGAGGAAAGGCTTCCGCAAGGCATATCGTTTATACCGATATTTGTGAAAGTGTTTGGTAAAATACTATAGGAAAATTGTATAAAATGATTTTAGTAGAGGGAGAAATGGAATTCAGGTGTGAATATAATAAACGTGATGTGATTAGAATATTAATAAATGTATATTTAAAACAATTTAACAGTAACAACTTAAACGACTTTACGACTTAGTTAGCAACTACAACGTAATAAAAGTGAGGTGATTAGAATATTAACAAATGTATATTTAAAATAATTTAACAGTAACAACTTAAACGACTTTACGACTTAGTTAGCAACTACAACGTTCAAAATTACACTCTTTCTACGTTTACAGTCAAATCGTTTCGATATCGTTTATACCAATCTTTGTAACAATATTTGATGAAATACTATAGGAAAATTCTATTTTAACAATTTTAGTAGAGCAAAAGATGGGACTCAGGTATGAATGCAATAAAAGTGAAGTGATTAGAATATTAATAAATTTATATGCAAAACAATTTAACAGTAACAACTTAAACGACTTTAGAACTTAACAACTTCAACGTTCAGAATTACACTCTTTCTACGTTTGCAATCAAACTCTTTCAATATCGTTTATACCGATATTTGTAAGAATGTTTGATGAATTACTATAGGAAAATTCTATTTTAACAATTTTAGTAGAGGGAGAGATGGGACTCAGGTGTGAATGTAATAAAAGTGAAGTGATTAGAATATTAACAAATGTATATTTAAAATAATTTAACAGTAACAACTTAAACGACTTTACGACTTAGTTAGCAACTACAACGTTCAAAATTACACTCTTTCTACGTTTGCAATCAAACTCTTTCGATATCGTTTATACCGATATTTGTGAAAGTGTTTGATAAGATACTTGTGAGAAATATTTTTACTAAAAAGTAAGAAATATTTTTATTATAACGATAACAGTAAGGTATTCTGATGAATTATTAACCCTTTGCACTCGAGAGGTGACTATTAATCACCAAATGGTAGTTTCGCAAATTTTCAGACTTTAGTTAGTTTGTTTATTACTTAGACTCAGAGGATAAATAGTCATATATGTAGATTTTAGTTTATCGATTAACTAAACTAAATAATGTATAATATAAACGAATATGAAAATTTTTGAAGTTAGTATCGTTAGACGGCTAACAGTCGTCTCTCGAGTACAAAGGGTTAAATTGCAAGGATTTATACTGTAGAAATTTAATATAGTTTTCAGTTATGTCTAAATATTAAAAAAACGAATGTAAAGCTCTGAATAATGCATTTTTAGCTTACAATTTTTCATATAACCCACGATTTAAATGTTATTGATAATGTAGGAATAATTTTATACAAATGAAAGAGCTACCAAATTTCCTGAACTAATCCAACACTGTGATAAATGAAATTTTGAGTTTCGTTGAAAAGCAAATAATTTAGCGGAGTTTTTGGAATATTGTACCTCTTATGAAAAATATTTTTTAAAAATCATAAAGCTCTGAATAACGCATCTTTAGCGTACAATTTTTTCATACAGTCCACGATTTAAACATTATTGACAGCGTACGAATAATTTTATACAAATGAAAGGGCTATCAAATTTTCTGCAGTAATCTAACACTCTGACAAACAAAATTCCGTGCACCGTTGAAAAGCAAATTGAACGCTCGAACGCAAACAGACACGCAAGTGTTTAATCTCGAAAACAGAGAAGAGGTCACGCCCCTGTCGCAATTGCTGCATCCTATTTCGAGATTTTAAGTTGATAAACTGAACCCCCGAAAATTCCATGTGAACCAGAAAAAAAAATGGAAAAAGAACAAAGGAACCGAAATAGGATGAGCAAAACGAAGCGGAAATGTTATTCTGGTAGAAGGACAGGAAGTTTTAACCTGACTTTAACCTGACATCTCTTTCCAAGGTAGACAATCGCGTATTTAGACCGGCTTCGTCTGGTTTTCTCCGATTTCTTCTCCAAATATGTCCGACGAAGCATTAAAGTTTCACGTCCCGACCGCGATCGCGTTGAAACAATCAGCTGGCGAGTATTTAAAACCGTTCTAAAACAAGGAAACATCATCTGGGCGAACGGTTAATAATAAAAGAAGGCAGGTCTCCGATTATATTTTCTGATCAATCGGTGTTGATCGTCATCGGGACTCCGCGAATAAAGCGGGATTAACCCCTTTGCGTTATGAATGTGTGTGCCACTTTCGATGAAAGCTTTTCTCGTGCTTCGTGACCAGAAACAATTTCATCGTAGGCAAATTTGTGAGCAAACCAGTGGCCATTAATAGTACTGCATTTACTATGTAATAACATCACAGAATTTGATAATTATATTTTATTTCGTGTCAATCCTTTTATTTCATATAATATTTTTATGGTTATATAACAGGAAAAGTAAAAAGAAAATATTAATTCTCAAATAAGTGGCGCCATACTAATTATAAACACAATCACAAATGTAACATGTGTAACGTTCTTTAAAATTCTCAAATCCTACCCAACTTCACCATAATCTACAAACTTCATAGTCCTAGTTACAATATTGTTAAATTTCAACATTTACAAATTAACAAAAATATCTGAAGGAAGAGTAAAGTAAAAATCAAAGTCAGTTAAGGCAATTATTTATTATTGACAATAATGATTCACTAATTAATTTATACATTCGCAAAATTAATTGTTAAAATAAAGCGTTGCGTACAAAGTTTTAGAATCAAAGTTACAGTCATATACACGAATCGAATCTCTCAACAATTTACAATTAACCTAAAATTAATGTTGCACGCAGTTAACAGTACCTTCCTACAGTCTGATAAATTTTTTATCAACGGCTTCTCTAAGACACCGCTGTCGGATTATACAAGCCCATATGGTCAAAGAACCTGGGAAAGTTCGGAAACACCCAGGGAAGGCCAAGTGTCTTGGGTAGGCTTGGACTGCGTCTCGAGCTGAACCCCCCTCTTTGTACCTACTTTGAAAACAGGAAAAAAATAAAAGAAAAGCCAGTCTCGAGAGCGCAGTGCCCTCGGTTTATTTCCTGAATCCATCCTTACTACCTTTAACCCCTTGACATACAGATAAAACGGAATTTAATGAGTCCGAAAAGTACCAATTAATTTGACGCAAAAGTACCATTTAACAACCGCCAAAGCAAACCCTTATTTTCCTTTAAGTTCACGCGTTTCTTGAAACTCCAACCTTGAATCCCGCACCACATGATAAACGCGACGTCTCTGCCAGCCGTCATCGAAATCCCAAATACTAGCACCTCATTTCTAACCTACCAAGAATTCCCGCACCCTTGTCACGGCGGTATCGCCGAATTCGAGAGCCCAAGGGTTAACCGTCGAGATGCACGAGCGACGCAGCCTGCATCCCCTCTGCACAGAGTCACTTCCCGCCCCGCTTTGTGCATAGACTTCCGTCTGCGTGTGCGGTTCCGGGCGCAGATGTAGGGAGGGTGGACGTGCACCGTGTAGCTGCCTCGTAAACAGCATATTTTCTGACTCACTAGTGCAAACGTAACGCGATGCGCATATTTAGAATTCAGGATGCGGTCCCTCTTTGGCTCGCCCCACCCCCTCCCCCTCAGTCCTCGCGCCATACCCTTTCTTCGATCCTTTTCCCAGTCGTTCCACTTATGATGCATCGAATTACAACCCCGTCTGCAGGGGCACAAACGGGAACAGCCCCGTGGGAGGCTCGATCGAGGGATCGCACGCACGTAACGCTTCGACGACGGAATCGCGATGAATTTTGCAGAGGTCCAAAGCTCAGGGCTGCTATGCTAACCAGACACGCGGTGTGTTTCGGTTCCTCGTCGAATCGCACGACACGGATCGGTTCGAGGTGGACGTCGAATCTCATTTTCGGCTATCTCTTCGGGCACACGAGTCGCGTCAGCTGGTGGTTAGAAAAAGTAATTGGTATTGTTTGGGGGTGTGATGGAGGGTTCACAGCCTTTGGTGTTCAGTGGTGATGATGATATTCAATACTTAGATAGTGAGACTTAGGATAATGGCACTATTGTACACCAAGGGTCTTGTTACGTTCTAAATTAGGGTAGAGGTACACAGGGGGTTCGAACGAAGCTGGAAGAAAATTGAAGGGGTAACTCTATGCAACGTTCTAAGACGAAAATCAAGAATAACAATATTGCGTTTGACGCTTTGTTTATTAGTTATAAGCACCTAAAGAGACGGGCTGTTTTACGCCTGAGAGCAGGCAAACAGGCTACACGGTAGGTAGCGTCATTGCATAGTCATTGACGAAGCTTGGAGAAAATTGAAGGGGTAACTCTATGCAACATTCTAAGACGAAAGTCAAGAGTAACAATATTGCGTTTGACGCTTTGTTTATTAGTTATAAGCAAATAAGAGACGGGCTGTTTTACGCCTGAGAGCAGGCAAACGGGGCAACATGGTCGGTAACGTAGCTGGCTGCACAGTGACGCTTAGTCATTGACGTTACCTACCGTGTTGCCCCGTTTGCCTGCTCTCAGGCGTAAAACAGCCCGTCTCTTTAGCTGCTTATAACTAATAAACAAAGCGTCAAACGCAATATTGTTACTCTTGATTTTCGTCTTAGAATGTTGCATAGACACGATTCACTCAGTCTAAATTAAATTAAGTCAAAAGTATTCAACCAGCTAACCGTAACAGATACAAATTGAGTTGGGCATCAGTACGTCCGAACAATTAGTATCGAACAGATGGAGACGTTGGTTGAGTTTTAAGCTTATTACTCTGATATAGGCAGCTGTTGGTGCTGTTACATTAGGGCAAGTTGTTTGTTAGAGTTTTAGAGAACTGGAGATGTGAATTTATTTATTTATCGGTATTACGTGTAAGATAAAATTAATGAGACATTTGTTTCTACTTCTTAATGTCAAATACTACTTGATGTCTCGTGAGAGAGATGCTAATTATTAGAAAAAAGTGTTGAAAACAGAAAGAAAGTAGAGTATTATTTCTCAATTCTTGCAAAACCTAATTACAGATTTCTTAAGTATTTAATTCTATAAGTTCTGAGATTCTAGTAAATAAAGATCCTGAAACTCTTGCCGTGATTCCCCTTTCAGCGTAGCATAAAAAGGTCGTACCTTCATTCCGGTCTCGATAATGAATGTCTCGCGATTTTAAGGTACACATACGTAAAAATTACGTTTACAACCGTGAACGTCGCTAGAGCGGCCGTAAAGATCACCGTTACAAAAATAGATGTCCCATTAAAAGGCCAGTCGTTAATTCGAGCAACCGATGCCCCGTCGTATCGATAAAACTGCTCCACTCTCGCAGTAGTCCTTAGCGAGGTATCGAACAAGAAGAGAATGTCCTTGGAATCACCCGAAAATCCGATTTCGACCGTTACAAAAGCAATCGCAGTAAATTTAACCGTCCAACACACGCGACATCTCTGGGAAGACGCGAAAAATCCTACATGGCTGCTGCATGCGTACATGTGTACGTACAGTCTCGTTCAAAATTCTATGTGTACCCATTCGCTTAAAGAAATACCATATACCATTGATATGGTGTCCCATGTTTGTTGCATAAAATATATTCCAGTGATCACTTAATTTTTTTGTATATCACTACAAACGTAACTGGTGTCCTAACACTTTTGAACAGGGATATATAAGGTGAGTCTCGCTTCAGATAAATTGCAAATTATATATTTGTTATAGAAAGAAGATATGTATTAAGTAAAAATTACATAGTACGTTGACATATTAAAATACTATACGTCTTCCTAGATATCATGCAATTTTTATTCCAAACACTTTTTATATCTCAGAATAAATAATTCACAAGATGTGAGACTCACCCTGTATACACTCAAACACAAAAGTCTAATCACACTTATTCCCAACTCTTTATAAACACCAATACGTTAATTACTCATTTCCATGTTAACTAAGATTAAACGAATTATTAATTATCCTAATAGCTATAGCAATCGTAACAGCAAATTTAAACTCTACTACTTACACTACATCCCTTGACAATTTATTATTCTCCAAGTTCCCAACTTAACAATAAATCTTCCGCACCTATTCTCAACTCTTTATAAACACCAATACGTTAATTACTCATTTCCATGTTAACTAAGATTAAACGAATTATTAATTGTCCTAATAGCTATAGCAATCGTAACAGCAAATTTAAACTCTACTACTTACGCTACATCCCTCGACAATTTATTATTCTCCAACTTCCCAACTTAACAATAAATCTTCCAACTCGCAAACGTAAGAAAAATCGCTATTCTTTCGAAACTCGTTCAACTTCCATCAAACATTCAAAATCCCTCAACCCTTTGAGTCCTCAAAAAATCTATTGGGCACGCGTATACTTTCGTCACCGACTGTACGTGCGTTTGCGTGTATGCACAGGTGTGTTCGTGCAGACACAAAGCTCTGCGCGATCGGGGGGTGGAAAGGGGGTTGGAAGACGAGCAGGCACAGACAGAACGGATAGACGTCCTTATTTATTTGCGGATAAAATTGCTACGGCTGCCAGAGGGGCGCGGAGGGGGATGACGGGGGATAGAAGAGGTGACGCGCGAAGAATTCCGAATAAGATTGGAGGAGGAACAGGAAGTAAGCCTGGTGAGCGCGGACCGGAAACCGCGGTGCTCGCACGAAGTTTGTTGCCTCGCCTGAAATTTTTCGAAACGGGGATATATGTACACACGTCGCTCTCGTTGTTTGCCTGGAAGCGTTTGAATTTTTATTACGTTGTCCGTGGGAACGTGTGACGCGTCTCGGTTTCACTAGGGCGACACGAGCTTTAGCAGACGCGGCACGCTCATCTTGTACCACGGTATAAGTGAAAACAGAATTAGAGTGACAGCGTTCGAGCAGTACTTTAACCCTTCCGCGGTGTATCGCTGGATTTGCGAGGTTTAGCTTAAAAAAAAAATTTATCTTTGTAAGATCTTTCGGGTTAAAAGTGACCCAGGGATTGCAGCAGAATTGAGAATGATTTTTATGTTATTTCAATGTCTGATTAACTTAATGTTTGCCAGTTTTTTAATTTAACCTGTTGCTGTCCTTGCTCTATTTTTAACCCTGAGGAGTCTTCTTTTCGCTGAAAGGATTCTGATAAGTTCTAGAGAACTTAGATAATTGCAGTCTATCGTTTTATCCTTTCAGTGGCACGTTAAAGATTAATATTTTTAAACTACTATCTCCTAACGAAACTGAATGTCAATTTAATAGTGACTCGGAGATCACAGCAGAATCGAGAATGATTAGTTGAATGAACGACTGATTTTTAAGTTATTTCAATTTCTGGTTAACTTTATATTCATAATTTTTTTAATTAAACCTGTTGCTGTCCGCTATTTTTAACCCTGAGGTTAAAAATTTACCCTTTTCCCTGAAAGGATTCTAATAAGTTCTACAAAACTTAGATAATTGCAATTTATCATTTTACCCTTTCAGTTACACGTTAAAGATTACTGTTTCTAAATTACTCTTTTCTAAAGAAATTGAATATCAATTTAATTGAACAAAATTCAAAGCTTGCATTACGATCAATTATCTGAAATCAGGATACAAGTAATTAACAAAAGTTAGTCCAAGTAAGTTAATCCTTCTGTGAATCCCTTAACTTGCAAAATAAAATTTACAATGCAATAAAAATTTTGATTCTTTTTGTATTTTTTTAATTTTCTTGCCGAGACAACGTACTAAATTGTGTTTTTTTTATATTAAAAAAGATTGATTCTTTTTGACCGTTTAAAAAAAAAAACTGTACATTAAGGGGTTAACCAATAGGTTGGAAAAACGAGTACCAAGAGATACTTCCGCCTAATTTCTCGAAAGAACCTAATCACGAACTAGTTCAAGAGGAACACATCACGATGATTCGGCGTGGCTCGCATTTTTGGAAACCAGTGATGTAGCCAGCGACATAACCATGTGTGATCCTCTGACGTCTATCTAAGGAATACGTGCTCCATTTCGTATCGGCCTGGAGAATGCACGTCGGATCAAAGGGTTCCCACGACTTCCTAGTTCGTCTTTTCTCGCGTTTTATTGCGAGGAGCCCGGGGTATCCTTTCAAAGGTCTCCCACCCCCCTCCCTTGCCCGTTCCCCTCGCTACCACGAAGCGTGGCGAGCTTTTGATACATTCTCCGACAAGGCGAATCGTCGTGGAAATATTGTTCCGATGATACGATTACTCGCGGGGCACCCGTCGAACGAGTGCTCTGCTGTTTTAGCACGCTCCTCGCCGATTCGAGATCACTCGAAAAATATAGGTTTCTCGCTGGCTGTTCCCTCGAACAGGGATCGTCGATGGCTGCCTGCTCAGACAGCGGTTACATCGCTGTCTTCGACCTGTTTTCACGCGGAACGTGTTTCAATCCTATTTCCCCTTGAAACGTTCTCAAGCTCGTGCGTTTTATAGGTGTGAACGAGAAATAGGATGTAGTCTTGCGGGAAGATACTGTTTGTCTACTGGGAAAGTGATTTTCGTATTTTTATATGGTAATGATTAGCTTTATTTGACGGGTCGAATGACTGATGATTTTGTAGAAGAACGTGGACGGTGTAGATTAGTAAATGAGTAAGATGAATAAAATTGTTTTTAAGAAAGAAGGAGAATTAAGTAATTAGTCAAGGTTTCTAAGTTAATAATCTGGTTTAATATATGGCAAATAATAAATGAATAAAGATTGTTAAGTTGTGCAAATATTCTGTCCAGTACTTCGTGCGTTCATCGTAAATTTCGTCTTTGAGAATTTGATAATAGGAAAAGATACTAGGAGGGTTATTTAATATTGAGAATTAATTAGTTCAGGCGGAGAAGAAATACTTAAGCCATCAACATTATAATAGTTTAAGTTTTAAGAAAATTTTCATTGATTGGTAAAGGTTTTCACCTATCACTCAAACTACAGTTACTCAAAGTTACTCAAAGTTACTCAAAGTTTGTCAAAGTTATAATATTATAATAGCTTGCCGTCAACATTAGCTATCAAAATTATAATAGTTTAAATTTTAAGAAAATTCCCATTGATTGGTAAAAGTTTCGCCTACCACTCAAACTACAGTTACTCAAAGTTACTCAAAGTCAATTGTCTAACCTTCGTATCTATTGTTCGTCTTCTGAATAACTTAGACCTTTGATTATAATATTATAATAGCTTGCCATCAACATTATAGCTTGAGTTTTAAGAAAATTCCCATTGATTGATAAAGATTTTCAACTACCACTCAAATTAAAGTTACTCAAAGTTACTCAAAGTCAATTGTCTAACCTTCGTATCTAATGATTGCCTTCTAAATAACTTAGACCTCTGATTATAATATTATAATAGCTTGCCATCAACATTAGCTATTAACATTACAATAGTTTTAATTTTAAGGAAATTTCCATTGATTGGTAAAGGTTTTCACCTACCACTCAACCTAAAGTTACTCGAAGTTACTCAAAATCAATTGCTCAGTCTTCTTATAAATAACTTAGACCTCGGATTTCGCACAGGTAGAACACTTTCAAGTTTCTAATTCTTAGTATCCAGAAGGACACGAATAATACCTTCAGCTTCCTCTGAACTGGAGTCGCAGCATGTCCAGCGGAAGTTGAATAATAAAGCTGCTCTGCAAAGACGGATTGTTTAAACGAACATGGGGCCCTGTAATAGAGCCTTCCAGCTAGACGATTCGGAAAGGATGAGCGCGGATATTGCGACTCCGGCAGCCCCTCACGAGTCCTCCACAAACACGGCCGAACATTGCGGATGCGCATGCAGGACGCACCTTTTGTGGGGATGGAATTGTCGCGGGCAAACAGAGGTTGGATGAATAAAGGAGCAATGCCTGGTAAACGTTAAACAGTCTGTCCGCCATAGGCCATGGGAAAATGAAAGCAATCTGGATAAACGCTCCTCCTAACACGAAGGAGGCTGTGGTTACAACTTTGCAGCCTAAGAGAGTTACAAAGAGGCGAGAACGTTTGCGCGTAAACTTCTTTGCATTCAGAAAAAGACAAATCGAATAATTAATCATTCATTAGCTGTAAATACGATTCTTATAAGCTACTACAAAATTAACACTAGAAGTCCTACGAGGGTTACAAAGAGGCCAGAACGTTTGGCGTAAACTTCTTTCCATTTAGAAAAGGACAAATCGAATAATTAATCATTCATTAGCTGTAAATACGATTCTTATAAGCTACTACAAAATTAACACTAGAAGTCCTAAGAGAGTTACAAGGAGGCCAGAACGTTTGTGCGTAAACTTCTTTCCATTTAAAAAAAGACAAATCGAATAATTAATCATTCATTAGCTGTAAATACGATTCTTATAAGCTACTACAAAATTAACACTAGAAGTCCTACGAGGGTTACAAAGAGGCCAGAACGTTTGGCGTAAACTTCTTTCCATTTAGAAAAGGACAAATCGAATAATTAATCATTCATTAGCTGTAAATACGATTCTTATAAGCTACTACAAAATTAACACTAGAAGTCCTAAGAGAGTTACAAGGAGGCCAGAACGTTTGTGCGTAAACTTCTTTCCATTTAAAAAAAGACAAATCGAATAATTAATCATTCATTAGCTGTAAATACGATTCTTATAAGCTACTACAAAATTAACACTAGAACTATCAGAGAAGTCAGAATGATGGATTGATGATAATTCGTAACAACTTTATAAATTCACTTTACCAAGCTTCCAAAATTTTCTATGATTTTCTGTAGAATTTCGATATTTTTTTGTCTAACTTTCAATTTGATCTTTTTCATGCAAATAAATACACTTTAATCGTCGATAGTCCTAGTGTTAAAGAATGAAGAAACGAATACCATATCCAAAGCAAAATTCATTATTGAAAAGGAACCAAATTTAAAATGAATTGAATTTGTTGCATATAATATTTATAATATTCCTCGCTCTGCAATGTGTTTAAAAAAGAAAACAAGAATTGAAATAGAAAAAAGTGGTGTATCTGTGTCTCGAGTCTAATTTTTAGAATATTTTTAGAAAGGAGCCTAAAATTATGAAACAAGTGTTTTACGTATTAAACACATCATAGTTTGTTAAAGCGGTGTAAATAAATAATTAGGGTGTGCCAACCAGAATTTCCACCCTATTATGATTAATTAATTATTTACAAACAAAGCATAAAATACGGTCTACCTCTCCCGAAATTCCACGTTAAATCAACACGACGTTTGTACTCGCACCAAACCCAACCTGATCGCCCTCCTGAATCGATACGTGGCCTAATCATTCAATCATTTATTAGGAGAGCGTAATGCCCCGTAACATCGCGTCTACGCTATCGCAGTTCCACGAAAAGTAGAATCTCTCCCTTGGCGAAGTTACGCGCGACGGTAATTCCCGCGGACTCCCCGTCCATTATATCCTAATCGATAACCTCCAGTTGCGCCGGGAAATCCGATAACAAGCTCTCCAAGGAGGGAGAGGGAGAGAGGTAATCCCCCTCCAGTTGATAGATTATAAGTGGGATACATGTTAGTCATTCATAAAATTCACAAAATTCGATTCATATAGTTAGTACTATGTCCAGGAGTGTACAATGGTATACGTTCATTAGAATAGTACTATAATCAGAAGAACCATACTATTAGGTTGTTCGGAAAGTAATTTCGTTTCTTTTATGGTACGCCGAGCTTTGAGATTGAACCTAGTCGTTTCAAATGATCATGAACGGTCGAATTCGATAAATTTAATCTCTTAGCGATCTCACGAATTGTTATTCGCCGATTTGCATCAATTGATGCCTTTATTGTGCCTTCATCAGCCTCGACTGGCCTTCAAGAACGTGGATACATATTCAACATCAAAATTGTCGGATCGAAATTTTGTAAACCAATTTTTGGCACTGGGGTTCTGTCAATACATCTTCTCCATACACAACTTAGGAGTTCTAGGGTTAAAAGTTTATTGTAATTTTTTATTTGTACAAGATGTAAGGTTTGGTGAAACGGCCCAATCGGGCCAGACACCCAATAAAGAGGGTCTAAGTCTAAGTCTAACAAGGGAAGTTTGCGAACCCGGAAATTCAAAAAAATATGAAACTTGGTGTACAGGTAGAGTAAATCATCCATAATACATACCTATTTTTTGTTCGTGCCCAATGTCATTTTCAAGGGGTGATTTCACCCCTTAAAGAGAATGGAGAATTATCTTTCTTCTCGAATATCTCTCACCAGTCTCGAGATATTCCAGGACAAAGATTTTCTTTAAGGGGTGAAATCACCCCTTGAAAATGACATTGGGCACGAACAAAAAATAGGTATGTATTATGGATGATTTACTCTACCTGTACACCAAGTTTCATATTTTTTTGAATTTCCGGGTTCGCCAACTTCCCTTGTAAGTCTAAGTCTTTCCAAGGAGAGAAGAGTGGCGAGGATCGACGATCGACTTCCTTTTTACCCCCCCCCCCCCAGCCTCCCTGTCCCAAACTGCTCCCTGATACAGTCAGATGTCCCGCGGATAACAGGGAATCAGCCACAGGCGAAGGAAACGTCGAAGTCTCTCGGCCCCTTAGAGTAGGCTAATTTCAAGCGTCGCGGCTCGCCGGCCCAGCCGCGCAGACAGGTCCTCGTTTCCTCGATAATGAACCGTTTTTAAGATATCGAGGTCGTCACGTCACCGGCGAAGACAGGCAGAACAAAGCTCCTGGAAGACTCTAAAACGGCGCGACGGTGGACAGGCCGATAAATGCCGGGGCGGGGAACGGTGTGCCAGATTGCTTGCCTTTTCCGGGGCTTCGATCAACCTTACCCGCGAATACACAATCTGTCGTAACTCGGAATGTGTGCCACCGGGGATTTCACGGGATAAATATATTGGGAACAATTAGTGTGAATGGGTTGGTACGAACGTGGTGTATATGAAAGTATGTTGGCAAGAATGAGTGTGCTTGAATAATTGCTATGTGGTGGTACGAACCTTTCTTCGGTTTTGAGGTCTGAGAGAGCAAGTAAGTAAGAAAGACGGAAGGAAAGTAAAATTTAGAGATTGCATAAAATTAAGATAAAGGTTAAGGAAATATTAATTAAATCTATATTGTTATTATTAAACATTAAGATTTAAAAGGTTTTCATTCACTTGTTTCTTCTTAAAACTAAAAGTACTGTCCCTGACCACGCGGAAATCCAACAAAATAGACCCGTGTTGCATTTCAAATTAAACAAAATTGGTATATTTTTATTAAACTTAAGAATCACATAATACAAAAACGTAAAAAGGTTCAATTGAATTTGAAGGAAATTTTGCTTCACGTAAGCAAGACTAAATATGAACGTATGCGCAAGTAGCTATTGCAATATTTCGAGGGGGGTTTAAAAATGTCCCACCATGTGGTTACCGTGCATTAACAATATTCCTACCACAACCGGTCAAATCGTTTTTAAAATTTCTATTAGAATTTCATAGATACAATGTAATTGAATCGCCTTTAAACTTTAAACTTCTTTTCAAATATACGTATAATACATTTTTCAATATTCACTTCTTTTTTCATTGTTTAATTTTTGAGAAAAAATTTGTAGTCTCTATTACATGGGAATGTCGCGTAGGAATAGTGTTAAAAAGGTTGGAATACGTGTACAAGAAATGTCCGTGAATCTAGTGTTAAAGACAGTCTCGAATGAAGCTCACAAATTCACCTTCCATTATTAAATGTTTCGGGAAAACGAGAAAGCTGACTTTTCACGTGAACCGATGGTGCGTGCTTGGATGAATTTTCGCCCAATCAAATTTATTAAACCATGGCAAAGAAGGAAAATCCAACGTACAACCCTTCCATCGTTCTGCAGTGAAACTCCATTACAAAATTCAGCAACAAAAACCAACGGCACTATCGCTTAGCCTATTGTGCATCGGCCAAGATCTGTTCTCACGTTGTTGGCCCGCAGTCAACTTCGCGAGAGCCAGCCAAATCAAATTCCATGCTCTCAAACGCCTCGGATACGTCTTCAGATGTTAGACTACATTGGCCTGCTTGAAAAGCGCTGGAAAAATCTGTTTTTGAGTAAAGAAACGATTATCCTCCGTTTACTTCTCTTTGAAAAGCACAAATGTTAAAACATTTGGAGAGCAGGTTGATCCAGAATTCTCGTTAAATGAAAGTAAATTATCCACAAAAGTATTCTCAGTATGTAATAGTATTTCTGAACCTCGTGAAATGTTAATTTAAATTAATAGGTTTGCAACTAAGCTTGGCAGCTAAAAAACTAAGTTTTTTCAATTTTTTTAAAAGTTCATTTTTTAATAAAAATTAACAACTAATTAATCCTCCTTCTTGCCAACGATCAATAAGATTTTCAATACCTCGTTGGCAGAAATCACCTGATTTCAACTGCAATCAATTTTGCATCAGTATTGAACGAAACTCCGCGTATAGCATTTGAAAAAGATCGAAAGAGATGGAAATCTTTCTTTTTAAAAAATACTTAATTGCCAACCTAATATATTGTCTACAGATAAATTTTGTTTTTATTCGAAAAATAATAAAATCATGGTATTTCTAGAATTTTAAGTATATTACAGATCATATCTATTAATACAATATTGCTTTTCTTTTCTAATCGTTCTTTTCTACCCGTTTTGCAACACCATTCTTCCGATTGCACCTCGTGGAATGTTAATTTAAATTATATTACTAACAGATAAATTTTCTATTTAATTGAAAGATAATAAAAATGGTATTTCTAGGATTTGAAATATATTACAGAACATATACATTAATACAATATTCCTTTTCTTTACTAATCATTATTTCCTATTCCTTTTGCAACACTATTATTCCGAAGAAAAGGAATATTGTATTAATGGATATGTTTAGTAATATACTTCCTGAGATGTTAATTTAAATTACATTGTGTGCAGATAAATTTTATATTTAATTGAAAGATAATAAAAATGGTATTTCTAGAATTTTAAATATATTACAGAACATATACATTAATACAATATTCCTTTTCTTTACTAATCGTTCTTTCCTACCCCTTTTGCAACACCATTCTTCCGATCGATCCACAAATTCTATAATTCCGCACGAATTTATGAAAAAAAAAAAACGGAGACAATGCTGTAACTGTTCAAGCGCAGTTCTCTTTAGACCAGCTCATTCGAGACGGTTCTCATAGTCCTTGGAGCTCGTTTTTAAGCAAAACCGCAATTCCCCGAGGACGATATTAAATCGCGCGCCATAAAGGTCCACGTGGCGCACAGTCGTGGCCCGGAAATAAAAAGAGTCCCGTATCACGACCATCAACGGACTGCCAACCCGTAAGAATCATAACCCTCTCCGGCCGCGTTGAAAATCGCTTCCTGGTCGATCTTCCAGGGAAACCGATAAAACGCAAGCCTCCGGTTTACATTCTGTCGACCAATGAGGGCCCAGGGTCCGGCGACGGCCGTCATCGACACCTGAAGCGTCTGTCCGCCCAGTTTCGTCTCTTTTCGTCTCTTCTCAGCAGCGGTGAACAACCTGCACCCCTTGAAATCAACTTGGAATACAATCAGATATCATCTTAGTGAAAATATAGAATAATCTATTCCTTGTCCTTACCAAATTTATAAAGTGATTCTGGCATTGGAATAAGTTAACCATAAGTTTGCTAAGAATAAATATTAGTATGTAACTGTTTATTCTAATTTGTTTAGATGTAAAGTAAATAAAAATACATAACAATGTGTAGTTTTTCTGAAATTTTATGAGAAATATTTTTCCCAATGGACTATGAAGGCAACATAAATTATAGTTAGGCTTATTATGGAGGGTCTTTTATTTATTGCCTTTTATTAATAAAAATTATGATATAATAAAAATATGATATAAAAAAATGGTATGCTAATTGTAATATTCTGCGAAACAATTTCTTTTGGTTGTGAAGTAAAGATGGACATTGTACATAGTACATATATACTATGCATATTATTTTTTTTTTCTATTGCATTCATCATAAATTCTATTTTAACATTGTGTATAAAAAATGTTGTAATTAAATTATTGTATTAAATAAGTAAGGTTATAATTAAATACGACAATCACCAATTTTTAAATGAGCAATAAAGTTTCCCTTAATTGTGAAAGGGTTGAGGAAGCCTGACAGTATGTTGTCACAATATTGTCTTTAAAATTTAACCCTTTCCATTCTTACAATTCTCGACTTACCCTCCAACCCTTTACAGTCAACA
>JAOPTO010001680.1:162675-179293 GCA_033822845.1 Tetrapedia diversipes
AAAATTCCGAGAAATGACGTCACGTTCCGAGAAATCACGAAATTCCGAGAAATGACGTCACGTTCCGAGAAATCACAAAATTCCGAGAAATGACGTCACGTTCCGAGAAAAATATTCCGTGCCACCTCCTCAGTTGTTATGTTCTCCTGATACAAAATCGAGATTTTCGTAGCAAAGTTCAGGTCCGATTTGAAAGTTCCGCGCTCGGGAAATTCCAAGAAATGACGTCACGTTCCGAGAAAAGTATTCCGTGCTACCTCCTCAGTTGTTATGTTCTCCTGATACAAAATCGAGATTTTCCGAACGAGGTCAGTTCCGATTTGAAAGATCCGCGCTCGGGAAATTCCGAGAAATGACGTCACGTTCCGAGAAGCCGTGAAATTCCAAGAAATGACGTCACGTTCCGAGAAATCGCGAAATTCCGAGAAATGACGTCACGTTCCGAGAAGCCGTGAAATTCCAAGAAATGACGTCACGTTCCGAGAAATCGCGAAATTCCGAGAAATGACGTCACGTTCCGAGAAGCCGCGAAATTCTAAGAAACGACGTCACGTTCCGAGAAATCGCGAAATTCCGAGAAATGACGTCACGTTCCGAGAAGCCGCGAAATTCCAAGAAATGACGTCACGTTCCGAGAAATCACAAAATTCCGAGAAATGACGTCACGTTCCGAGAAAAATATTCCGTGCCACCTCCTCAGTTATTATGTTCTCCTGATACAAAATCGAGATTTTCAGAACAAGGCCGGTTCCGATTTGAAAGTTCCGCGCTCGGGAAATTCCAGGAAATGACGTCACGTTCCGAGAAAAGCATTCCGTGCTACCTCCTCAGTTGTTATGTTCTCCTGATACAAAATCGAGATTTTCGGAACGAGGTCAGTTCCGATTTGAAAGATCCGCGCTCGGAAAATTCCAAGAAATGACGTCACGTTCCGAGAAATCACCAAATTCCGAGAAATGACGTCACGTTCCGAGAAAAATATTCCGTGCTACCTCCTCAGTTGTTATGTTCTCCTGATACAAAATCGAGATTTTCGGAACGAGGTCAGTTCCGATTTGAAAGATCCGCGCTCGGAAAATTCCAAGAAATGACGTCACGTTCCGAGAAATCGCGAAGTTCCAAGAAATGACGTCACGTTCCGAGAAATCGCGAAGTTCCAAGAAATGACGTCACGTTCCGAGTAATCGCGAAGTTCCAAGAAATGACGTCACGTTCCGAGTAATCGCGTAATTCCAAGAAATGACGTCACGTTCCGAGAAATCGCGAAATTCCAAGAAATGACGTCACGTTCCGAGAAATCACGAAATTCCAAGAAATGACGTCACGATCCGAGAAATCGCGAAATTCTGAGAAATGACGTCACGTTCCGAGAAAAATATTCCGTGCGACCTCCTCGGTTGTTATGTTCTCCTGATACAAAATCTCAATTTTCGGAGCAAAGTTCTCTTCCGATTCGAAAGTTCCGCGCTCGGGAAATTCCAAGAAATGACGTCACGTTCCGAGAAAAATATTCCGTACTACCTCCTCAGTTGTTATGTTCTCCTGATACAAAATCGAGATTTTCGGAACGAGGTCAGTTCCGATTTGAAAGATCCGCGCTCGGAAAATTCCAAGAAATGACGTCACGTTCCGAGAAATCACCAAATTCCGAGAAATGACGTCACGTTCCGAGAAATCGCGAAATTCCGAGAAATGACGTCACGTTCCGAGAAATCGCGAAATTCCGAGAAATGACGTCACGTTCCGAGAAATTAAGAAATTCCGAGAAATGACGTCACGTTCCGAGAAATTAAGAAATTCCGAGAAATGACGTCACGTTCCGAGAAATTAAGAAATTCCGAGAAATGACGTCACGTTCCGAGAAATCACAAAATTCCGAGAAATGACGTCACGTTCCGAGAAAAATATTCCGTGCCACCTCCTCAGTTGTTATGTTCTCCTGATACAAAATCGAGATTTTCGTAGCAAAGTTCAGGTCCGATTTGAAAGTTCCGCGCTCGGGAAATTCCAAGAAATGACGTCACGTTCCGAGAAAAGTATTCCGTGCTACCTCCTCAGTTGTTATGTTCTCCTGATACAAAATCGAGATTTTCCGAACGAGGTTAGTTCCGATTTGACAGATCCGCGCTCGGGAAATTCCGAGAAATGACGTCACGTTCCGAGAAGTCGAGAAATTCCAAGAAATGACGTCACGTTCCGAGAAATCGCGAAATTCCGAGAAATGACGTCACGTTCCGAGAAGCCGCGAAATTCTAAGAAACGACGTCACGTTCCGAGAAATCGCGAAATTCCGAGAAATGACGTCACGTTCCGAGAAAAATTCCGAGAAATGACGTCACGTTCCGAGAAATCGCGAAATTCCGAGAAATGACGTCACGTTCCGAGAAATCACAAAATTCCGAGAAATGACGTCACGTTCCGAGAAATTGCGAAGTTCCGAGAAATGACGTCACGTTCCGAGAAAAATATTCCGTGCCACCTCCTTGCTCCTCATGTTCTCCTGATACAAAATCACGATTTCATGCAAAATGTAATTTCTGACTCTCAGACATCGTGCCACCTCTTTCATACTCATGTTCTCCTGATACAAAATCGCAACTTTCGGCCAAATTTAATCTATAATTCGCAAAAATAGTGCCACCTCTTTCACACTCATTTTCTCCTGATACAAAATCGCAAATTTCGACCAAATGTAATTTAAAACGTGCAAAAATAGTGCCACCTCTTTCACACTCATGTTCTCCTGATACAGAATCGCAACTTTCGACCAAATGTAATTTGAAGCGTGCAAAAATAGTGCCACCTCTTTCTAACTCATGTTCTCCTGATACAAAATCGCGATTTTATGCAAAATGTAATCTTTGTAGTGAAATATAAAGAAAATGATAATTCATTAAATGCTCTTTTATTTCGGATTGAGTGAAATAATTTACTGTATGGCAAATTTAACAATGATTATATCATATGCAAATTTTATTAATCTCCTCTATTATACTATGGTATATTGAGTTTTAATGTGTTGGACAAGCTTTGAATATGTGCCCAACGACACCCAATAGTGCTTTTGATGAATACAGGAAGTGTGCGGGGGGAAGGTGGAGGGATATCCACGCGAGAAAGAAACGGAAAAGCAGCGACGGAAATGGAACATTGAAGAGGCATGTTCCAATTTAACCGGCCTTCCCCGTGAATTCGACTCGGAATTTCGTGCAGGCATCGAGTTTCGATACCCGATTAATTTGAGAATTTTTTCCGCGACCGTACACGGCTTTTCTGACAGTTATTGATTCCACTGCGTCTGGTCCTATTCGGCTTCGTGTTCAAGGATCCTTAACGATTTCCGTTCGATTTGATTCTGAAACAGGAGGAATATAACACGAGAAATTTCGAGAGAAATTTATGCCTCCCAGAGTGAAATTAATTTTCACAGAAACATATCGCGAAATTGTATGAACCCTCAGAACATGATAATAGAGAAGAAAAAATATTTCTCTTTCGGACTTACACCGAAGAGGTCAAGATTGCTATAGAAATAAGCATAGTAGATTTATAGTGACTCGGAAAGATTAATTACAACTTTTATATAACTGAAATATAATCAGTATGTACGAATTGCAATGATTAATTGAAAATTTTAGATTTGTAAAGAATGCTTATAAGAAAAATTATTGAACAACGAATCTATAAAACAATGTGTCATAGTCATTTGATCGATTTTACAAGGCACTGTATTTGATGTATAAAAATGACGACAGTTGGGTGTTCATATACGATAGACGTTTTATCCGTTCCTTTTTTAGGATAACGTTCGTTGTTCCAGTTTGGACTGTTCTTCATTTAAAGTTGACGCCTGGCCGCAGCCAGAAAATAATTGCAACGTCGAAAATAAATTCGTCGGTTTTAATTGCATCGCAATCAAGGGTTACCATGATTGACGTTTGCTGGGCCCTTTATGACCGAACGGGTTGGATGATAATTCCGGAAACGGCCGTCTATCTTGAAAAACGAGGATGATAAAACTTTTTTAAACGAAACAAAATATTTTTGCTACGGAAAACTAATTGTTTTTAAAAAAGAGGTAATTTTACTTGATAATCAAGCAATAGTATGGTCTAAAGAAAAATCATTCGTCTGTTCGATTATC
The DNA here is from genome assembly GCA_033822845.1 of Tetrapedia diversipes. Classification (NCBI taxonomy): domain Eukaryota; kingdom Metazoa; phylum Arthropoda; class Insecta; order Hymenoptera; family Apidae; genus Tetrapedia; species Tetrapedia diversipes. The sequence continues at coordinate 166,820 of JAOPTO010001680.1, forward strand.
AAGATAATTACACTATATTTGAACCATCATTATTTTCATGGTCTACCTCCTAACATTCACGGGAAAATTCCAAATCGATCCAACGAGCACCGGCATAAGATTACAATTTTGTATCAGGGGAACATAAGTTGGAAAGAGGTGGCACGATCTTTGAGGGTCAGAAGTTACATTATGCATGAAATCGTGATTTTGTATCAGGAGAACATGAGTATGAAAGAGGTGGTACGATGTTTGAGAGTCAGAAGTTACATTATGCATGAAATCGCGATTTTGTATCAGGAGAACATGAAATGGAAAGAGGTGGTACAACGTTTGCAAGTCTTAGATTATATTTTGCAATAAAATCGCGATTTTGTATCAGGAGAACATGAGTGTGAAAGAGGTGGCACTATTTTCGCACGTTTTAAATTACATTTGGCCGAAACTTGCGATTTTGTATCAGGAAAACATGAGTGTGAAAGAGGTGGCACTATTTTTGCACGTTTCAAATTACATTTGGCCGAAACTTGCGATTTTGTATCAAGAAAACATGAGTTAGAAAGAGGTGGCACTATTTTTGCGCATTTTAAATTGCATTTGGCCGAAACTTGCGATTTTGTATCAGGAGAACATGAGTGTGAAAGAGGTGGCACTATTTTTGCACGTTTTAAATTACATTTAGCCGAAACTTGCGATTTTGTATCAGGAGAACATGAGTGTGAAAGAGGTGGCATTATTTTTGCGCGTTTTAAATTATATTTGGCCGAAACTTGCGATTTTGCACGTTTACAAGTTGTTAGAAGAATCGTTTCGTGGAACTTCGCGAAATGTGGAAACTGTAATCGTCAAAGTACAGCAGCCGAAAATACGTTTCGAGTTTCCGGGCACGGGAGATTTCAGGTTCGGGCGAGCTAATGCACCCGTCGGCAGACGAACGTGGAAATGGCTCGGGCTATTGTTCCTTTGCTATAATTTGCACGGGATGGTTGTCACATCAAAATGCACGGTAATGACTAAAGAGCCGTGAGCGCGCGCTTCACCTGCTCGTGTACGTGTACTTGTAACGACGAAAGTCAGAAGCGACGCTCTGGATGAGGCCCGTTTACCGACAACGGTAGTTTTCTAAACTTCCGATTAAAGTAATCGCGCCGCTTCCAGTTGCCGTTTCCCTGGAAATTCGAAATTCTGCGACACGTCGAGACATCGTCGGTGGTTAGAAAGCAAACACCAAGGAAGATTTATAAATGTTTAAGGAAACAGGTTCTACAATATTATACTAGAGGAAGTGTTGATCAATTATCATCCATCTTCCATCCCCCGGTAAATATTTAACGCTACGCGGAATCAATCCACGAAGACGTTCGCGTCTGTAAGAGCGATGAGTTGAAAAATTAATTCCTCGAGAAGGCGGGAATATATCTTCTGCGAAAGGAAACACGGTGATTTGGATGAATTGATGGATTGTTTTATTACATTCTTATTATTTAACAGAAAAATTATCTTTAGTTAGGGTATTTAACTAGTTGTGGATTGCAGAATGTGAATTTCGGGATAATCGATTTGCAATTGATAATTTCTGATTTTTATGAGATTCTGATATAGTTTTCAAATTATATTTGATACCTATGTTGCTATACAGGTCGAGTCACATTTTTAATTATCTTAAGAATTACTTGTTATGAAAAAGTTTGTTATATCAATACTATAATACAATACTGCAATATTTTATCATCCTTGGCTCAATTGGTAGTATAAGGGTCCAATTTAAGATTCATTTATACTATTGACGAGCCGAGTATGAGTCGAGCACGCGCTAAAATCAAGGTTACATCGTCAAAACACGTATTAATAGTGTAGAAATGGGATTCAATCCATAATATGGATGCGAGTTTAGGAAAATGTAAAGAGTGCTTCAGTTGAGCGATAGTCGTGTGTTTCTAAGGCGCGAAAGTTGAGCACTTGAGAAAACTGAGCATCGTGACCGAATGCATCAAGTGAGAAAGGTTTAGAATTAGAAGGAAAGGAAATGAATGTTTGGAAGAATCTATGACAGGGAAAAAGGCAGAAAGAGTTTACCTACAAAGGCAGAAAGAGTTTACCTACAAAGGCAGAAAGAGTTTACCTGCAAAGGCAGAAAGAGTGTGATTCTGAACGTAGTAATTGCTAAGTTGTACAGTTCAAGTTGTTACTGTTAAACTATTTTAAATATACATTTATTATATTCTAATCATTTCACTTTATCTTATTCACACCTGAGCCCTGTCCTCTCTCACTCTACTAAACAAAAACAAAAGTTTTGTCATTATTTCCAAATATGCGTAATATTTGCTCGGTTCAGCCATGGCTCGTCGCTAGCATACATTGCCCATAAATGCGCCCTAACGAGTACACACGACTAAAATTTCTCCCGTAAATCAAAACCGGTTTCAGGCTACCCGCTGCCCGCCATTGCCTTCTTGCTCTCGCGTTTCCCTGTATCTCTGAAAACATTGCCGGGAAACCGTGACCACGAGTTGTACCGTTTCGCCCGTTCACCGACATCCATCGAGAGCCCTGTTAACCGATGTAACTCGACGAAAGGGAGCCATCGAAATGAGAACGGGATAATTGATAATGTGTACGCGGAGCGATCGATTGCTCCGCTTAATTTGCGTGAAGTCGAACCAGCCAGTCCCGTTCCCGGGATATTGGTCGGTTCCGGTTTCAGCTTCGTCTCTCGAATTCATCGCGAGGGCGCACAAATAAGGGGAGGGGGGGATGAATAAGTGCATCTTCAGATATTATTTGCACAACTAATAACGACGATTGGTATTGAAGAAATTAAACTCGAAAATAAGATTCAATGCATCAAATGTGCCATTTGGGTGCATGAAGCCGCAGAGCTGAGTGAATAGCTGACTGAAGTTTATTCGTACTGTCGTTGAGGTTCTTACACATGCTTGTCTCGTATTATTCTTAGGAGTCTGGGACGTTCAGTTAGAATCGGGTCTTACGCAAAAGGGTTGTGACCGTTGTGGAAGAGAGAGAAGGAAAAGGAATGGGAAGGGATGTTTCGTCCGGGACCTGCTAGTAAACTCGTCAGTAAGGCTTTACCTAGCAGGCCCCTTTTTTTCTTTTTGTAACATACGTTTATTGTGCCAATAAAATATACACGAGAAAGAACAAACAGAACAATAACAAAAAACATAATCCTTAACACTAGAACTACCGGCGATTAAAGTGTACTTATTTGCATGGAAAAAATCAAATTGACGATTACATGAAAAAATACTGAATGCTTAGAAAACAAATCTTTATTCATACCTTTTGTAGAAAATCATAGTAAATTTTAGAAGCTTTACAACTGTGAATTTATAAGGCTGCTATGAGTAATCACCAACTGGTCATTTTGACTGGTCTGGTAGTTCTAGTGTTAAACTTATAAATAGGATAATTTAGCTTATTTCTATTTCTTAAGACTAAAGACTCGAGAGCGTTAGAGTACGCGTAGTCTGCTCGCTTAACTTAGGGTGTTGCACTTATTGCGGTATAAGGTGTTTATTTAGAACTTTTACAATAGGCTGAAGCTAGTCTAGGTCAGGGTGTGGTATACAAAAACCTAGCAGGCCCCTGTCTTAGACACAGGGCTAGGAAGGGACATTTACATATAGGGACTGAGGTGGACTCGAGCACTTGCAAGAAACGTGGTCGCTAAATCGCTCCTAGTAGAAAGGGCAGGATGGTCGCAACAGGGTGACCGCGGGGGTCACAATCACGCCGCAGTCAAAAGGTTAAAGGGAAAGATCCTCCAGATTAATCTATCTGACTAGCGGCGACCTAATTCCAAGCCTGGAGCGGCTCGATCAAAAATAATTTCACCGGTTGAGGACTCCGTTAGCGATCCACCAGGTTTATCGGAGTTGGCAGCCATTCGTGCAATTCTTTTCGCGAATCGTTAACGGCATACCGGAGTCAGCCCTATTCTTAACGCGACAACGTTTCGTTCGTCGGTATTCGTAACAATTATTATGCCGTTAACAATGTGCAGAAATCCGGACGGATCCGTCGGCCTGTGTGTTTGGTCCTTTGTTAATACGGTTCAACTGGTGGGTTCTCTTTAATAAGTATCCCTCTGGAGCACCTTTAAGTGGTGGTGCATCGGCTTTCTGAAGTGTACGTTGTAGCCGCATTGTGCCGTGGCCTTAGAGGGAACGGAACGAGTGTCCCGATTACCGATTTTTCTTCTTTTTGCCTCGGCATCGTTAATTGGCTACTTCCACGTTGCCTTTCTTATTTTCAACTTTTTCTGTGTAATTAATCGCGATGAATGTGTTACAGTATAATTACTAAATCTTTATATATATATGTATATATGTATTATTGGTAATTACTTCGTTTGTAAAATTATTGAGTATACTGACATGATCTTAATATGAGATTTTAATTGAATGATTTAATTAATCGATGTAGACGCAAAATTTGCTTTCAATCTCTTTTCGTGGCAAATAAATCTTCGATATCCTAATAATAATAGTAATAATAATAATAATAATATCCTAATAATAATAATAATAATAATATCCCAATAATAATAATAATAATATCCCAATAATAATAGTAATAATAATAATATCCCAATAATAATAGTAATAATAATAATATCCCAATAATAATAGTAATAATAATAATATTCCAATAATAATAGTAATAATAATAATATCCCAATAATAATAGTAATAATAATAATATCCCAATAATAATAGTAATAATAATAATATTCCAATAATAATAGTAATAATAATAATATCCCAATAATAATAGTAATAATAATAATATCCCAATAATAATAGTAATAATAATAATATTCCAATAATAATAGTAATAATAATAATATCCCAATAATAATAGTAATAATAATAATATCCCAATAATAATAGTAATAATAATAATATCCCAATAATAATAGTAATAATAATAATATCCCAATAATAATAGTAATAATAATAATATTCCAATAATAATAGTAATAATAATAATGATAATAATATCCTAATGATAATAATAATAATAATAAGAAGAAGAATATCCTAATAATAATAAAATAATAATAATAATAATAATATATACATATAAGCCTATGTACTTGAGTACAACAGAAATCATGGAAAAATTAGTGCAAAAAGAAACTGAGATAATTATAAATTCTATTTTAATTTAAACACCAAGTCATTCTACAAACGGTGTACCTTTTTCAATCTGTTTGTGTTTTCCCGCTCAAGTGTCTCAATTTCAGATAGGAAACGCCAAAATGGCGTCAAAGGAAGTGATGCTTGCAGATATGTCTGCGTTACATTCACACGGAGCAGTCGAAAGGTGCTCAACTTCGTTTGACACGATGAAAGAACGTTTCGAGTCAAGAAAAATGACAAGTTCACCTTGGCAAAGCAACACCAAATTGCCTCAATTCAAGCAATTTCAATTCAATTAACCTGGCTTGAAGTGCACTCGCCCTACAGTCAGCAAATTTCGAAAGTGCATGCACAAGAGGACGTTCGATGAAAATTACTATGGAGTTATGTTGCTGAGGGATGAATTTATTAAAAAGGAAACTGTCCTATATAACCTTAATTTCTTTATCGGAAGATGATCTTGAAAATTTTTAGAATCAATTAGGATATTTCATTTTCTTGGAAAACTTCTTAGTAAATTTTATTCGCTAAAATTTTTACTACATCCTTTGATATTGGGTGTATGCAAAAGTTTTAGTCTCTATTTAATTACCAATTATTTATATTTAATACAAGTATCGCAAATCAATCTTACAAATATTTTCCTCTATTTTGTTTCTATGTTAACTTTATGGCCACTCAAAAATACAGGAAATTATTTCTCTTTAAAATAACGAATATTATAGCGCTGAAAAGAAAGACTGAAATTTTTGCATGTGCTTAATAATTATGCTCGAATCAAAGAAAGGCTAAACGTGCACACGTTTTCAGTATCCTCCAAAGTGTTAAAGGGTGTGTAGACTATATTTAATAATTCGTACAAAAAGTGATAAACAACATTCTACAACATTTAATAGTACTTAAATTATAAACATTTGTTGCAAACGATAAATAAATATCGGAATCGAACAATTATCAAGACCTAAGATGCATCATCAGCCTAATCTGACTGAACAACGGCCGATTTCTGTCGCGAAATTTTGACTCCTCGAAAGAAAGCTGGCGTAATTAATAAATTTCACCAGAAACGCTTCTCCCTGAGGGGATCAGGGCGAGAACCACCTGTAATTTCGCAGGTGAAAAGAGTTACATACACCGCAGTTAATTTAACGTCGCGCTTTACGGGGTCGCGTTTATGTCGCGGCAAGTTTCGCCTCGAGATGGAATAGTAAAGTTGCGTCGGCGTCGGCGTCGCGGACGAGCCTCGTGAAAAGGAGTTTCACGGAGAGGAGGGGGGGAAAAAAACGAATGGAAATTGTTCACCGAGCGAGCGAACAGGAAAATTGAATTTTCTTTAACGCGTCCTCCTGCTACGTGTCCCGTTTTCGGTGCACGATGAACATCCCGTTCGCGTCGCCCGATATTTTTGTCGTTACAACAAAGTCACCGTTTAGAATAATAACTCTGCAACGTGTACCTACTATCTTCAACCCGCTTCCACGTAAACTTACGCGAAAACGGCTAAAATCGAGCCCTGCTTACAGCAATTCTATGGATCCAAGCTTAGAAAACTTTCGCATATTGTTACGTTCTAAATTAGGGTTCAAATTTATATTATACATTTGTAACCCTGTTTGGAAGAATATATGGCAGGGAACATGCGAGCATGGGACAGAAAGAGCATGATTTTGAGAGGAGCCAGCATGATTTTGAGAGGAGCGAGCATGACAGTGAGAGGAGCGAGCATGACTGTGAGAGAAGCGAGCATGTCAAAGCTGTTAAGTTGAAAAGTTGTTAAACCAGCGTTACTATTAAACTATTTTAAATATATCTAAGAGTTTTACTTTGTCACACCTACACCTGAACCCTTCCATCTGAAATAATCCTACATCTATTTCTAATATCCATATATTAGGAAAGAAGCATACATTATACAAAATTTGAAATTGCAGAGCTGGGAGGAAAATCTTTCATCCATCGATGAAAGTCAAGAAAGATTGCTAAGACTAATGTAGAAAGTCTCAGGATTATGTAGAAATGCGATTGAGTGGGTATGATTCTGGGAAAGTGAGAAGGGTGGTTGAGTTAAGCGATAGCCGTGTGAACATAGAATGTTTGGACTCGAGTGTTTCTAAGGCGCGAAAGATGAGCACTTGAGAAAATATCGCGACTGAGGAATTTTGAGTGAACGTGATCGAATGCATCGAATGAGGAAAGTTTAGAATTAGAAAGAAAGGAAACGATCGTTTGGAAGAATATATGGCGGGGAACATGCGAGCGCGTGGCAGTAGAAGCATGATTGTGAGAGAAGCGAGCATGATTGCGAGATGAGCGAGCATGACTGTGAGAGGAACAAGCATGTTAAAGTTGTTAAATTGAAAAGTTGTTAAACCAGCGTTACTATTAAACTATTTTAAATATATCTAAGAGTTTTACTTTGTCACACCTACACCTGAACCTTTCCATCTGAAATAATCCTACATCTATTTCTAATAAAGAGTGTGATTGTGAGAAAAATAAAAAGAACGTCTAAGTTGCCAAATTGTAAAGTCGTATTCTAGTAAAGTCGTTACTGTTAAACTATTTTAAATATACATATATACTATCAAAGTTGCCAAATTGTAAAGTCGTATTCTATTAAAGTCGTTACTGTTAAACTATTTTAAATATACACATATATTATAATAAGAACTTCACTTTGTTTCCCACACACCTAAACCCTACCATCCACTCTACTAAATAATAAAAAATAAGAAATTATCCATAGAAACGATGTCTTCGATTCTTCCGTCGATCCGATTGTTCCAAGAGAAGAAAAACGCCTTTTCCAAGAAAACCGAATTCCTATTGTAACACAAACTCCCTCCAACCGTTCCCCCGCTCGTTCCTCTGTCTCGCTTGCTTCGACTCGGCTTCGCCTGGTTTCTCCTCTCCCTTTTTCTTTTTTTAATTATGCGAATGGACGCGTTCCACGGGCTACGGAGGCGGTGCTGGTTTCGCGTTCCGGTTCTTTTTGCGATCACCAGCTAGCTGATGACCGCGAAACCCCGCTGCCAGCTTCAATGCGGACCTCGGCCGCCATTGATACGCTCGGTCACTGCAGAGTTCCGCGCATCGGGCTGCTACTCTCCTAGATGATCACCACGGCGAGCTAATAGAGTGCAGTCGTTGGCGCGTGCACTCGAAGACCTCCTTCGCGTGGCGATTCGTGAAGGCTAATTTAGACTTTTCACTTTAGACGTGCATACAGATTTGTTCTGTCGCGTGTGTCTCATAGAAGGTGGAACACAGAGAATGAGATTGTAAAAGGGGGGGGAAGAAAAAGGAAACATAGGAACAGAAGTTTCTGGGCCACGCAGTTCTTCCATGGTATCATTAGAATAAAGACATTTGTATAGAGTTAATAAAGATAAGATAAGATAGTGTAGTATCGTAATTAATTTCATAACGTGGGAGAAGGTGAGGTGTGAACAGCGGGATTTCAGACCTGCTTGGGGAAAACCCTTGGCGACGCGCGAGGCCCTCGGAAAAATGCCCAAATATGGTCATACTTGAGGAATTGTTTCCGAGGTGCGTGGTGGGAGAAAGGCCAAGGGTTAGCGACAGTTTTCGCTGGTCGAACAGAGTTGAATTGAACGTTATACCGAATAGAGTTGAATTAGACGTGATACCGTGTAGAGAATTGAATTAAGTAAAATTTGTACATAATATTGTAATTATATTCCTATAATCGATAAATGGTCATACTTGAGGAATTTTTCCGAGGTGCGTGATAGGAGAAAGGCCAAGGGTTAGCGACAGTTTTCGCTGGTCGAATAGAGTTGAATTGGACGTTATACCGAATAGAGTTGAATTAGACGTGTAAATGAAGTGTCTATTATCAAATTCAAAGTCTGCTGTAGAATTTTTATTACCAAACGTCATTGGGACGTCATTCAATTCTCTAAAATCGATTTCGTTCTCCTTAGAATACCCTCAAAGTTAAGCAGCAAAGTGTGAGGGACACTTTGTTACGGAAAATATTGTACACGGTACGGACATTAGGTCGAAGAGCACTTTACTTGTAATCTATAGGGTTTCAAGTATCTCGAAGAAAATCGCCTCACTTTACAATTTACTGGATAACACATTTTCCGTACATCTTCACGATCATAATATCTTATCTAAATGGAAACGAAACTTGAAAGTACATTTATAAAAAAAAAAAAAGAAAAAATGTAGTCTACTCTGTACACTAAAAATTAAATAAAAAAAAAATTAAAAAAATATATCTACTGAAGACATTAATGTAAAAACTGATCATCTTCATTTTTTAATACTTCTAAAATCAAATTTTGGAATCTTTAACCCTTTCGCTTCGAGCGCCGCTTATAGGCGGCATCTAGATGTATTTTGTATTTTAATAATTTTTTATTTTAACAATTCTGTATTTCAATAATTTTGTAAGCCTTTTCATATTAAAAATGTAAATATACTTGTTACATTAGATTGTTTTATTCAGCACAATTGTTATTTAAGACTTACAAAAATGCTCACTGTGCACAATTTCTGACGCGTGCTTCCGTTCAGTGACGGTACTTCGGCGGACTGAACAGCCGAAGCGAAAGGGTTAAGAATAAATGCAAGATATAATGAAACAAGGCTCGAATTATCAAAGCTTTCTATCTTCAACAGATTTTCATTTTCTGTAAATTACATTTTCGTTTCACTGCTCGCACAATTATGCGCCACCATCCTGTAGGTGCGCAACCAGCTACCTTTCCCCCACGTCGAACAGCACGCTGAAGCCATTAAAACGTTACAAAGGCTTATCTGCGAAGCGGGTTACGTCGACTGCACGCTGCATTCGATCCCTCCCTGTTTCACCGGCTCGATATCTCCATACCCAGTCGAATAACTCGCGGGACCACGCTTACACCGGAAACAGCAGGTGGACCCAAGGACGGATCCGGAAACGTTCTTGCAGAGGACGAAGTACAGTAGCGGACAAAAATTTTAAACAAGAAAACACTGTAGGCCATAGTTTTATGGTCTGCACATTATTATTTATTGATATTTCCTGTACATTCATTTTTATTGTTATTATGGTAGAAAACTATTTATTGATTAGCATAGAATGCAAATTTTGTTTATCATGCTATTACTTAAAAAATTAATTAGTTTAACACTAAGTTTACGAATAAAATTTATGAAATTTATTAAAAGTTTATGAATAAAATTTTTAAAAAGATTTCTATTATTCCTAATAATTTTTGTTAATTTTTATTGATGAAATGATACGAACACACCCTTTAACAATTTAAAATTCTGCATGATGCACACCTATTTTTTAGTGCATGTATATCAGAAATAAATATACAAGAAATGTCCGTAAATTAATTTCGTTGACTCTTTGTTCTCAAATTTTTGTTCGCTACTGTATCTAAGAGTTTGTGAACCTTCTTTTACGTGATTTAAAATTTATACTCGTATAACTTGCGCAACTTTTATTTTGATATTTCCATTTCGCGATTTAATTTAATAATTGACAGAAATAAATATTAGAATAAAACTTATGTAATTAAATTTGCATTAGCAAGCAAGTAACGTTGCTTTGAGAATATATTTGATGGATTCTTGAGAATGTCACGTGATATTTTTAGACATTATTAATTTCGAATCGATCGCCTCTATCAACCCTCTTTGGATGCGCCACCAAGTGGACCGAACATTACTGGGTATTGCTGAAATATCGTTTCCACGAACGATTCCTCCGTGATGCCTGCAATTGAGGGGCTCAATGGAAAATAGACAGCTGCCACATTTTCATAATTTCCGAGAACAGCATATCGAAGAGAATTTTATCTTCACGGGAAACGCGGTACGGGGGTCATATTTATTTTAAGTGTTTTCAATCTTTCGATATAACGTTACAGCTTTACCTTTCCTCGTACAATCAAAATGAAACGATCATTCAGCTCTGCAATCATTTTCAAGTTTTACTTACAATTTCAGGTAAGAACGCACGGTAAATTTCAGAATTCGATCACTTCGAGGTAACTTGTGAATCGTTTTCATAATTTTTAACAGTAGGGTTCACGGGACTCGTTAATTCGACGAATTTCAGATTTCTAAGACAATTACTGTTATAATTAATAATTTTTCTTCACTGTTATTAATAGAGTGATACAAATACACCCTAATCTATTTCCCTCTAAGCTCTGCAATTTTAAATTCTGTATGATTTATTCCTATCTCTTAATTATATGTATATTACAAATAAGATATATAAGAAACGTCCGTAAATCTAGTGTTAAGGGAAGGAACGAAGAATTTCCTACATAACAAAAAGTAAATTACGTGAAACTATTAACCATTTGCACAATCGAGAAGTGACTGTCAGTCATCCAATGATACTAACTTCAAAAATTTTCAAATTCGAAACATTTACCAAGATTCGCCTATATTAAACGTCATTTAGTTTAGTTAAGTGATTTACTAAAATTTACATATACGGCTATTTAACCTCTAAGTCTGACTAATAAACGAACTAATTAAAGTCTGAAAATTTGCGAAATTATCATTTGATGAGTAACAGTCACCTCTCGAACGAAAAGGGTTAAAATATCGAAAATATTATAAATAAAGCAGAAGAAGAATACGTTTAACATTTCCAAATACTCAGAATAATCACTGAAATCTACATTTATAATTATTCCTAACAAACACAAATAATATTTAATCTGATTTTAAGAAATTATTGAAAAACACATTACAATTCCTTGCACTAAATCACAAATGAATAATATCCCAGAAACTTGAAAAAAAAAAGAAAACATGGAAGAACGAAATTTAATCTTGTTACAGATTCGTAAAGTGTTCAGATTTATTTACCCAATCGTAAAATATCGAACTTATTAACCAAAGATCCGGTTTTTCCTCGTATTCCCAGATCCTGCCCGGGTGAATGGACCTCTATTGGTGGATTCATCAGCGCAACGAAGGCTGAAGGATCTTCTTCAGCCCTCTCGAGTCTAGAGCAGCGACCACCAGAAGCCTGCACACGCCTCGGAATCGAGATAAGAAATTCGTTCCCTGGAAGGGCGGGGGCTCGCAGATGCAGATCAGCCCTGAGAACCAGCTCAGGCGGTTTTTGCGAACGGCCGAGCATCCCCTGTCGGAGCGAACATGACATATAATATCTTTTTTTGCCAGCCATCGTGGCGAGGAACGTATAAGACTGTTTTGTCGGACGGATCTAACGCTTCAAACGTTGTTTCAAGACGTCCCGTACGTGCCCAATTTCTGTTTCTCGAATCTACAATTTTTACAGGTAAAATTCAGTTCGATTTTCATCGAAATCTCATGG
>JAOPTO010001680.1:179313-261117 GCA_033822845.1 Tetrapedia diversipes
AGGCAATTTACTAATGAATGGAGCCTTTGTATAGGGAAGAGCGGCAAAGAATAACACTGCTTTCGTTAGGCGACCGCGGATTAGGTTTCGAGGTGTCGCCGTGTTATTTTTTCGGGGCCGCGTGATCTTCCGGCGCCGTTGTAAACAACTCCTGCGTTGTAGGGATAAACAGTCGCGGCCGTAAATCTGAGTCCCGAAGAAAAGGGAGACGGCGATATCCTAGATGAAAACGCGTGGGGATATCGAAGGCGGGCATTTTTCCGAAGGTCCTGATTGGTAAGGACAGGAACCGCCTATCAGGCCCGAGGCAAATAAATAGGAAGCCTCGCGATAATTAGAGTTAGTTCGTTCGTTGATAGTTCGATAGTTTGTTTTTGGGTAGTTCGTTTTATATAGTTCGTTAGTTCGTTTTAGACGTTTTTCGTTAAGAAGTAGTTAGTTCGTTCATGAGAGAGAGTTCGTTAATAGTTCGTTTAGAGTTCATAAGAGTCGTTGCACTAGCTCGTACTTTAAGTAAAAGCCCATCGGCCAATAGAATAATTCCCTACATAACGAACTCTCTCTCTCATGAACTAACTAATGAATTGACCAAAAACGAACTAACGAACTTCTTAACGAAAAACGAACTAACTCTAATTATCGCGAGGCTTCCTATTTATTTGCCTCGGGCCTGATAGGCGGTTCCTGTCCTTACCAATCAGGACCTTCGGAAAAATGCCCGCCTTCGATATCCCCACGCGTTTTCATCTAGGATATCGCCGTCTCCCTTTTCTTCGGGACTGTTTATCCCTACAACGCAGGCGTTGTTTAAAACGGCGCCGGAAGATAACGCGGCCCCGAAAAAATAACACGGCGACACCTCGAAACCTAATCCGCGGTCGCCTAACGAAAGCAGTGTTATTCTTTGCCGCTCTCCCCTATACAAAGGCTCCATTCATTAGTAAATTGCCTACAATGGAATAGTTAACTTTCCTGCACGTGCATGCAGTTACGAGAATATTAACCCGTTGCCGCAAATGACGTCTATAGCCGTCCGATCTTTGGCGATATACAGGGTGTCCGGACAGCCCTGGGCTTAAATTGAAAGAGTAACTCCCTGAGACATTCTAAGACGAAAATCAAGAGTAACGATTTTGCGTTTGAGGCTTTGTTTACGAGTTATAACTAGTTAAAGATATCGTTTAATCCGACCGTTCGACGCTTGAGAGCGGGTAACCGAGGCAACTCGGTCGGTAACGTCGCTGAGTCCACAGTGATGCTCAACCGTCGAACGGTCCGAATTAAACGATATCTTTAACTAGTTATAACTCGTAAACACAGCCTCAAACGCAAAATCGTTACTCTTGATTTTCGTCTTAGAATGTCTCAGGGAGTTACTCTTTCAAATTTAAGCCCAGGGCTGTCCGAACACCCTATATAGTATATGAAATTCTAATCGAAATTTTAAAAATGGTCATTTGACCGGTCGTGGTAGGAATAGTGTTGAACCAGCGTTACTATTAAACTATTTAAATATATATTATTATATTCTAAGCACTTCACTTTATTTTACTCACACCTGAGTTCCGTTTTTAAAGAAAAGGCGATTCAATTACGTTGTATCTATGAAATTCTAATCGAAATTTTAAAAACGGTCATTTGACCGGTCATGATAGGAATAGTGTTAAACCACGAAACTCGAAACTCCCTCGTTAATTAATCATTAATCCCACTTTATCGCCAATTCTTTTCCCTCCTCGAACCTGCTCGAGTTCCCGACAAAATTTCTTCTCCTTTTTCACGACGTGACGTATCGATTCGGCGAATTTAACGACAAAACGTGGGAAATCGGAAAAACGTTAAATTCCACGCTTAACGAGACGAGATGTACAAAGTTCCCGGGGAGCGACGGGGAATATAAAACGCGGCGGATTAAGGTTCTCGAAAAGTTGGGAACTATTGATAACCGGGCGGAAGCGGAAGAAGTTGGGTGAACGATCGCCGAATTCTCCAGGCTTCTGCGCCCGGGTCTCCCTTCCACGATGGGAGAACGGTCATTAATTCCGTTGACTACGCCAGGCCGAGTATGGAAAGTCCATTACTGCTAACCGGACAACTAATCCTTGCCCACTTACCCGGATAGCCAAGCTCTGATTACATCGTGTCTGTGGCGGCACGTTGGAAATCCTCGAAGGAAAGATCGTAATTAACCCTTTGTGTAACTTTCAGGACACATGTTTATTTATTGACATTTTAACTGATAATCATAAATAGGCAGGGGGAGTGAGTGAGACAGCGTGACGAATGAAGTGAACGGGATAAGTTTAAGTGAAAGATATGTACGAGGAACGGAAGCTTTGCATTCCTATATGGAAAACAAATAAAGAAATAAAATACAATACATTTTAACAAATAATTTGCTTTTTCTCTTCATGAGATAGCATGCATATTAATTATATAATGTTCTATAATGTAAAATTAACCGGACAACTAATCCTTGCCCACTTACCCGGATAGCCAAGCTCTGATTACATCGTGTCTGTGGCGGCACGTTGGAAATCCTCGAAGGAAAGATCGTAATTAACCCTTTGTGTAACTTTCAGGACACATGTTTATTTATTGACATTTTAACTGATAATCATAAATAGGCAGGGGGAGTGAGTGAGATAGCGTGACGAATGAAGTGAATGGGATAAGTTTAAGTGAAAGTTTTTCCAAAAACGGAAGCTTTGTATTCCTGTATGGAAAACAAATAAAGAAATACAATAGAATACATTTTAACAAATAATTTGTTTTTCTTCATGTGATGGCGTACACATATTAATTATATAATGTTCTATAATGTAAAATTGTTTAAACTAGGAAATTTGTTTTCCTCTGCATATATAGGATTATAATTGTTGATTTTCCGTTTCATCAATTTTTTTATATTTGAAACTAAAATAAAAAAAAAACACACTTTAGAGCATTGTCTTGGCAAAAAAATACAAAACTAATCAAAATTTTTATTTTAATTTTGGATTTTAATCTACATATTTTGTCTTTCTTTTGGAATTACTATTTCTAAAAAAAAAAACATATTTTTATCAGTAAAAATGTTTATTTATACTTTCCCATTGTTATTTTCAATTCTCGATTATATTCGAGTGTGAAAAATTATAGCAGCATAAAATACAACTGCTGCTCGAATTATCCCGAGCACACAAGATGAAGGGTTAAATGTATTTGACCTACGTACACCTTGCAATTTTTCAATAGTACAATACCACAATTAAAATTTTTTAAGAATTCTTCATCTTACAATGAGAATACCCACCGAATGGCTTGAACGAAAAGTTCAGCGTGGGACGTATACGTATACCAAATCCAAAAGTAAAACTAGCCAAAGGAACGAACAATCAGTCCTCAAAAATTGTAGCAGGCGACGTGTTAATTCCTGCTAAACTCATAGATCCCATGAAAAATGGCCGCCTGGCCGCCGCCAGGGTCAATGTTATAAATCACGCGCCGCGAACGGTAACAAATGGATTACAAACAAGGATCTTCCACGCCCTATATCCCCTCCAAAAAAAAAGGAAGAACAAAAATCATCTACCATTTATAAATATTAAAGAACATGACAGGCAGCAGAGCGTCCCGTTTCACAGCAAGAAGTTTATCGCGCCGCTTATCCGTCATCCCTGACCCAGCCGAAAATTTCGCGCGAAGGCGAACTGTTTCCGCACACGCTCGCACACTTACGGGACACGCGAGCGTGTGTGTATCCGTGCAACTGGGCGTACATCTTCCCGTATCTCACCTCGAAGGCGAGGAAGGTCGGCGTGTTTTGCAACAGGGTGTTTCGAGGCGACGCGCACGACGTTCCTACGGTGTCGGCCAAAAATTTAGAGCCGCCATTAGTTCGGTGGAACGGATTCGTCCCAGTAGGACGCAACGAATGACCCGGTTCAGCCTAACCCATTCAAGGAGATACAAGTTAACCAATATGGGAGAATTATGTGGAAAAGTTCAAGTGCTAGGGTGAAGGTATTAATTTGGAGACGATGCAAAAGAATTAATGAGAAGTTTGATGTGGGTAGAAACTTAATATATATCCAATTCAATTTAACCCTTTTAAAGGAATACATATTAACTAGTATGGAGAAATTATGTGCAAAAGTTCAAGTGTTAGGGTGAATGTATTAATTTTGTGACGATACAAAAGAATTAATGAGAAGTTGAATGTGGGTAGAAACTCGATTTAACCCTTTCAAGGGAATACCAGCATGTTAATCAGTATGAAGAAATTATGTGCAAAAGTGCATGTGTTACGATTAATGTATTAATTTTGTGACGATACAAAAGAATTGACGAGAAGTTTGATGTGGGTAGAAACTTAATATATATCCAATTCAATTTAACCCTTTCAAGGGAATACATATTAACTAGTATGGAGATATTATGTGGAAAAATTCAAGTGCTAGGGTGAATGTATTAATTTTGTGATAATAGAAGATAATTGTAGAATTAGATGTGGGTAGAAACTCGATATATTTCCAATTCTATTTAACCCTTTCCCTTTTCCTTCCCTTTCCCTTTCCAAAGAGCATGATTGTGAGAGAAGCAAGAACGTTGAGATTGTTAAGTTGAAAAGTTGCTTGTACATTACTATTATATTATTTCAAATATATTTAAGAATTTTACTTTGTTACACTCTCACCTGAACCATACCATCTCTCTAAACAAAATAAAATCCTATAATAATCGCTGCAATATGCCAGTAATAAAATATTAAATTATTTTAAATATATAATATCTAAGAACTTTACTTCATTACACTTTCACATGTACCATACCATCTATTTTTCTCTCTAAATAAAATAAACTCCAACATTATAAGTACATTATTCTTTCACCATTTTTAATTATTAACAAGACTCTTTGCGCCCATTACAACAAGTTTATATCTTTCACGTAGAAATTATAAGTAGGTACATATATTGTTTTCAAGAAAAATCCTTTATCTTCCAAAATACACTGTCCACGTGCAATCTGTACACTTTCAGCGGATGGCTCCCGTTCAAGGGTGGACCGAACCGCCGTAGCGAAAGGGTTAAACAGTTTTACCGGAATCGCGGCTGGTCCGTCTCAGAAACTGCGAGATCCACCGGGGGTTGAACGAGAAACCTTCCTCAGATAACGGTCTCCACCCTCAAAGGGTATCGTCGTGAAGGGCGACAGACACCCCCCTCCCACTGCGTTCCCCTCGCCACCGCGTGTAACTTCCGGCCGGACAAAA
This sequence comes from Tetrapedia diversipes, assembly GCA_033822845.1. NCBI lineage: Eukaryota > Metazoa > Arthropoda > Insecta > Hymenoptera > Apidae > Tetrapedia > Tetrapedia diversipes. Next base: position 184,571 of record JAOPTO010001680.1, read on the forward strand.
CCTCAGGTGCTCGTGTAGGTGGCGGCCGAATGGAGGCAGCCTCCTGAACATTGCAAAGGCAATTTCCCTCGACAATGTGGTCCACTTTATTCCACGCACGGTGCGTGCGCCCTTTCTCTCGGCATTCACGCGTGGGGTAGCGTCGACGACGGGATCCGGTCTCTTTTATTTTTTCGGCCGCTCCCTTCGTCCTGCCAAAGGGAGCCTCTCGTCGGGAAGGGTTGTAACCGGTGAAGGGTCGTCGGAGAAAGGGGAGGGGGATGGAGGAGAAGAATGCAGAGCCTGGGACTTTTAAACGAGTCAGTCAGCTTCAAAGGGACATATTGGCTTTCGAAAACTGTGGAGCTATTAAAATCAGGCTTCGTTCCCGAAATTTGCTGTTGAAGTTTGCAAAATTCTAAGGAGGGAGAGGGGGAGGAGGAGAATGCGAAATCTGGGACTTTTAAACGAGTCAGTTCGCTTCAAAGGGTGGAACTATTTTAAAATCAGACTTCGTTCCTGAAATTTGCTGTTGAAGTTTGCAAAATTCTAAGGAGGGAGAGGGGAAAAGGAGGAGAATGCGAAACCTGGGACTTTTAAACGATTTAGTGCGCTTTAAAGGGTGGAAGTATTTTAAAATTAGACTTTGTTCTCAAAATTTGCTGTTGAAGTTTGCAAAATTCTAAGGAGGGAGAGGGGAAAAGGAGGAGAATGCGAAACCTGGGACTTTTAAATGATGTAGTCCGCTTTAAAGGGTGGAAGTATTTTAAAATTAGACTTCGTTCCTGAAATTTGCTGTTGAAGTTTGCAAAATTCTAATTGGGGAGGGGGGGAGAATGCGAAACATGGGACTCTTAAACAAGTCAGTCTGCTTCAAAGGGTGGAACTATTTTAAAATCAGACTTCGTTCCCGAAATTTGCTGTTGAAGTTTGCAAAATTCTAATTGGGGAGGGGGGGAGAATGCGAAACATGGGACTCTTAAACAAGTCAGTTCGCTTCAAAGGGTGGAACTATTTTAAAATCAGACTTCGTTCTCGAAATTTGCTGTTGAAGTCTGCGAAATTCTGATGGGAGGAGGGGAGTTTACAGAAGTAGGTGTACAGAAAACGTTGCAAGCGCAACAATCTTCCGAGAATGAAGGAAATTTCTGTTTCTTTAATCAAGCCCGCGAAAAAATTAATTCCTGGTAAAAATTCGCGGTTTAATTTACCTGAAGCTAGAAAAACCGACCTGTAATGCTTGGGTTAACCAGAATTTGTTACGGTTCTGTTGGTGCAATTAATTTACGTACCGTAAAAAAATTCTTTGACGACAACTGTTTTTCAGAACACATCGTTCAAACGAAATTTTTATGCAACTTGGAATCCTTATTGCATTAAAAATTCGTGTCTCTAAAAATAAATTTATTCGAAACGCTAGAATGTTTACGAGCGCTATTAACCCTTTGCGCTCGAGAGGTGGCTCATAGTCGTCTAATAATACTAAGTTCAAAAATTTTCAAATTCGAAATATTTACTAAAGTTCGCCTGTATTAAACGTCATTCAGTTTATTTAAGTGGTATACTAAAATTTACATATGTGACTATTTAACATCTGAGTCCGACTAATAAACACACTAATTAAAGTGTGAAAATTTGCGAAACTATCAGTTGATGACTAACACAGTCACCTCTCGAACGTAAAGGGTTAATAACCGATAATCTATAAAATGTTGTGAGCAAAACCGATTTTTATTTCACAGTTGAACCAAACCGTTGCCGTCTTACCGTTGTTTCTTGGTACTATAGAAAACGATCCGCGTAACCGGTTCACTGGAAACAATGGAGCTGAATCGGTCGAGGCACTCCGGGTGCAGGATAATTAACATTCAAAAAAGGGGGTGGGACCAGGCTCGTGGAACGGATTAATGACCACTCCCGATGGAAAACTGGAACACGCCGCGGAGCGGGCTAGCGTTCCAGAAACTCGATCAAGCTTTAAGGACTCTATTTGAAATTGATGCTCGCGGTTCCGGCCGACCGTGCTGTTCATTTTCCCATTCAACCATGAGGATCTTCCGTCGGTTTTCTTAATCAGACTGCCATTTCGCGGGCCGACAACTCGAAACAGACACTTGGCCTCGTTCACGCGACGATGTCCTGTCAGGGATGCAAGAAAAGACCCAGAAATCTTGCTTAACCCTTTCGCTACCAGCGTCACATGTATGTGGGTGACGCTCTTTTTCTTAAAGCTAAATAGGATTTTAAATTGGAATTTTAAAAGGAATTCAATGGAATGAGCATTGGAGTATAATATATATACATATATAAATGTAAAATACATAAAATAAACATAAAAAGCTAAAATTTCTGTTGTTTTACAATAATGAAAGTTTACAGGTTAAGTTTATAAAGCAAAAAATTAATCATTTTAACAGGTACCGTGTATTATACCGCAGTCAATACATGGTAAACGGACTAATATAGAAAATTGCTTATTAGAAATAAAATTTTAACAAAATTGGCATTGCGAAAAGGTGCTGGACCTAGAAAAGAATATGTAATATTAAAAATTCATAAACAAATACAGTTAACTGCTTTTTCTTGCAAATTAATTATTTGATCGATTCATGGACACTGAAACACTATAACCATCTAGCGGTGAGAGGGTAGAACTAAATTTCTATATTCCTTATGAGAAATAACATGTACCCACATTTTTCGACTTTTAAACAACAGTTATGTACCTGTTACTACATCTAAATAAAATTTCGGTCCTCTTTTGCAGTAATTTGTTAATTATAAACAATTACTGAAAAAAAGCTCTGTTATTGACAAGGTAGTGTCATCTAGTGGTAAAACGCGGTACTAATACGAATTTTTTGAGCCAAAAAGATTTAATTAAAAATTTAATTTGATCAAATTACAGTTTTTGTGATCAAAAAATAAATTTTAATTTTATACGCGATTAAAGCATATTGTCTTCTATACGAGATGCTTTCAATTTTATTATTATTTCATCAGTGATTTATTCGCTAGATTTTTCACATTTTACCGTCATATTGGTCGATAAGTAGTGTAAAGGTAGTGTAGGCTCTTTATATTTAGTTGATCACAAAAATTTAATTTATCAAAAATGATTTATATGCAAATGGTATTATTGTGAGCATTCTTTAATATACAAATTTATCCTTATGCCTGATAGATAGCAATTACTGTTTAATCTGAACTTTAACGGTCAATTTTAAAACTTAATGTAGTTATTTAGTTTTTTGAACATCTTTCAATCGTTAGACTTGTCGCAGAGGATAAATCCCTGTATTTTATTCCACCAATTCCATTATAGTTACTGTCCTTTTATATTTATATAATTTATAAAATGTAAACAAACACGATACTATACTATAATACTGGTTTATTACAACTCATTAATACAGTTACGTTTTTACGAACAAATACCTTCTTTTGATGCAAAAATACAAATATTAATCTACTTCACTTTTAGTATTAAACGTTACAAAATACTTTAAATAAGCTCTTTATCTCTTTTTTAACCATAAGCGCAATAAAATATACCCCCCCCCCCAAAAAAAAAAAAAATATATATATATGTAACTATCATGAAACTACAACCTAAATATAGGTGTTCATCAGTTTATCAGTATATTAAGAGAACTTTATGCTTAAATACATCATCACATATTTCTCAAAAGCACGTAATAATTTTTTTACTGTCGCATCCATTGAATCAAACAGAACTGTTATCAACTGACATAATGTTCTTTGCAATCTTAAATCATTCAAAGAAAATGCGTTCAAACAAGTTTGTTTTAAGCTCTCCTTTACATACTGCCATATAAAATGGACAGCGTTAGCTAAATATTCTGAACAAGACGACGATTTCTCTGTTAAGGAAACAGCTATCTTAAATATTAAAACAAAAATATTTTGAGCGTCCTTCATAGATAACATGTCTCTTAAAGTTCCATCAAATTCAGTAACATCAGGTACATGTGCATTTTTATATTCATTGTTTAAACTTAAATTGTCTAATAAAGTTCTCAATATGCGTTTTAATTTGAGAAACATATCTCCATTGCTGTTATCTTCTCTACCCCATGAGGATGTATTTGCTTCAGAATTATTCTGAGATAAATCGCTATCATTATTAATTAGCATATCTACAAATTTCATAGGATCTAGCAAACAAATGCCTTTAATTATCCAATGTCCATTTATAATCGATATGTCAGATTTTTGTAGCGAAATATTACCCGAATTCTGTTTCATCTGTAAATCTATCCTCTTATTGATGTAACGTATAACTTCAGCATTTTCAGATATCTTATTTACATTATTTGTAGCCGCATTACGTTTTGCACGATTAAATTTCTTTCGCATATTTCTTGAACGCAATGTGGCTCTATAATCATCTAAAATTCTGCCTTGTGTAGTTTCAATTAATTCTCCTGCAAACTGTAGATTGATGACCGAATTACCAAAGAATAAAATATGCGTTGCCAAAAATGTAACGTCTACATAACTAATTGGTTGCCCTTCTTGATATCTTTCATACAAACAATAGGCCTGATATGCCAGACCAAAACCATTGATACCCAAATTACTTAGAATTAATGCATTATATGCAACTCTAGTAGCTGTGCCTATATTGCTACCGTTTTTAATAAAGCTAGTAAGGACAGCATTTCCACCAATAGTTGCAAATCCAATGGCACTTCCAGTTATACCTAACCATGAACCTAATGCGTTTCTGTCTGTTAAACTAATACTTTCTTCATGGTTACTTCTATCTACCAAGTTTTGTACTGATCTGCTAATTGTCCATGTACCAGTTACACCAGAAGATACAGCTGCACCTGTAATTATAATATTACTTATGATTTCATTCATCTTATTTCTGCTGTAATAAATAACACTACACGAGCATAACAAAATCATTGCAAAAAACCATGTACGTCTATAAAAAATTGTAGAGGTTTGTAGAATTTCTAAATAACAACAAATAATCTGCACATTTTTTTATACTTACCATATAATTTTTAGATGCTTGAAAGCTAATAAATAAAGTTTATTATACTCATACATTTCATTTAAATAAGTTACAAAAGATGATTAGAAACTTTTAATTTTTTAAATGTTGTAATTGACCTGCACATAAGTAAAACATATCATTCAACCTACCTATCACTAGAGGTCCAGCAGGTGTGAAAGCAGAGGCAATGCATAAACCAAGTCCAATACCACCTATTACATTTGAAGCTATATCAATACCACTAAGAACTTTAGCTGTTGTGTTACATGCAGGTGATTCTAGAACTTCCAACCATACTGTTGAATATTCTTCAGTAATTACATAATTTTGATCTGGTTGATAAAACCCATTCATAGGAAGGACCATTGTGCATGGAGGTAAAGTATTGCATTCCTTATAATCTATCCAACTTTTATATACTCTACCATTGATATCAATATACCATATTTCATCCTTCACAGATCTTTTGACTTTAAAGATTGGCAGTGGATATATTTTTATTTTATCCTCTTCTACATTCTTATCTTCTTTATCCTGTTTTTTCTTGGAACTATCTTTTTGATCCTGTTTTTCCTTAGAACTGTCTTTTTTATCATTTTCTTTTTTTGATTCAAATAATTCAACTGAACTATTTTTAGTACGAAATATTAAATTATAAATTATTCCGTAATAAATTGTTTCTTTTTCTATATACCCTTCCCCAAATTCACATATTTTATTATAAATAAGACTTATCATTTCTTCAGCTTTAGGTTTATAATAAAGTGTTGTAGTAATATCATTGTCCGTGATAGCATTGCTTTTGAGTATGACATCACCATCTTCACTTTCTGAAGGAGGACCATAAAGTGCAAATCCAATATTTTGCCTTAAATATTTATATTCATTTTTCTGATACTTTGTCCAATCAGTCAAAAATTCATAATAATCTTGTTGATACAATTTAGCTACTTCTAACATTTGATCCTATACAAAAAATCAAAACAAGAAATTAATAATATATAAACAAAAAAAATATATATATATATTTAATATATTTATCTATAACATTTATACTTACCCACTCACTACTTTCAATAGACATTTTATTTACTGTTATAAGTAAATATTTTCTATTCAAGTATAATTTTCTTATCTAAAAAATACATTTACAAATTAGAAGAGTTAACTAATTCGTCGAAACATTCAAAATATTAACAAAAACAATGTTACATAAATTTTGGTTTACCTTAATAACATAAAACTGTTTTACAATATTATATTTCAAACGTATATTTTTACCATGTAACGCGTACAAAACGTAAAACACGAATGCGCAATTTACAAGCACTAACTACATCCTTTTCTATATGGAAATGTGGAAATCCCCATGACTATTTAGTGTAAAAGAAACATTTATATTATGTTGGACGCTTGTGAATCACCATGAAGAAGATTAACTATTAAATATAACATAAATAATTACCTATATATTAGTGTATTTTACATATGTAAAAGTTTGCTATGCATATTCTTTGTACATAAATGTGTATTACTAAAATCTTACGTCATAGATATTATTAAGGTAGTATAAGAACGATTCTATATAGTACGTTTATTTTTAATGATCTAGCTAGCCAACTTAAAAAGTTAAAATTATTTTAAATACCATGCACTTGTAATTTTATTATATTTCTTATGTGTATCATTTTTATATTACATGATAATAACTTGTTAACATTTAAAACTTTATTATACAATAGATTAAAAATATAATTATTTACGTTGGTTTTCCTAGAGCTTATTCTTTCTTATATAATAAAGTAGTTATTCAGTATAATGCATCAGAGTATATATAGAGAATTGCATACACGTTTTCTTTTCATGAGCACGAATAATGAAAAGCTTGTATGTGAAATGGTCCGATTCACAAGAGATAACGATTGCGATTTTATAGTATATATTTTTAGTTATAGATCAGAAAAGCAGTTATTAAAAATAATTCTATACAAGTATATTAAATAACTAGAATATCTAAAGCAAACAGTATGCATTAAAAATCTCATTTTTAACAAGAAAACATAGCAACCGGAGCTTATAAATGAACTAAGCGGAAATTCCTTACTATTTCGTATAGAAACACTATCATTTATTATTCACAGAAAAAATCACCATAAGGCCGCTACTGTTATGTGTTTGTGTTAATATTATGAAGTATTTAAATAATTATACTAAACAAATTATGTTTTAAAGAGTTGAATAAAAAATATATTAAAAATATTTAATATTAATTTTACAAAAAGTACATATTGAATTATTAAATACTTTTAATTGAGTATTATTTTAAATAGTAAAACGGTGTTTAAAATTACGTAAAAACACAAAGCTTTTCATATTTGATCTAAAACGGAATTAAAAAACCATCTGGTATAAAATGCCACTTGTTTATTATAAAACATTGTAAGTTTTAAAAGATATCTATAGATCCATTTAGTACGATATTCAATCTTTAGTATAAATTTTAATGATATATTCTAACTTTGAACAAAATGAAAGAAATGTTCACATTTTGTGACATTTTTATAAAAGGTAGTGGAAGCATAAGCGCCTCTTGCGGCAGCAAAGTAAAAGTGAAGTGCATCAAATTGTTGAATCATCAAACTTTGTTCTTTAGCCTTTCGCTTAACTATTTCACTTAGAAATTTATTTCCTTCATCGTACTAATCGTAATAAACAAGAAAGTTAAACGTACTTATTATATAATTATTAATTCTGAATTTATAATTATGGAAAATCGTTAAATCGTGAAATTCTCGAGTCTCAAATTTCTGTGGTGCAGTTCATTCGTGTATGTACTCAATCTCCAACCGGAGTTCTCGCGCGCCAACTGGCGACGAGAATCGACACTACTTTTTCTGGCGAATCGATATTCTGCTCAAATATTGACTTCGCGATTGTGCGTGGTGTCGCAAGCGAGTCGTGCAGTAGACGGTGATGCTCTTTTAAAAAGCGAGTTCTTACGAGTGATAAGTCAAGTGCTGTCGGCTGGAGAACTGGTAATCGAAGTATCCTGGAAACAGGAGACAGGGAAAATGCTACTGGTGGCTAGTACTGTGCTTTTCGGATTGACCCTCGGTCTCTCCCACGCTAACATCCCAGCCCTTGAGTCGACACCGAGCTCCTTCAACAATCATGGAGGTGATTTCATTTCTCTTTTCTCGTGCCCTACATTTACCTGATCTTTTTAATGACTTTATTTTTCCTAAAATAGTCGTCTATAACAAACTCATTATGCTTCTTTTATCGTGCAATTCGTTAGTTTACGGTATGTTTCGCTTGTCGAATAGTAACAACTCGCAGGTGCAACTGTTCTTTCGAGAGCACCTGCAGTCACCGAAACTGTTATGGCGAATTCATTGACTAGTCGCGATCAGTGTTACGATACGTGTATGAGAGTGCATCTTATATATTATGAAGCTGGAAGAATAATACTTCAAACAGATACTCGAATTATGTGTTACGATTCCACTTATGACAGTATTAGTCATGCTTTGCGATAACAAAATAGATATGAATCAGATTCAGTTTATTCGCGTTGAAAACTTGGAATTAATTAAAGTTTGAAGAATGAAATAACATATTATGATTCGTATCGCTAGATACATATTACATATTACTTCTTATAATAATCTGTACCTAATGCTATGATAATATTTTGATAGAACAAATTCAATTGCTAAATATACTTCAAGAATATTACAATCAATTTTCTTTCGGTATTGGAAATCAGTTTTTGATGTATACAATTCGATTTTTGTCAGGATGCAATTAATTAAATATTACGATGTGGTTATGAATCTTTGCAGTGTTTAAGAATATAAAATATAATTTATAATGTAAATTTTTGTCTAAATTTTAATTCAGTAAGATATAATTATAATATTGAAAATGATTGTGAAAGAATTATTTAAACTTTATGTTCCACTATTAAGAACTAAATGTAACTAAAAGAAATACTAAAATTTTTATTCCTTTGTTTCATCATGAATAGAATTAATGTTTTTTGTTTTGAAAACTATATTTTCATGTAATTTATGCAATTCCTTTAATAAAATTCTTTTGACAACGAAGACTTTCTATACTTCTGCGACTAGTATTAAAGTACAATTTTTTTCCCCAACTAATGTCTGTAACCCATATTTTTTCGTGAAAATGTAAATTTAGTATGCGCTATAGTATAACGTCGAGATACAGTATAGTATGGTATAGTATCCCTTCGTGACAATATTTTATCAGGAAAGCTTTGTCTCTTCGTTTTATCACGTTAAAAATCGCGCATTTTATCGATAGTGGAGATTTTATAATTTAGTAGAATAATACCTATCGCACAAAGCATTATTTAAAAATGAAATACAATAAATCGGTGTGTAATTTCTGTTCGCGTCAGTAATTCGTAAATTATCTTACATAACAACGCAAAGCGTTAACCATATGCGACAGTGTTCGGTGAAGCGACCGGTTCCTTCATTCACATACTAGTATCTTTTTTAAATTCGGGCAAATATTTTTACGTTCGTCCTATCTCGGTTTGAAAACATTAACGCGCACGATCATTAAAACCAATTTCATCCGTTTTATGACTATCCCTCAAATGATATAATTCATTTCGCTTTCATAAACGTTATTCTTCAATTGTGAACGGAACAAAAACCTATTTGAGATAAAATTGAATCAAAACGTTTTCTGAAGCGATAAATCGGACGCTCCTGTCAATTCATTTCTGTTGCGCTTTATAATGCCGCTCAATCGATAACAACGATTTCATTACTGATAATCGGTAAATTTATATAAAAATTATTGACGGATATAGTAATCTGCTTTATTATCATGTGAATTGTATATGATTCTGTATAATCGAAGAAGCATTTACATATGTCAATTCAGAGATTCAAGCTTTCAATTTAAAGCTTAAAATAGGAAAATCATTTGATTAACGAAGCATTCTTGAAATATACCACCGAAATCGATTGGATGGTCACATATTTGGGAAACTCGGTAGAACGATTCTAATCTTAGTAATAAATCGTATTTGCTGTTACAATATTTACAGTAATCTAACCCGATTAAAAAATTTATTTTTTGAATTATTTCAAGCTTCTTAAATGATTTGGAAAGCTTTTCTCCTGCATACGTAATTTGATTATTATTACACTGCTGGCTATTTTAAGTGACATCGTTACTTGTGATGCAATTTTCATATTTAATAAAACACGTTAATTAGCATTTTCGCAAAGTTTAAAGATGCACATCAAACATTTTTTATGTCGTTTTTCATTTCAACTACTATAAATTTATTCGTAACATCTTTTTTATTTTTTTTATACGAAAAGTTAATTAGATAATATAGCTATTGTAGAGAAGATAAACACTATATCTGTTTGTTCAATAGATAAACAAATGTTGAATTCGGTATCGAATGATAAATTTGGAAAAAACTTTACGCAGAGAAATTGTTAAATATTAGTTAACATGATTTTTCGACAATTATACATACAATTGTTCTGTCGCATAAAATCTCTCTAGACCCGAACTATTTGCATCTGGAAAACTGATTCTCGTCCCAGTGACAACGTGCAAAGCTCAAACTTTCTAGAAAGCATCGGCACAGCGAACGCAGTTTCGTTCAATTTAACACTTTAGCAAGGAATCACGTGAAATGTTGCCATTTTCGATGGAACTTCCCAAGTAAATGGAGAACCGAAAGATATCAGGCTCCTGTTTGCAAAATATTTCGCCAAACTTTTCGTCGGCTTCCTGTTTGTTCCAAAGGAAGACGGGTAGCTTGCCGGTAATGACCGTAATTTCCTGAGCTTTCCTAATTTCAGCATAATTTTCCTAACGCGCCTCCGTTTTCTCTTTTCCCTTAACCCTTTCACGTTGAAATTAATCTCTGGAGTGTGTTAACTCTCTATGGGCCGAATTTTTGTTTTAAATATAAAAAAGTTGATGGAACGGAAAATCGACAATTGTTATCCTGTATACGCGGTTGGAAAAAAAATTGTCCAGTTCAAACAATTTTACATTATAGAATGTCATACAATTAATATGTATACGTTATCTCATGAAAAAAAAAACAAATTGTTTGTTAAAATGTCAATAAATTAGCATGTGACCTGAAAGTTACACACAGGCCCATAGACGGTTAAAATTATTTATCACAAAATAAACAGTGGAAGTTTTTAATTTATGCTTATTATCGTTTTTAAATGTTATCTAGTTTAATTGTTAATTGGAAGGAATTGTTGAAAAATGTAGCATTTCGAGGAATTTCAAATTTACAACTCGGGGCTAGTTGAAAGTTTAAAGATAAAACTTCCCAAGGTAATGCTCCAACATTTCCTTGGGTCTGCACTTAACACTCAACTTTATCAAGGGTCTGATGCCGCCACCTTGATACAAGACATTTTTACAAGATACCGGGAATTGCTTTTATACAGTTATATCGCACACCTTAAAAGGTGCTCCTGTCCAAATTATTAACTACGGAATCCAGAAGTAACCTATTTAGTTCTATAAACAATTAACGTGTACAATATTTGGGACGTTTTCTATATTTTTGCATATGAGCGAGCATTCTGTATTTTTTCTACGCTTCAATTTTCTATGAGTGCATAAAAATTCGCACTCTAATAATAACTGGGTACCAAGAAAAGAAAAAAAAATAATAATAATAATTGACATAGAAATAAATATTTTCTGATCTTTGAATAATGTGTTACACTCTACGAAGTGACTAAAAATGGCCATTCCCTTCCCTTTCCCTTTAACCCATTAGGTACCAACTTTTTTCTATATTGTTAGACGGATTTGTTTTGTTTTGTGTTTAAATGAGAACATTGAGACTTACAACGTAAAAATCTACATAATTGTGGGTTATTTAATGGCTGCTGTTTGTTACCATAATTTTCGCATTAATTGAGAGCGGTTGTGTTCATATTAATTTCAGTTTGTATTAATATCACTCAATTATGGTCCTTGATAACATAAAAGTTAAAAATTATTTTCATTTTTTTAAGATAAGTGTTACACTGAGAATTACAAAACGCACCATGTCGAATTCTACTTTATTTGAAAATGACTATAATATGAAGACGTAAATCTAAAAATTTTTATTTGCCAAAAATTACTTTTTATATAACAATTACAGTTAAGTTAATTATTGCTGTTTTCATTATTTTCCAAAAAAAAAAAAATAACTACTCATTTCATCCCGCACTTTTAGCATATATACAAGAAAATTTCTTAGCACTCAAACGGTTAACCCTTTGACTGCGGCGCTCTCTCAGACGAATCCATCAATATGGACGTTTTTCGTATGTCAGTCGCTACAACTGGTTGTCCACTGACTAGTGACCAAAACAGTGCCCGGAAGTTTGATACCATTCTTAGGGATTAAAAATAATTATGACAAAGTAATAATGGCATATTTAGTTGCTATGTTACATAGGACAATGAATTCTATGTTGAATTAATCGGTAAAACAGTAATAAAAGTGTTATAGTAAAGAAATACAGAGGACGTATATTTACGGGTTTCGTATGTATTGATGGACTTGTGAAAACGTATATATACGTCTGTAGCGCTCAAACGGTTAACTGTTTGGGGAACGGTGGGATTAAAAATGTCTCACCTTTTTGATGCACGGTAATGCACGGTGGGACGTTTTTAGATCCACCTCGAAATATTGCAATAGCTGCATGTGCATCGGTTTATATTTAGTTTTATTTACGTAAAGCAGTTGGTAGCACCATAAAAAAATGTTATAAATATGTTCGTTGGCGTTGGCAAGTTTCAACGTGTCAGTAATTCGTTAATATAAACATAACAGTTTTGTTTAATTTGAAACGCAAAAAAAATTTCTGTGCAACATGGGTCTATTTATTTTCGGAAATCCTGTGACTCAAAGAGTTAATGGGTTAATCACAAATCGTTCATGCTCTTTTAAATATTGACAATACGACGTCTTATCCTCCATCCAGGCCGTCTATATCTCATTATCGGTATCGGCGAAGCTATTGCACTATTTATCAGCGGATCGAGAGCCTCAATCGCGGCTGAATATCGAGTAAAAGCAGCACGCGCGCCGAATACAGAGAAGAAAAGAGAGGCGGCGGCGTTTCAACGTTGATCGATAAACAATTATCCGATAAACTCACTATCGATATTCTTCGCGGCGTTACCGGCTCGAATTAACTTACAAGATTCGTCGAAAGTTAGATGAACGCAACCGTACTTAATGAACTTCCTAACTCGATTCCCCTCCTCCTCCCCAGCCCCGTGAAAATGGGGCTTCCCGTTGCACAAAATCTCGTTCTGCCGTTTTTAATTGAATTCCGGCCGACAAATATTAGCGAATAAATCCCTGTGTTTCGTCGCAATTCGAAAGTAATCGACGACGAGGCGCAGAGATATAACGGGAAGTGAAATGTACAATAACTTAAACACTGGAACTACCGACAATTATAGTGTACTTATTTGCATACAAGAGATTATATTGAAAATTACATGAAAAAATATCGAGTATACAGAAAACAAATCTTTGTTTATAGCTTGTGCAGAAAATCATAGCAAAATTTTGGAAGCTTGATAAAGTGAATTTATAAGGTTGCTATGAATAATCATCAATCCGTGATTTTGTTTGCTTTGGTAGTTCTAGTGTTAAAGGTACATTAACACTAGAACTACCGACAATTATAGTATACTTATTTGTATACAAGAGATTATATTGAAAATTACATGAAAGAATATCGAGTACACAGAAAACAAATCTTTGTTTATAGCTTTTGCAGAAAATCATAGCAAATTTTGGAAGCTTGGCAAAGTGAATTTATAAAGGTTGCTATGAATAATCATCAATCCGTGATTTTGTTTGCTTTGGTAGTTCTAGTGTTAAAGGTACATTAACACTACAACTACCGACAATTATAGTATACTTATTTGCATACAAGAGATTATATTGAAAATTACATGAAAGAATATCGAGTACACAGAAAACAAATCTTTGTTTATACCTTCTGCAGAAAATCATGGCAAATTTTGGAAGCTTGATAAAGTGAATTTATAAGGTTGCTATGAATAATCATCAATCCGTCATTTTGACGACTTTGGTAGTTCTAGTGTTAATGATGCATCCCCTGCAAACTGAGTAAACTGGTCGGGAATAAGTTGACTCACGAGCGGTTGGTAAAGTGTTAACTCGAGGGGTGACTATTGGTCACCAAATGATAGTTTCTCAAATTTTCAGACTTCAGTTAGTTTGTTTATTAGTAAGACTCAACTTATTCCATACGCACTCCCCAACCGACTTATTCTAGTGCAGATGCATCACTAATGAATTTGTGGCTGTTGTGAAAGAGAAAAGGAAATGGGAAGGGGTGTTTTGGCTCACGTGAGATTTGAAAAGTATGAACCTATGTATTTCAATTTTTATAAATCGATTAGAAACACATTACGATCTCGCCACGCTGTTCATGGCATCGAGTGCTATAGGGAGTTGGTAAGTTGGCGAGCCTAAGGAACGCAAGTCTAATTGTTGGTAGCCTCCATAGGCCCACCTTTCTCAACTTAATCATAAAAATAGAGCTCACATATTTTTGTAATTGGTCGAAACAGAGTTGGCGAGCCTAAGGAATGCGGGTCTAATTGTTGGTAGCCTCTATAGGCCCACCTTTCTTAACTTAATCATAAAAATAGAGCTCACATATTTTTGTAATTGGTCGAAACAGAGTTGGCGAGCCTAAGGAATGCGGGTCTAATTGTTGGTAGCCTCTATAGGCCCACCTTTCTTAACTTAATCATAAAAATAGAGCTCACATATTTTTGTAATTGGTCGAAACAGAGTTGGCGAGCCTAGGGAACGCAGGTCTAATTGGTCGTAGCCTCTATAGGCCCACCTTTCTTAACTTAATCATAAAAATAGAGCTCACATATTTTTGTAATTGGTCGAAACAGAGTTGGCGAGCCTAAGGAACGCAGGTCTAATTGTTGGTAGCCTCTATAGGCCCACCTTTCTCAACTTAACTCTTTTAGTCCCAGTCATTTTACGGAGTACATGCGAAGAATACCACGGGCCGATTTGATGTACCCGCTTATATGAACAGCTTTATAAGGAACAAAATTTCGAACATTAGGACTTTCTTCTCCTGTAACCAACAGTGAGGATAGGTCCCAGTCGAAACATATTTCGTTACGCCTACAGAAAATTTTTCAGAAAGCGGAGTTTGGGTATCAAATTTTCGGTTTCTGCGAATCGGCCGATCTATCGACCCGCTGGCACTAAATGGGTTAACACGTTGAATGCCATGGGGGTCACCGGTGACCGGTTCGCTCAAATTGATAGAAATACATAATTTAGAAAAATGTCAATACTTCTCAAGTTTTCATTATTACCATCGTTAATTAATGCCATGGTGTAAAGAAATTAATGCAGTAAAAAATACCTAAAAGTAGTTACATTTATTTCTGATAGGTAATATTTCAACGGTGTATGTACGGTATAACAGAAAATTCATCGTGGCGCAACGGGCAAACCCTGTGAAACTGGCGTTGGCATTCAACGTGTTTGATAAAATCATCATAATCATAAAATTATCATAATCAGAATCATAAAAGTAGAGCACACATATTTTCGTAATTGGTCGAAACAAAACGAAAATCGACTAATCGTATCGTATCGATAACAACAGACAACGATTGAGTGGAAGAAATTAAGTACTACCCTTGTTGCTCCTGTTTCGTCCCCCTCGCCAACTTACCAGCTCCCTGTAGCATCTCGTCACGCGTAAACGTGTTTCACGTCGTTCTAGAAATTCTATTTCACTTGAACTCACGTGAACGCGACACAAGCGGGTTTCCGCCTTAATTCCTGTCTGTTGTTCCGCGAAATGGTGGTAAACGTGAAACACCAATGGACCCGCAGAGCACACCGGCGGAGTAACGGTCCGGAATCGTTGTTGAAACACTGAAAATGGTGTCGAACTTATCGGTTGCCGATGCACAACGGTGTATCCGTTGGATTCATTGAATCGTTCTTTGAACCAGTTCCATTGAAACGCGCGGTTTCATTCGAGAAATCGATAATGTCGAAGTATGTAACAGATCTTCTTTGTCAGAGCCTGGTGTCGTTATTCTGTCTGCACGCGAGAAGGCAGGCAGAGGGAAAGAGTAATCGAAAAGTACCCCGACCGAGAGAATGTATTTTATCTCGATTCTCTGCTCATTTTCTGGCGATGTAAAAAAGTACTTTAACACTAGAACTACCGACGATTACAGTGTACTTATTTGCATGCAAGAGATTGAATTGAAAATTATATGAAAGAATATCGAGTACACAGAAAACATATCTTTATTTATACTTTCTGCAGAAAGTCATAGTAAATTTTGGAAGCTTTACCACAGTGAATTTATAAGGTTGCTATGAATAATCATCAATCCGTGATTTTATTTGCTTTGGTAATTCTAGTGTTAATGTACCTTTAACACTAGAACTACCGACAATTATAGTATACTTATTTGCATACAGGAGATTAAATTGAAAATCGCATGAAAAAATATCGAATACACAGAAAACAAATATTTATTTATACCTTCTGCAGAAAATCATAGCAAATTTTGGAAGTGAATTTATAAGGTTGCTTTTAACTGCTCTGGTAATTCTAGTGTTAAAACAACGTGTAAAAAATCTACGCTTTTTTACGAGTGATATAAAATGTTGATTATTCGAACGTCGTTTAATATAAATTTCATAGAAAGAAACAGTGTGGAATATTTTTCTCTTTTTTTTTTTAGAGATATTCTGTTATCCGGACTGAATATCATTTAATAAAACGGTCCTTTATTCTTGAAAATTTAAATGTGAAATTTAACCGTGAGAAAGGTATAGAATACGCAAATATTTAAACAAACTGTTAACCTTATTAATATCCAGTTAAACGAATGAAGTTTAGCCTTAAAAAGGAGTAATTATTTTATTATTTAAAAATTCTTTTATCCTAGCACTTTTGTCTCCTTATTAATTTTCACGTATCGAAAGTTCTTACTGCATTATGCATAAAAATTTTATAAAAATCTGTGATTCTCACATTTGAGAGTCCCTTTGTTAGTACTGCTTGTCGAAAAGAATTTATTTCTCTGTTATTTCAGATAGTCGAGGTTTTACCGTAAACGTGTGTTCGTAAAACATGCAGATATATTTTTCTTTCTTTTTTCCCCCCAGTTTCTTTCTTTAACAGAAGCAATTATGCATGGAATTTCGAAGCATTCGATTTTAGTAATTCACGACTCGACTTTTACCATGCAAATGGGCGCCGGGGTTCTATCGAAGCCTGGAATCGAAAAATTGCTAAACCTCGTTCGTTTTTTCTTTTTTTTTTTTTCTTTCCCTCCGAACGGTTCCTCGGAAAATAAAAAATGCACGTTACGGGTAACTTAATTTTTTCCGTAAAAGAAAAGGAAAGGAAATTGTTCGAACGAAATGCGATAATCAATAGTAAGTTAATTTGTGATACAGAAAAATTCGTCTGCTTAATAAGCAGCATGGTTTACGAATACGTGATAGGGAAAAAGAATCGAATGTTAACGTTAATTAATACTCGAGAAATAATGACCTACTTGCCGCGTAAACTCTGTAAATTATCAATTTCCACGTTGGTCCTAATAAAGTGGGAACAATGAACGGTTTCATGGCCCCTCCTGCTGTTTGCATAATGATTTAAAATAATTGGCAAACTTCTGTTTAAATTAACTCGAAATTTTAATTAATGCATCTTGCATTGTTCGAGTTTCGAGGCGCCTCGTTCACTGCCACACGAAGCTTCCGGTCTATTTCTGTGAGCCCTTATTTCTTTTTTCGAACGGGCTGTTCGGGAAAAAACATTCACAGGGATTAAATTGCGAAACCGAGCCACGTTCTGTGACATATTTTCGTTCCGAAACAAGTTAAGCTTGGATAATTCATGCGATCCTTACGCTGATCATACGTGTTTAAATATTTCATGCGCATAACTGACCAATCTTGTATTACAATCGCGTTCTAAAAATGTGAACATTATTTCTGGAGTGCTTTCGAAAAAATTTCCAGTACAGGCAAAATTATTTTGATTGCATCGTGCACAAAATTTAAAACGGAATTGTACATTATTTTGGTGGGACAATATTTAAGTATTTTCTCTAATAATGGTACCTGTGAAAACGAGAGAAAATTCAGCGATCGATCTAACCATTTGCAAAATTTACCAAGAAACATTTAATTTGTAGTAATTTTTAACAATAGAAAACCACCAAGGTGGTTAAAACGAACAATTTGTAATTTTTCACAGAAATTTTATAAATTTATTATGGTACGCTTTTGGAAATTTCTTGCAGCTTCCTGTAAAATGTATAAATAAAAATTTGTCTCCCTTATATTAAATATCTCTTGGTATCATTTTAAATACTATTTTTCTATACTGCAAATAAGTATATACTTTAATCGTAAATATTGAAAACGTTTCATTTTACTTTAACCCTTGAATTAACTGAAACTTAATTTCTATGTTTGTTATAATCAGTCTGATTGTAGTAACAAATTTTCGTCGAACACGTTTAACCCTTTGTGCTCGAGAAGTGACTGTTAGTCGCCAAATAATAGTTCCGTAAATTTTCAGATTTAAATTAGTTTGTTTAATAGTCAGATCTGGAGGTTAAATAGTCATGTATGTTTAATTTTAGTATGCGACTTAGCTAAACTAAATGAAGCTTTAACCCTTTACATTCGAGAGGTGACTGTTAGTCGTCTAATGATACTGACTTCAAAGGCTTTTCAAATCCGAAATATTTACTAAGATTCCCCTATAATATACGTCATTTAGTTTAATTAAGCGATATAGTAAAATTTACAGATATGACTATTTAATCTCTGAACCTAACTAATAAACAAATTAACTACAGTCAGAAAATTCGCTAAAATTTGGTTAGAACGCAAAGGGTTAATTTAAGCGAATCTTAGTAAATGTGTGGTACTTGAAAATCTTTGACGTTAGTATTATTAGTCGACTAACAGTCATCACTCGAGTGCAAAGGGTTAATAAAAGTTGAATTTTAAAAAATGTGTAAAATAGCAAATTCGAACTTGAAAATCTTTGAAGTTAGTATTGTTAGTCACCAAATGATAGCTTCGCAAATTTTCAGATTACAGTTAGTTTGTTTACTACTTAGACTCGGAGGTTAAATAGTCATATATGCAAATTTTAGTATATCACTTAACTAAAGTCAATGACGTTTAATACAGGCGAATCATAGTAAATATTTCGAATTTGAAGATTTTTGAAGTCACTATTACTAGTCGACTAACAGTCATTACTCGAGTGCAAAGGGTTAAAAAGTTAAATTTTTAAAAATGTGTGAAATAGCGAATTTAAATTTGAAAATCTTTGACGTTAGTATTATTAGTCGACTAACAGTCATCACTCGAGTGCAAAGGGTTAATAAAAGTTGAATTTTAAAAAATGTGTAAAATAGCAAATTCGAACTTGAAAATCTTTGAAGTTAGTATTGTTAGTCACCAAATGATAGCTTCGCAAATTTTCAGATTACAGTTAGTTTGTTTACTACTTAGACTCGGAGGTTAAATAGTCATATATGCAAATTTTAGTATATCACTTAACTAAAGTCAATGACGTTTAATACAGGCGAATCATAGTAAATATTTCGAATTTGAAGATTTTTGAAGTCACTATTACTAGTCGACTAACAGTTACCGCTCGAGTGCAAAGGGTTAATAAAAGTTCGTCTCGTTAACTTTTTAAGATGCCCATCGCGCGTCCGCTTTCAAACTTGTTCTTGTTATTTGTCTTCCTTAGCTCCACGATTGGATTTGGACAGCCCGGAAAGCGGATACCACGGCCTGGTGAAGGAAAACGAAACTCTGGTCGAGGTCACGCCGCAAATACGAGCTATAGGTGCCAAAGTATGCTCCTTCCGTATTGCGAACAAACATCATGGCGAAGCGCCCTTCGAGATTGTTTTGAAAGAGAAAGGAATGGCAGAGCTGAGAGCACTGCGAGTTCTGAACTGCGAGAAACGGCGTAACTACAAGTTTGATATCGAAGCCGTTGGCTGCAACGGATCATTGTCAGAAAAGTATGAATCACATTGAACGCACAACACTCAACGTTATGTGATAAACTTTCGCGATAACTTCCTTCAACTTCTGTTCCAATTGATAAATTACAAATGTGTTGTAACGAATCCCATTAGATTCGATTATCGGGTTTAATACGTTAAAAGTTGTTCTGGAGTAACTTAGTCATTTTCTAAATAACAATTTAGAGCCCTCGTTTGATTTTAGTATAGAAGTTATTAATGAGATAACATCATTAGGGATGAACGTAAATTATGGTACAAAGAGTTTGCGAAATAGTTTGTCGTACCTTTCAGTATTTTTGAGCCACAGCCGTTTCCTGTGATGCTAGTTCCTTAGCCAGAGGTTTGCCTTAGAACTACTAGCAATTCTCAAAGTCGAAGTTCTTCTAAATGAAATAGACTTATCTTGATAGAAACTTATGAATCATCCAAGATTATAGATTATATCGGGGATCTCCAACTATTTTCAATGATTACAAATTATATATGAACGATGCTAGAAACATTAGTTTATAGCTTGAAAGAATTGTAAATTGGTTTCAAAAATCAGTTGTCTGATTGTTGAACTCCTTTCTTTGTTTTTCCAACTAATCTAAGTTTTATCACCAAACAGCTTTATCAGAGCAAGTTTATCGTTTAAGAGAAAAAGTCCTTGGAAAACATTGTATTTGTGATAAAGTGCATGACTCTTGCAACCTCGTTCCTTGCTAAACTATATTAATTTTTACCTATTGAGGAAAGTACAATGTGCAAACTGCACAACCCATTTTCAACGAAGGAAGAATAATTAAAAGATTCTTTTGATCTCATTCTAGCGCCACGGTGCACATCACCGTAGTAGATGTGAACGAGTATGCACCGCAGTTTCTGCAGCCGGCCTATGTCAGTACCGTGGACGAAGGGCGTCTATACGAAGAGGTTGTCCGCGTTGAAGCATCCGACAGAGACTGCACCCCGAAATTCGGAGACGTATGCAAGTACGAGATCTTGACAGCCGATCAACCGTTCATCATCGACAATGAGGGAGCCATACGCAACACGGAACCTTTGGACTACGAGCGTTCTCATAACTACATCTTGAGCGTGGTGGCGTACGATTGTGGCATGAAACAATCAGCACCGGCCATGGTTACCGTCAAGGTGAACCGTGTCTGCGCGCCCGGTTGGAGAGGAATCCCGGAAAGGGTTGATTATGCCGCTGGCGTCGGTTCCCAACCGTTGCTTCCTTCCGCCAGGCTGGATCTTTGCGACGCTCCCTGTATATTGCGTAACGTTAGAGCCACCTTAACCCTTGCCACGGACCATATAGGGAAAGGTTGCGACCGTGACACATACGGTGTCCGCAGCCAACGTAAATTATGCGGTGCATCCCGCGACAGCGTAGATTTATTGCCAACTCCTGGGCCTACGACTTCCTGGACTGCGTCCTTGTCCCGAGACGAGGGTAGAGAAGCGGACGAGATCTTCGAGTTCGACGGGGTTGATTCCGCTGCCATTGTACCCAATGACGTCCTCGAGCATTCTCTGGCGCAGAAATTCACGATTGGAGTTTGGGTGAAGCACCGACCTCGACCCAGGCAGGATCCTCACGTTAAAGAACACATTTTGTGCGCTGCTGATGATCACAGTAAGTTTACCCGCAATAATTTCTCTTAGATTGTACTACATTGCGTTGGATACAATTTTAAGCTTGATCGTTTGCTTTGCAGAGATGAATAGACATCATTACGCCCTGTTTATTAGAAACTGCAGACTGATTTTGCTACTTAGGCGCGACTTCTCAGAGGGCGATCCTAATATCTTCCGGCCTGCCGAGTGGCGTTGGAAACTGAGTCAAGTATGCGACGACAAGTGGCATCATTATGCCGTTCAGGTCGATTTCCCCCGTGTAACCTTGTACGTCGACGGAGAGGAATGGCGCACGGACGAAAAGAACCCTGAAGTCATCGATGACTGGCCGCTACATCCAGCAAAAGGCGTGAATACGACTCTGGTCGTAGGCGCGTGCTGGCAGGGATCCGACAATAAAACGAAGCATCATTTCCGAGGTTATCTGGCCGGATTATCCGTCCTAGTTGGACGGAACGAGAAACCGGACGTGTTATCTTGCTTGCGTCGCTGCCAAGAAGGTATTCACGTGCCGTCGATGGATTTACTCCAACCAGGGACCCAGTTGCTCACCAATTCTGACTTGACAGAGGTACGAATCGACGGAGATAATCGCACTAACGTCGAGACACTTCTCCGTCGTATCGGTTATTCCAACTCCAGGCGATTCCCTACCCCGGGTCGTCGCAATTTCCGCTTAGAAACGACGATCGTGTGCGAGGGTAGCGAGAGCAATCCTCTCTCGGTGCCAACTGTTCAATCATATGTCACCGTTCTACCACCTCCGCGTCCAGGCATAACTGTTAACGGCACCGGTTACGTAGCCAGGGAATACGCAGACTTTCGTCTAGGTGTACGCGTATTCCCGGATGTTCACGTTACCGCCGGTTCCGCTGCCAGGTTGGACGCGTGCGCGGTCAGCGTTTATCCTAGCCTTAATCCCGACCATGAGAGCTTAGGTTTGCCCGGCGATGCTCTGCGTAGATTCCATTCTATCACTGCGCGCGTAGACCGAGACGGTGTTGTTCTCTCCGGCGCCGACACGCCGTACAACTATCAGCAACTGATACGTCTTATCATGTACACGAACCGCAAGCCAGCCTACTACCTTGACCGTGTGTTCAAGCTGACCTGCTCCGAGCTTAGCGGTCGATTTGCCAGCAACGAGTACGTGCAAACGCTTGCCGTTATTCATCCAAAAGAGAAGACTACCGCCTTGCCACATTCCACTCCTGATGAACCGCCGATAGCTAGAATTCTGGAACCAGCACCTGGCCACGTGCAATTGTCTCCTCATCACGCGGATTTGCCGGAAGAGTATGCGACGACCGCGCTTCGCGAAGGGAACAGAAACATTGGAGGTGCTAGTGGTAGCCATGCGGTTACCATTGTAGCTGCTGCTTGCATCTGCTTTTTGCTGTTAATGGCGGTGGTCGGAGCAGCAAGAGTCAGGGGCGCGACGAAAAGACGACCATCCGCCGGGGACGAGCTGGCTGCTGAGACCGAAATGGCCTGGGACGATTCCGCGCTCGCTATCACGGTGAATCCAATGGAGAGGCTCACAGAGCATGATCCTCATCATCAGGCCCAGAAGGACGAGGACGTTGATGACTCCGGAAGCTCGGACTCCGAGGATGGATCGTACAGAGACGACGATTTAGATAGTTCCGATTGCGAGAACGATTGCGAGCTAAGCATTGGCCGACATCGTCGTCACACTTCACCTCATGACTTGGAATGGGATCATCGTGATTTTTAAATTACTATTCCTCTGCATTCACCATCCCCTTTCTTCGTATGGTGATTAAGTGGAGTACTAACTCATATTGTTTCTCATTGCACCCTTTTCAAACAATCGTTTTCGTTTTTCGTTTCTTATGACGCTTCATATGCATATAGAATATACTTAAATATGCTGCTATCCTACAGCGAGCTGCTCTAATCGATCAAACTTGGACTATTCTAATATTCGTCGATTGAAACTTTTTCGACTCCGATGCGTCTTTTAAAGAACATCTTGATATTTTCGGTAACCGATCCGATATTCCTATGTATAAATACGAAAGCGTCGTATTATATCCGTCCCCATAGATGATGACATATTGGTATCGTAAAATATTGATATACCAACTAGTTAGTACTCTTCTTAAAACCCAGCAAAATTTGTAAGAGAGTGCGGGACGCTTTATCGAATAGATGAACTCTTTCTATCTACGACACGCTGCAGACGTTGATAGATAAAAAGATACACGTAAAAGATACTTAAGTTTACCGGGAAATTCTCGGTGAATATTGGAAGCAATTAATTTATATCTAACACTCATTACTTGCTAATTAATATTAATGTTATTATTACTGCTACTATTATTACCATTATTATTTTTATTATCAGTAGTAGTAGGTCGAGGGAACTTTTTTATACTCTTAATTATCTTCTCCTTTTATTCAATTTTATTCTACTTCGCTATTACTTGTTATGAATTACTATTACTAACGCTGACCTATATTCGCTGTTATATTCGATTATGATCTTTTTTCGTATACACAGGACAGCCCGATAACGTAATCTGACTGTAACGACGTTACCTAATTGAACGTAATTCTTCCTTATTTCTAATTAAACTGTCTAACTCGACATTTGATCTCATAAGTATACACACACACGCATGTGTGTGTGTGTGTGTGTGTGTGTATCTATATTTTTCTTCATAACAGTTGTGTCTTTCATATTCGAGTAAACTAAGTAATTAAAAATCGTGGATCTTTACAATTAACGTGCTATCAATGAGGAACGAACAATAAACAAAAACGATGTGCACATGTATATACTTGTAATTGGTAGCAGTTGAAAAAATCGGGCTGAGCCTAGGCCATCGTATGATACTTGCCCAATTTTCCACTTTATTTTTAAGTAAAAACCTCTAATATAATTTGCACAATGTTCCTTCCTAATCAATCTACAAAACTCTTAGCTCTTAGTAAGGACATTGCCGCGCATCTTTACGATATAGTGTGCTTCACCATTACTGTACGGTATAATATCATATCCGTATACATGTGCGCGCATGCATTATAAATTTTGTGTGCATGTTCATTATTGCACATGCAGACTGTATCAGGTACATGTGTATGCGCATGTAGGAAAAAGGAAACATGTGTACTTGCATATACATACAGTGTCCGATCATTATTCTGTGGTGAGGAACCGTTTGCGCGATGGAGCGATTTTTTATTCTTGGAAACACACGAATGCGCAGCGCGACCCGACCGGCAAGGTGGTATCGTTTGTTATTTTTTTAAAGGATTATCGTGCAATCGTACTCGTTTCATAGGGGAAACTGATTTTTATGTGCCTTTACGCGACTAGTATGTTGAATTCTACTCTATATTTTAATAGCGAACACTCAAAACTGATTTCCTATCAGTATCTCGCATGTTAGATGGTACCGCTCGAGAACCTTCTCGGTAGCAATTGCTCTACTGTTGTTGTATTTTAAAAACATTAACTGTTATAACGGCATAGGTGTTAAGAGACAGACGCATAGGAAAAAATATTGGTCGTTCAGTGACACACGTGACGTTCTGGACGTTCACCAGAGGGAGGAAAACGGAACGTACCGATGTACGTGCTCTACGGCAGGGGTTCTCAAACTTCTGAAAACTAGGACCCACTTTCGAAAATGATAAATCGCCGCGACACGTTCTTTCTGACAGAGGTGGGAATTAAAGTTATGGCAAAATTAATTTGACGTAAATCTGGGAGATGAAAAGAAAGTCGAAACAAATTGTAACTTTAAAATGATATTTTTTTAACACGTTTCACCCATATTTGGGCGACGCTCTTTTTCTAAAGTTAAACAGGATTTTTAATTGGAATTTTAAAAGGAATTCAATGAAATAAGTATTGAAGTATAATATACATAAATATAAAATTCATAAAATAAAAATGAAAAGGTTAAAATTTTTGCTGTTTTTATATTTTTTTTACCCCAGTTTTCTATGCAATCGGATTTGGGCCCAGCGAGAAACTCAGTCGAATCACGCTAGGCGACGAACGTGTTAAATTGAGTTTAAATTGTTCGTTCGACGATTTTTGATGAACTCTCTCAACTTCGCAACGTTTTAATAGTTAATACGACCCGCCAGTGGATCGTGATCTACGGTTTGAGAACCTCTGGTCTATGGTGTTTGGTGAACGCGCACGGCTCGTTTTTCATTGAATGCATGCCTCGTACGTGCAATGATCCGCAGGGTATTAATTATCGATGAATGATCTCGTAAATGACTGCGCATTGATACTCGCTACGAAGTAATGAAAGGATCTTGTGTATGTATTTGTGTATTTAGAGTTATACCGACCGATCGAATATTTAGTACTGAAAGTTTGTGTACGGATATCTCTATATTCATAGAAACTATATGAACAATTTATTTTTCCAACGAGCATATCATATCATTTTTATAAGGGATTTGTCGGAAGTTTGAAAACTTTTCGTAAGAGCTCCTATAATAGCAACTCGTTATCGTGATGTTACTTGCCATAATCGCGACTTGTTTCTCTCGAGTTTTTTGTTTTCTTTCTTCGAACGAATTATCTCGTTTCTTTCTTGTCACGCTCGGACGAAGATACATGAGTTATCTTTATGCATTTTCTGTTCGAAAAAGCTCTGATCGAGGAAGAAAAAAAAAACAAACAAATGAGACGCGTCGACTCGATGCTCGAAGTGTCGCGGAAAGAAAAGGGATAAAAATAAAAAGAAGCTGGAACGTAATCAGGATAATAATGATGATGGTCACTAAAAGCAATTGTTCTTTTTCTATTTTATTTTTTTTTTTTTTTATCGTAAGAGCACGCATACAACAACACACGTGCACGCGCATTTCTATTCCTTCGCAAGTTCCGCGCGAATAGACCAATCGACACGCTAATTAAAAAGTTCTAAATCTTTCGTTGAATTTTTCGTTTGTGTTACGTAGTTTTCGCAAACGCAGTTATCTCGTTCTCCAAGATATCGATCTGAACGCGTTTCACTTATGCACGGTGTTAATACTCGGGAAAAACAGACCTACTCGAGAAGAATTGAAGAACTCTTTTTACAAAACCAACACCCTCTACGTATACACACAAACATACACACGTATACACATCGGGGATCATAGGATTTTATTCGTGAGCAATTAAACAGGAAAGAAAACAACTAGCCTGATCGTAAAATTCGATTCACCTATTCCTTCTTCGATCGCACAACAACACGACACCTACCCCGCAGGCCATTTCTTGAGTCTTTTACACGGCATAAGTACACAAAATCTGGCAACACTGCACAAAAAAAAAAAAGAAAGAAAAAATCCTGGAGTTTCGAAGCATCAGGGAATGCGAGAATTTGAATCGCGATGCATTCTGTGCCGGAAGTCGTTCCCAACGATAGCGTCCGTCGACGGCCGGAGGAGTGCATGAAGGGAGCATTCTTTTGTTACCCGGTCTAACGAGCCATTTGGAGCAAGATGATATACATGTGTGTGGTATATCAGGAAAAAAAAAACTCATTTTTCTCGGCTACTAGCGAAGAGGATCCGCGCGAGAGAACAACACCGTTACAACCTAACTAGGTGTACTCGCGCCTGCTCTAAAAATGTACTTAATTATATTAATTGTATGAAGGAGAAGGAAGAGGGGGGAGAAAAAGGAAAGAAAGGAACTACGCAGAACAAAACCAACTAGATGATACTATTATAATATATATTATACATAAAAATATATCTAAGCTGTTTGCAAATGATTATTTAAGAGGTGAGAAGAGAAAAAGAGAAAACAGAGAGAGAAGAGGGTATGAATTTGTAATGTACTATTGTATTTTGTAGGCAGCTAGCGTACGTATACATATGCACATGTATCCGTGTATGTATGTTTACGTATACATATATAAATATACATACTCTTCGACATTTACACGTACCGTTCGCCTAAATAGTCTGCAGAATATTTTCAATTTTATCGGTCGGTCCAAGCTACGGGAAACCCAGGAGTGTACTATTCGCGATGGTGAGAGTCACTAGTGGCATTCAGACCGCGAATTTTTGTTCCTGAATGAAGAAAACGCTTGGTTCGAATTCGTTAGAGCACTTGGGCGCACGGCAGATACACATTATTACGCTCCCGCCTCTAATTCGTATACAAACGTACGTAACTGTATACCCTCCTCGATGAGAACAAGGCCACAGAAAAAATTACATGTGTAGGTACATACGTGTCTGTCACGTAATTGAGAGATACTTCAACGTTCAGTAAAAATATACAGAAAAGAAAAAAAAGAGATAAAATACCAGTCCTACGGTGACGTTGTAATGGATTAAATCAACTATATACCGACTATAGCTAGGCCGTAATACGAGACGTTACGGACCGACTAAATTCCCTCCCGTCGCAGATTGATTGTGTGTTAACTAATAAGGTTAAGTAACGATATTAGTACCTTAAGGAATTTAATTATTAATACTGATACTATCTGTACGCTAAGCACAATTTCAAAAATCGTAAGTGACATGAAGTACGACTAAGCAGAGAAGGATTATAACACGAGTCTTTAATTTAAACATGTGACACACTGAGTTACTCGGCGCGTCTGCACGTGACGCACAGAAACGTCAAATTACCTTGTTATCCTGCAACTGAGATTCGTTCGACAAGAGAAAAATATTAGCAATAGTACTGTACACAGAAAAACATACATAAAAGACATGCATACATACATCCATACACATACATACATACGCGTCCACACATATACAGTATACACACGCGCGGCCGCATATACACGCTGCACAGGCTAGGAAAATGAAATACTATCTATAACGACATATTATAAATAACATTAAGACGTCAACTGTATTTGTTTAATAAAGATGTACATTCGAAAAGGGAATGAGCTAGCCTTACAGCCGATAGGACGCATGGGAATTCTGTTGTGTATCTGCTTTACAAATAAATACTAATTTAATTTCGTATATTTCTGTACCGCGATATGTAATTATATTCGATTGTGAGTTATTTAACTGCACAGTAATAAAAAAGAAAATAGAAAAATGGAGCTTTCAATATAAAGTCAGATATGTCGCAAAAAAATATCCAGTGCAACTAATAATTAAAGTTTATATATTAAAAACACTTAAAAGAATTGAACCTTTTTTTAGTACGTCCTACAGGCTGGAAGATAGTTGGTATTGATTTCTCCTCTCTTAATTTGTAGTGAATACCTGCATATAATGATCCTTTTTTTAAATTACGATTTATTTGTGTTTAATGTAATTGTTAATATGTGCATCTGTAAGCAATTACGGTTATAGTATAAAATTTAAAAAACGTTGAAATATTAACTACTTTTATTGTATTTTTGGGTTATTATAATTCATTAAGAAATTCTGTTTCTTATAAAACATTTTTATTTTATATCTTTTAAATTAAATAGTTGATAAAATAAAAAGATAATCTTTATAAATATCAGAATTCTTTATTTTAATATATGTATTTGTATATATATTATTAAATTAAAATTGTTTTCAACATCAACAGCATCAATTGCATATGTTTGTATACAAATGCTGTTATATTATGACACTTTAAAAAATTTTCATTAAATAGTTTTTAACTTAATATTTGTTTCATGCGCATAATACATATCATATATTTACAAATAAATACGATACGTAAAATGTAAACGAACATTTTCGCAACTGCATAAATAATTATGTATAATGAAATTTTAGTATGCTGTTAAGAATCAAATTATTTTAAGCTATCTACTTGTGTTTTGAAGTAAATAATTTTTTATGTTTTTAGTACAATATTTGGAGTTATTTAAAGATTTTGTTGCAAACATTTAAAAGCGAGAATTATAATAAACAGCCTATAATTATTCAAAAATTAATTTGTTAGGAAAATTACTTTTAACTCTATCACTATGAGAAATTAAGAAAAATATATCACTAATGTGTCTAAAATATTTTTTTGCATAAATATCCAACTGGAAACTGTAAAACATTTATTTATAAATTCATTTGCGAATGTTATAAAATATTTATATTTAAGTTTCACTCTTATCCATGGTGTGAATTTATGTTCAAGTTGAATATTTAGACATTTTTATATATTAGTTGTATTTAAATACGTAAGTGATAATGGAATTTTTATGAAATAATAAATTAACTCCAGTCTTAATAATACAGAACCGTATGACCTTAAACCGAATTTCAATTTTGTACAATGTAAATGAATATATTAACGGTATTATTTATGATCTATAATTGCTTTATAAATACCGTCAACATTTTATTAATTAGGCTTATGCATATTAAAGATATTAAAACATTCCATAATTTAGAACAAATAACTATTTCACTAAAGAATGAATTATTAAGTGAAATATTAACAAAAGCAAGAGATAAGTACCGGATGTAAAGTGAATATATGTTATTTTAAATTAGTATCTATTCTCCTTCTTTGTTTACCTTTACAATAAATAATATATTATTTTTCTGTATCAAATAAACGTTTCGTGACGAGATAACGGTTTCAATATTTTTTTACTTGATTTCTATTTCATTTAGTTTTCATTATCAGCAAACAATAATTGTTGTTTGTTCACCACTATGAGGTGAAAATAATTTTATGTTTTCTGCATTCCAATGTAAGAGTGCACTCTGACACACAACACTCCAAACATAAGGAATAAAGAATTCTTCTGGTTGTTCTTCTTCTACATATTTAAATTTCAATTCTGGAAATTTCTATATACAAATTTATAAAGAAAATCATTATTGTAAAACTTAATTTTATAAAACAAAAACTTCATATTTTAATTATATACATTCGAATTAAATGCAAATATTTCTACTAATTATTGTATTTATATTAAGAATTTTTAATTCTATTAAATATGAACTATATAGTAAACGTAAATAAAACATACCCTTAAACGATCACGTGGCCATTCACTAGTACCTTGCTGAATTGTTGTTAATACTTGACTTACACCAAGTTGTGATTGATCTTTTTGCTCCAATTTATAAGAAAAGAAATTTATAACCTAAAAAATATTACTCATGATATAATTTGAAAATAAATCTTGTAAAGCACCTTGTATTAAATCTTACAGAATCTATATTTTGCACAATATCTTGAAATGCTGAATGCGTCCTAAATGGTTGAAATATATCTTTTTTATATAAAAGGGTATATATCAAATTTGGATTGTATGCAAGTCTATGAGTTAAACAACTATTTATAATCTCTAATACCATTCGTAAAACTTCCTCAAGTATTGTTAAGTCTTGAATCTGAAATGCAGTATGCTTAATATTTAAATTATTTAACATACATTATTTAACATTATTATAAAATCTTACCAACTCTGTATTTGCTGTTGTTCCATTAAGTGTAACAACAGTACTGTCAGGAGGAACAGAAGGTTGTGTGCGTATTTTTGTTTCTAATCTAGCATGCTTTTTTGCAAGAGTTTCAAATAAACTTAACAATCTTTGACTAACATAAGGATGTAAAGATGTAAACTGTGCTGACATATTTGCTAATGCTGCCAAACAATTTGTATGAAGATATTTATCCTGTTAAATATTAAGAATGTTTTATTGTTTGCTTATTATGGTAATATCTTTCAAAATACAACTTGATGAAAACTGAAGACTTCTACTCAATAAAACATTAGCGCATGTCATTATCTGTTACCGCTTAACCTCAAATCGAACTAAAACCGATACTAATACTCATAATTTGGGCAGACAAAAGAAATTGAAAGGAAAAATCGTCTGTTCTTCAATATTGAACGATGAAATTATTTCGCATTACGAACGCTTTGAGTTACATTTTTAGAGATATTACCATATCATTATTTTACTCTTTATATTTCTTTTATGCACATCCTTACCCTCATTTTAAACATATTATACTGTATGGTTCTTATAACAACAAGAATTAAAAGTCCTCCCAATGATATTTCACTTATTGATCTTTCTGTATACCAACTTACTCCCTTAAGCATCTAAAAGTTAATAATTATCATTTGTTTAGAATTTCGTGCAGCTGCCGTTCTTCCAAATGAAACAAAAATTAATTTATAAAAATACTTACTATTTCATGTATTCTTTTATTAAATGTTTCATCTTCACTTAAGATTAAGAGAATAATAAGAGACATATAAATATGATGAGATGTATTGTTTGGGGCATGATATAATATCTGAAGTATTGGTGTTACCTATATAAAAATTCCAGTTTTAAATTTCGTGATAAACCTTAAATTTATAACAAATTAACAATTATATATTTACCAATAATTGTATATTTGGTCTTCTCATGATATCTTGTTTTACATTTGTATTCCTATGTAGCAACATATATAATAATAATGTAACTTCATCTGTGTTTGGTATTTTACATATGGTATTGTACAATTTGTTCAAATCAAAACTAAACGCGCCTTCTGCTTGCACTGAGGAATACTCTTCTAAAAATGAATAATAGTTACATTAAAAACAACTATTAATACTAACATAGATTGACATTAAACATAACTATAGTATTTCAAAATAATTTAGAAATTAATTAAATTACTAGCCTTGCATATCAGCAAACGTAAAAAGTGCATTCCTATAAGGATTTTGAGTTGCAGTACAATGATTTGTTAGTACCAATAACAATAATAATGATTGACTAGCAAGAGGGGTTTCTGTATCACGTTTTCGTTCTTCTTCTTCAGAACTACCATTATTTGCAACTTGGACATTTTTTAAACTGCTACCCATACCCATTGTAATTACATTCCATAGTCCAGCTGAAATATTTTAATATAATAAAATATTATGAATTATATTTTTATTTATAAACAAACAGATATATTGATTTAACTTTTAACAAGTTTTAATTTGAATTGCTATCAACAGAAGAAATGTTGATATATATGTAAAAGAGAAATTTTTTGACCTACAATTTATTATATTATTAAACATACCAGCTATGCTAAAAACAATACTTCCTCCTGGTTGTTGTGCAAGTAAACCTGGGGGAGCATGTTCTTGTTGTACAAAATTATGTAATAATGTACACACCAGTGCTGGTGCATGTTCAATAAGTGAATGCATTGCTACTCTATAGATACAACTATATTCAGCTGCAGTTTGTGAGAACAGTTGAACAGAAAGTAGTACCAGTAAGCAATTTATTGCTTCTAGATGAACAACATATGTGAACTCACTGTTAACACAAAATTATTTATACAAAATGTAATTTCATTAAAATAAATGCTGATTAAATTAATAAAACAATATGGTACAAGAATATAAGCTACTTACCATAATGGTACATATGTTATCATTTCAACTAGTGTTTCAAAAAGATCTTCTAATCTGTAAGTTGCATTTGCTTGTGTTGGCACTGGTAATTGGGGTGCTTCTATGTGTTTTATCATTTCTTCTTCTCCAACTGTTTCAATTAAATATTTCAATATGCATCTAACTGCAAAGAATGCATTATATGTTTGCCATGCTGATATGATACTGTAAACCATAAATAAGTATAAAAACATCTGAATTAATTTATTTTAATTTCTCAATCACAGTTATAAAATATAATAAAGAAAACACCATACTTTTGATTTTGCTTTGGTGCAAATAAATTATTAGCACGTATAAGAGCAACTTGTATTAAACTACCAAGATTGCCAGTGCTTAAATTATTTGCAAGTAACTGTTGACACGAGGAATCCAATCGAGAATCTAACTCTATTTGGTCATTCCTTGTTACAGGTGGTCGCATGTTATAAGATAGAAAAGTATTCCAAAATGGGTCATTTGGAGGAATACTTTTTTTCCCACAAAATCTCTCCAAATAAATATTTTTTGACAGATCATCATATCGACTCGGTGTTGTACCCATTGCCTTGCTTTAGACTTCTAAAAATAAAATATACTCTGAATCTTGTATATAATTGAAGATTTAATATATTAATAAAACATATTAATCAGTGAAATCATTCTTATTTTTATCTTGATATATTTAATAGTTTATTGAGCACTGGATATCCAATTCTGACAATTTCACATTATAGCTTAAATTTTTCTTTGGTGAATTATACACAATTATAACAAAATCATAATTTTAAGGTTGCACTAACATTAAATTAATGAAAAAAAAAAAATATAGAACACTTTAATGACATGAAAACATCATATAATAACATACTTCAACAATCCACTGTCATAGAAATTTGATAATTCAATAATGGTTCCTAAGGATGGGTTTAGTTTCATACGCTATCGGTTTTATACGCTTACGTGTTTTTCGTGTCAAAATTATCATCAAACCTTTTTCAAACTACGTTGTAGGTAACATGAATACAACGAGAAACACGAAGAAATATAACCTCTTCACATATCAACTGAGCACTTTACAAATATATAGATAAATCAAAATGAGCGCCACCTTCGTAATTGATTAACTATACATGTTCAATTATTTAAAATTATAATAGCATAATTTCATTTGGTTTCGTCGTATAAAAGATGAATCAAAAAACAGAAATACTACAATGTATGTGTATGATTTCGCATACCATATAGAAACAAGTTCCACATCATTTATGATGACGTATTAATTGTCTAGCAAGCAAAGGGTATATGTTGGTAAATCGTATATTTGAACTCACTAATTTTATATTTGGACATGTATGAAAATATAATATTACATAGTCATATGTAAATATTTATTAACTTTTTTCACACTATACACTTTAATAAATGAGGTTACTGTGCACCAAATAAGACACCACTTAAAAGAGATAGACTTATATTTACTTGAAACGAATGAAATCGAATAGAAGTTTATAAGTAAATAATTTTAATACAAGCTAATTTATAAATTATATTATATGCGTATGTGCACTGTATTTCTTAAAATGATAATTTTCACAAAAAAGATGTATCTATAGAGTGAAATCTTATCTACATGATAGATTCTTAATCTTATTATAGAACCGCTAGAATGAATCGTCATCATAGATTGTTACAAACTGAAGAATTACATTCTGAATTTGTGCATATGATAAAATCCTCTATCACAGGAATTCAAAAAGAAATTTATCACATTAAGAAGTTTCTTGGCGATCGAAAAACAGCAATCTCTAAGAAGTCCAGGTTGGTTTATAATTCGTCACTTTGTGACTGATGTAAGTATTTAAAATTAACAAAACGAAAAGAAACGATAAAAATGATCACTGTATAATATTATGCATTAAAATATACTTGCACGCAAAGTATACAAAATTTTCGCAACCACAATCTTTCTTCTCATTTATTAAACTACAAAACGTTTAATATAAAATAAGGATGTTTGTTGTAAGTATTCTAATATGCGTTTCCTGTTATTAACCCTTTGCGCTCGAGAGGTCACCAAATGATACTTTCGCAAATTTTCAAATTTCAGTTAATTTGCTTATTAATTAAACTCAGACGTTAAATAGTCATATATGTAAATTTTGGTATATCACTTGACTAAACTAAATAACATTTAATATAGGCGAATACTAGTAAATATTTCGAATTTGAAAATTAGTATCATTGGGACGACTAACAGTCACCAAATGATAGTTTCACTAATTCCCAAATTTTAGTTAATTTGTTTATTAATTAGACTCAGAGGTTAAACAGTCATATATGTAAATTTTAGTGTATCACTTAACTGAACTGAATAACATTGAATACGGGTGAATCTTAGTAAATAATTCGAATTAGCAAATTTTTGAATTTAATATCGTTAGACGTCTAATAATCAACTCTCGAGTGCTAAAGGGTTAACAATATCTACCTTCTCGTTCGTAAAATAACAGAGAAACGAGCATAGGGAGTTGTGATACGGATAACACCTTAGAATTCACACGATTGTTCTACGAGCACCTGATAGACGAGCTCATAGATATTGAGCGAGCATGCGAGGAATGTCTTGTGCGGTTGAACATCGATTTGCTAACGGCAACGAAGGATCGCATGCAACCACCGTCTTATCTGTCCCCGGAAGAGTTGAGGAGAGCCTTCGAGATGTGCTACGATCGGTTCGAGGAAACGAAGGACGAGCCATCTTGTCGTTGCTTTTGGGAGAACAAACCTGTGTGGGATCTCGAGGACACTCACGATATTCTAATTAAGCCGAAAGAAGAGGCACGAACGGAGTTCGACGAGACAGACGTGAAGTTTAGGCAGGACATTGTCTACCTTAGGTCGAAAATGTTCTCCTTGCCGAGCAAACGAACCGGCGTGTATGTAATTTTTATTTTATTTCAGTGGAATCGTTTAATTTTATTAGCTTAAATCAAAAGATAAGAAAAATGTCTGTTGTTTTGAGATAATGTTAGATATTTAGAGTGGGACACAGTTTATAACTCCGTTTATATGAATCTCTTGGGGGACAAGTCGGATTAAATAAGTAGATCAAGAATTCATCTAATTCACTTCAACACCTATGATTCTTCGTTTGTATAATAGAAGTTCGAATAAATAGATTTTATCGATAGAAAATAGAATTCAGCGATAGAGTTCATATAAATTGAATTCAAAAACAATTGGGTGGTACAGAATATATTTGGCTGGTCTTCTTTAGATGAAAACACTCTGTACGAAGAATGTTTAATGAGTAGATTGCAGATTTTTATGCATTTATAGAAAATTATATTAAATATAAAAATATGTGAAGTGTGCTTCCTCAATTGTAATTAAAATAACATGAATTTATATAAAAATCTACACTATCAGTAAGAACAGATATAAAAACTTCATTTAGTTGTTACAAAATGATTTTCGGCTAACAAATACACGGTAGACTTAGTTCTACGGTCATAAATTCGATAAAAATTTGTTGAAAGGGCAGAAATAGTGTTGCAAATCATGGTACAGTGTTGGATTTTTACAGGAAAAGCGGAATTGAAATTATATCCGGATCGGTCAAGGGCAGAAAACGATTGAGCATTCAATTATCGTTGAAAACGTCGGAGTTCATTCGTATGCTCAAAAAGAACGAGGCTCCCATAGTTTTCTCCGTGCCAGAGGAATTGTCCAAGCTAAGCTCTTTGAAGTTCATCGACGGGAAATTTATAACTAGCGATATTTGGACAAAGATCTTGGACGTTCATGGAGAACAATACGGATCGAAGTGGTATTTGGTGTTGTGCCCGCAAATCGAAAAGATTTGCAAGCAACGTTTCATCGCGATAATGCATCTGAATCCTCAAGCCGCCTTCAACTTTATCTCGAGGATCACCGGGCATGCAGATTTTATATTAACGAAAGCTGATCTAATCGTTATGTTGCAAAATCAGAGCGAATCCGTTTGGCTGACCAGCTGGAAATTGCAATTGCAGCTGCTCGAGGGACCACAAGTGGCTGCGACAATAATACAAACTTACTGGCGTGGTTACTGGGTAAACGATATTACAAAACAAACACATTATGAAAGTATTACTAGAACATTCCCAAGCTTTGGTCATTACCTTCGATTATTTTCCGACAAAACATAAAAAGTATCGCGAATACGTTAAAAACTTAACTTAGAAAATTAAAATTGATTTATTTTTGCACGAAGAATCGCTTCTTTCTAGTAACACCCTGTACATTTTAACATATTGCATTACCCTACACGGTTAAGAAACTTTACGCGGTATAACGATGTTACAATACTCATTATTGCTTCATTGAAATCAATACTTATTATTGCTTCATGTCTAATCTCTGAGACATGATCCTAAGCAAAGTGTGAACCGATCAATTTTCATTCAGTTACGTAAACGGAAATGGTACACCGGACGTTTGTACATAGCCGCCAGCCTGATATGGTACTACTGGCTGACGTACAAAGAGAGGAAAGATATGCATCGGCGTTATCTGGAGAAAATGTTGGTCTCCATGCAAACGACTCGCGAACTCACTCTGAAGCTCAGCAACGAGTTTAACATGATAACGACACAGCCGCACGTGGTCATACACCTACCGTCCATTGGCAATCCTGTGGAGTTACGTCGTGTGGTGCACCCGAAAATGTTCACCATCTATCAGAACCTGACGATCCTACGGATCTGCTTCGTGCGGAATCCGAAGACCGAAGTGATTTACGTTTTGCCCGTGAACCCTACGCAAGATCTGCTGATGATGTACAGCGATTTCATCGAATCGATAGCCCCTGAGGAGGACTTCGCCAAGAGGATCACTTTCGTCGCCCTGTCGCAGTCGCGAACCTTCGAAAAGCGCTCCATGAACGTGTCCAGGCTTCTTCACTGCTCCGAGGACTCTCTCGAGGAGATCAGGAAGAAGATCGCCGGCAAGCCGGCTTTCTTTCTGCCTGCCATCGTGGACGAGTGCGACATGAGGCTGGCCGGCAATCTCAACGTGCCCCTGCTGAGCCTCGACATGGAGCTGCAACGCATGTTCCTGAACGTGTCCAACATGTCCGCCATGATAGACGAGGCTGGCCTGCTGCAACCACCCCACGAAAGGAACATAAGAGACTACCCGACCCTTTGCAACTCCATGAGCGAGCTAATTGTCCTTCACACGGAGGTGAGCGTGTGGACGTTCAAGCTGAACTACGGTATGGCGCACCAGTACAACGGCATTTTCCTCATCAACCACATCAGCATCCCGTTCATGCCGATGCTGAGACGGGAACGGGAGAAGCACGGTGACGATTGGAAAACTGATCGTAGCTTGCGTCAGATGTATCTCGAGAAGCTGCGAGAACATCTGCCGAAAGTGATACCCACGGTGACCCGATTGTCGAAGATGTACAAAACCTGGATGGAGTTCTCCAAGCACATACAAAAATATGGCTGCATGCTGCAAGCGATCCCGATGGAGAAGCAGTCGAAGACCGTGCTGGTCACCCTGTTCATACCGGGGAAGGCGACCAAGCAGAATCCGAAATGGCTGGGAACCGCGGACAAAATAATCTTAGGTATCGTATTTGTTGAATTTATCTGACTGGACTTTCGGTTGGGGACGATTGCTTGGTTTGAAGAGGGAAAGAGTGGTTGAAGAAAGGAATCGTTTTGGGAAAATTGGTGTAGTAGAATAATTGACACGTGAAATAGTGAAAGAAATGCTTATACTCTGTTACTAAGTGTAAGTACTAAATGTGGGTACCAGAGATTTGAAGATCGGGTTAGATTGGAATTTTTCTCAGGTTCGCAATCTATAAATTTTGGGCACACAAAGTTGAAACGAGGTCTCAGAAGGTTTTAGGTACCCGAAACTGAAATTAGGTACTAACATATTTCGGGTACCTGAAAGTAAGATCAGAGAACTCGGAAAGTTTTTGGGTACCTAAAATTGAAATTGTACCTTGGGAAGGTGTGGGTACCTGAAATTGAAATCGGGTACCTGAAATTGAAATCGGGTACCTGAAATTGAAATCGGGTACCAAAAGATTTCAGGTACCCGAAATCGATATCAGGCTCGGGTATCTTTAATTTCCGATACTTACACACTCTTTGTCTTCGTTGCCTTTTGTAATTTATACGTCTGAAACACAGAGTCCACGTATTCGTCGATAATCTACATGATACCCCAGAGCACTATAGATATCGCCATTATGCTACCAACGATAAACAAATTTGCCAGATGTATGCAGGACAAGGGCTATTTTGGCTATATAACCGTGGACTGCTATTGTTACGTACGGAAACAGGACGAGGAAATGATAATGTTGTTGTTAAATGTATACCCCTACTATTCTTACGTGCAAAGCTGCATCGATTGGATGAAGTTTG
Source organism: Tetrapedia diversipes (assembly GCA_033822845.1). Classification (NCBI taxonomy): domain Eukaryota; kingdom Metazoa; phylum Arthropoda; class Insecta; order Hymenoptera; family Apidae; genus Tetrapedia; species Tetrapedia diversipes. The sequence continues at coordinate 224,164 of JAOPTO010001680.1, forward strand.
CGATCGGAGGATGGTACAAGTAAATGAAAATTGAAATTCAAATAATTTTTAAATCTCTATAGGAATCTTCAGGATATATCTTTATGTACAATGGAATCAATGGGATACTTTCTCTTATTATATTTTTTATTTAACCAGGATATACAGTAATTATTAAAAGTATTTGGACTTCTTTGTGACTGAATATTGAATGTAATTAAAAATATGAGCATTGAAAAGTGCGGGTGTGTATGAATACTTTTTATAGCCACTGTATATTGTAACTATATTTTCTATAATACGTAAGACCAAAATAAATTTAATAATATTATAGTTAACGAAATTTTTATTAAAGAATTTCATTTTTGCATTCTAAAGTCTTCGAGTATCAAAAATAATTACTTTTTCGTTCAAATAGTAGAATGACCGATGAATTCACCTCCGACGTTTCAATAATCTCGCATGCCGAAAAAAGAAAACCATCTTTCGTATATCCCGATGAAATACCTAAATGGAACGAGACAACGGAAAGATTTGCGGTTGTGATCACTCAGCTGTATCATTCTCGATTAGCAGCTTTTCGGTGGTCAAGCCTTAAAGATCTATTCGAATCTTGTGGTGTAGGTTTATTAATTCCTGTTTTAAAAAGCATGATCCGAAACTTTTCAAAAATTATGTTATAAAATATCGAAGGACCCGTTTTCTGTGAAACTTTAGAGTTTAATTTTAGTTACGAGATGGATTACTTATAATTCATACAATTTATATTATAATCATATATTTAATAACGTGAACAAAATTTAGTTATATAAATAGTATATTTAATAATATGAACAAAATTTAATTATATAAATAGTATATTTAATACTATATTTTTATACGATTTTCAGATTATGTACGATAGAAAAAAACGACAAGGATCAAGTATAATACTGCACGACGGTGAAATTCGAACGTTCGCCAAAATGGTTACCGTTAGTTCTTCTATGACTACCACATTATCCATGGTGCACAAGAATCTGACGAAATTAAATCACACTTTAACGACTAGATCGAGAAAAAGGAAGATTGAAACGAATTTACCGCCTCTTATTAATTTATTTCTGAAATTTTCGCTTGACTATCAGAATCTAGTTGCCAAGAAATGTATGCCAGGAGTTTAAATTATGACTTGTGATCACGTACCTAAAAATATTGCCATTTGTATTAGTACCATTTAACTATAATAAACGTTTAACTGGATGTTCAGTTTTTTAAATTTATTTATTCTTCCTGTTATGTTATATGCAGTTCTTTTAAGTTGAAATTTTGTACTTATGTTTAACCATTAATTTGGCAGCAATAACTCTAATATTTGGCTTTTAATTGTTGCTAACTTCACGAACGGAAAAGCGATTCAAAGGTTAATCGCAAATACCTAGATATCAGATTTTAAATCTGATTAAATGTTGAAAGTAAAAGTACAAAATAACAAACTTAAGTTTGTTAGAAGGTATAACTATAATATGATTCAATGTTATTACTGATCAATCACGATCCTAATTTCCCCACCCCTGTCAATTTCATCATTGGCGGAATAGCTGGGTAAAAATGTCGAAATTCAGTTAATTTTATAACCTACCTAAGTTTATTCGCTCAAGCAATAGAATAAAACGTATGCGATCTAACGAATGCGAAATTTCTAATATAGAACTTAATTTATTATTAAGAATCTATTAAGGTGCTTTAAAAAAAACTGTTAAAGTATAAATTGAAACCCTATGTTAATATTTGAACAACACCTTTATTTTATCTTTCAATTAGAAAACACTTATAATAATTATTTAATATTTTACGTTTATGTTTTAATTTGACGCATAAGTGGTTTTATTCATTTTTGCATAAAACACTCTTCACATTTTCCTCCTGCCTGGAGATTAGGAATTTTCTCAGAAATTCGATTAAATTTGAATACAAAAGAGAAACGTTTAACGTGTAACACGATCACGCAGTTGCGCGGGGCAGACTGTGACTCAGCCTATGGATGTGATGAAAATACGAATGCAAATTTCGAAAACGTCATTGATGCAAACGATACGCGACACTTTAAGGGAAATTGGAATTCGTGGATTCTACACTGCTTGGACTGCTGCTATGCTCCGACAATTAACGTACAGCACTGCAAGATTGGGAATCTACAACACGTTAATGGACCTGAGTTTGTAAGCTCAACCTCTCTCAATTTTTTGCTTTAACCCTTTCGCTCCGAACGCCGGATATATTCGGTATGAACGATGTGATTATGTATCACTGTTATACATTATTCTTCTACTATCTTTAATTGTTAATGAGACTCCTTTTATACCTGTGGCTGTTGTGGAAGATAGAAGGAAAAGAAATGGGTCTGCTAGAAGACTCATCAGTAAGGCTACATAGCAGACCCATGCCTTAGACATAGGGATAGGAAGGGACAGGTCAGAACTCGTATATACAGGGCGTTATATACAGACGAAGCTAGGAGAAAATTGAAAGGGTAACTGTATGCAACATTCTAAGACGAAAATCAAGAGTAACAATATTGCGTTTGGCGCTTTGTTTATTAGTTATAATCAACTTAAAAACGGGCTATTTTACCCCTGAAAGCAGGCAAACGGAGCAACACGGTAGGTAATGTCACTGTGCAGCCGGTTTGCCTACTCTCAGGCGTAAGGTAGCCCGTTCTTTTAATTGCTTATAACTAATAAACAAAGCGTCAAACGCAATATTGTTACTCTTGATTTTCGTTTTAGAATGTCGTAAAGAGTTACTTCTCCAATTTTCTCCTAGCTTCATTCGAACACCCTGTATATAGGAATTGGAACGCGGCTCGAGCACTTGCGAGAAACGTAGCCGGTAAATTCCTTCTAGTGGGATACCCATTAAATAAGTTTATATCTTTTATGTAGAAATTATAAGTATATCGTTTTAAAGAAAAATCCACGCGCAATGTGTAGCGAAAGGGTTAATATTACCAAAGTTTCGTCGCTATTATATTCTCTAAGATACATATAATGAACTGTTTAACTCAGAGTATATTCTGATGGTTTGAGTTACCCTGCGATGGTCGGTATCGGAATGATATCCGGTGTTGTGGGCGCAGGCATTGGAACACCGACTGACGTGGTTACGATCCGTATGATAGGTGACATGAAATTACCACCACGTGAGTACGAATGATATTTTACACAAAACTAAGCACACGATCGTAAATTGATCCTGTGACGGAAATGTTCTATACGTAGAAACTTGAAACTTCCTACAGGTCATTCCAATGTTTGATACAGTTACTGAATTACTATTAAGTCATTGCAAGCAAATTATGTTATGCAAATGCTAATGAGGGCGAATCTCTTTAACTCAAAGGGTTTATCTCTTCGTTTAAGGTTTGAGTTAACGAGGTTCGACTGTGTTTTGCTAGAAATACGTTTGTTTTAGCTCGGAACAGAGTACAAAACGAACGATTAGAGCACACGTTCACCCTTCGACTATTTAATCTATTTGCATCCGATGCAGTAAAATCTTGAAAGAGACACGTAAACCAAAGTACGAATTTTTAGAGCAACGACGGAATTACAGAAATGCAGTCGTCGGTCTTGTCGACATTGCGAAAACGGAGGGTGTCACAACGTTGTGGAGGGGAGCAATACCAACTATGGTCAGAGCAGCAATCGTGAACGGAGTGCAGTTAGGCACGTACAGCAGAACAAAGATGGTACTAAAAGACACAGGTACTCGCGAAACGTTAGATAATTTTTTATCGGGTCAGCAAGTGAAAATAATACTGTCATTGCAAAGTTAAACGTTTTTCGTGATTGGAACGTTTAAAAAGTGAAAAAAAGATTATGATAATAGACGTATGTATATCAATGACGAGCAACTCGAGGTCCCAATTTCGTTTTCCAAAGGATTTTTTGAAAATGGCACATTGATAATAAACGTATTGTTGATAAAAAGGAAACTTAACTTTAAAGAAAGCTTTAGTACCGAAATAGAAAAATTCCATCCCATAAATTAAATTCTTTTTCTTAACCCTTTGCACTCGAAAGATGACTGTGAGTCACCAAATTTCCGAACTCAAAGGGTTAAATAGTTGTATAAGTAGGATTTAGTATATTGTTTAACTAAACCAAATAAAATTCAGTACAGGTGAATCTTATTAAATATTTTACATTTGCAAATCTTTGAAATTAGCATTATTGGACGACTATGAATCACCTCTCGAACGCAAAGGCTTTAATATACTTAAGTAAATAGTATTGCATCTGGTTTGCTCATCGTTGAAATACAGAGCTAACTCATTCGAAACACCGATCGCAATCGTTTGTATTTCCTGTTAACACGTTCGCAAGCAATAAAAAGCTCAGTAAGGTGCAAAAATAGACACACGATTTTTTCCTAAATTAATTGTGATTAGACACATTTTGTAAGAGTAATTAGAATATCACATTTCAACAGTAATACGCAACGAATATCATAATTTTTAAGCATCAACAACGATATTCGAATCTAGGTTGTATAAAATTAAATCAATAATAATTGGTTTTAAAATTTGAATGCTATAGCATTCACGTTCGCGAACACGTTAATAACCACATGTTACTTTAATAATCCCAGGTATTTTCGAAGAAGGCGTAGTACTACAATTTTTGTCAGCGATGGTATCTAGCGTTGCGATGTCCTATGCGTCGCTTCCCGTGGACGTAGCTAAAACTAGGTATTCAACGGAGCAAAACAAACATATTTTACAAGTTTCTGTTGTAATCCGTCACTTTTTATTCATCACCGGCAAGTGAACTTATTTATTATTTTTTATCGCAGAATACAGAATTGGACTTCCTCGATTAAACCACCGGGAGTCGCGCACATCTTAGCCGAGGTGGTGCACAAGGAAGGGTTTACATCACTCTGGCGTGGATTTTTACCGTATTATTCCAGAGCAGGTCCTTATTCTGTAGTGACTATGATCTGTATGGATCAGCTTAGAGAGATATACGTAAACAGGTTTATGTCACCGAATGATTAAAAGTTTATTTTCAACCAAATACAAGGCGTTTCTGTTCTTACAATACCTTCTCATTCACGATTACCCCAGCCTTTCGCAATCGTACACGATTTAAATTCGGGCGAAACGAATACGTTCACGAGAGTTAACAATTGTTTCAAACCGTTCGTTCACGTTACATCGATTAATCTCGTAGCGTTGAGTAACTTATAGAAGGGCGTCATCTTGTACACACGTGGAGGGAAAACTTGGTTGAACATAATTAGAGAAACGTTCTTTCAATGATCAATGAACGAACTGCTTATTGAAAGACGATTGTAAAATGTTTCACAAAACGTTTCACGAACGTACGAAACTTATTTGAACAGAATCTAAATAAGTGATTAAATCTGTTCATTTCACAAGTTAACCACCATATTACACGAACACGTTCTTTCTTTCGTATTTTTAGCTGTACGATTCATTTTTTCAAAAGTAAGCTCACGAAACGTATCGTCTATAGTAATTCGAGATTTGTTCGTTAATTATAAGCGTTAAAACCGTGTGCGGTCCTACTCTACAGTAAGTAGGCCAGAAACCTTTCCAGAGTGCAAATACACCTTCGTTTTTCGCTATCAACATCATCAAGGGGATCAAACCTGGTGGTTTACCTGTGCCCTTCAGATTTTGTATCCTGGAAATAAACAAGTTAAACGGTATGCATTGAGGAACGAAAATTAATTTCCTTTGTCTACTATCTTTTGATAACGCTGATGAAAAATAAAGAAAAGCAAGTTATCTTCTCTTTGTCTAAAGCAGTGTTTCCCAACCTTTGTTGTGCCATGCCCCACCTTAATCTTTCTAAAGTTTTTATGCCCCCCCCCCCCTCTATATAATACACATAATTTTTAACATTAAAAAATTGATTTGTTCACTTAAGAAACATAAATGATAGGTTCTAGGAAGAAATCACTATGAAATTGTTAACAAAACACAGTAAGTAAAATTTCAAAACATATATAGAGTCCATTTTCGAATTGCCCCCCTGTAGGTCGTAGGCCCCACGTTGGGAAACACTGGTCTAAAGTAATATAAAGATTATTCTACTTTTTCGTTTTTATTAAGCTGCAATTATTCGTTGAATTATTAGTAAACGCATATAGGTGCATAACCAACATTAAAAACATACAAAATACATTAAATAAGAGTACAAAGATTAAAGATATAAATTTCTTTCAAAATTAAAAAAATAATCATTAGAGAGGAAATTAATGGCTGAAAAAGAAGGATTAATATTTTATGAATAAAATATTTAAAAAAGTTAGAGCAATTGCGTTAGAAAAACAATTTTGTTAGTAATTGTAAATTATTAAGATACGTAAATAAATGTTCAAGTAAGATTAATCGAAAAGGTTATGCAGTTTACCTCGTTTTGGTCACGTCAAACGGCATAGAATTAAAAGTAGTAAGGAATCCAGATAACATTGATGCGATGAAATGCAAAGCGAGTCCCTCGTCTATTTGCACTGTGTAAAAAAAAAAGTATTTTACATTTCTGTTGTACAACATTCCTCTGTATTTGTCGTAATACAGATATGTTAATTAGTATAATAACGAAATCACTTAAAGTTAAGATGTTAGATGTCAAAATAAATGAACACAGAGATGAAAATACATTTTGAAGTTATTAAGAATTTAGCTTGACTGTATGTTGCAAGCTGAGATACGTTAACAATCACTGCTCGTCCCATGGTCGCTACGCTTCCTCTCCAAAGGGTAACAACCCCCTCTTCTTTGGCTATTCTTCCAAATGCGTTAAACACGTTCTTATAATTTCTTCGTTGTTCTGTGTAAAATATATACAAGAGATTAAAACAATAGAATAAATTGGGTAAACATGTTTAGTATGTTATTAAGTTGTGCAAAAGTGATGTACATTAGCTTAGTTTCTGAATTAGACCTTCCAACATGTTAAACGTATACTCGTATGCAAATAATGGTACTTTAAATTTTATAATGAATATAAATTTGCATAAAATCTTGAAAGACTTCACTGAAGAAATGCGAAATTAAAATTTTTGGAAGTTAATTCAGCTGTTCTGAGTAGTAAACCAATGTTTTTCATAGTATTTATTGCAAAGAACGATAAAATAATTTTTTAATAATATAGTATAAAGAATTATTATTAATCATCAAGAAAATCAGAAATTATGTAAGTTTTACATGCAAATTATTTCCTTTTAATTTGAATAAGAAAGAAATGTTATTCAAATATAAAATAATTTAAATTCACCGTAGAATCTACAGTAGCGGACAAAAGTTTAAGACGACAGGGCAATGTGAAACATAATTTTATGTTTCAAAAATATTATTTATCTATTAATTTTTATTGTCCTTAGGGCAGAATATACATAATTTATTCATCGATTAGCATAGAACATAAATTTTATTCATACTATTGTTACTTATTAATTAATTAATTTATTTCCTTTAACCCATCGGTCTTAAACTTTTGTCCGCTACTGTATGCAATTAAATGAATAATGTTAATAACCTTTGGGCAATCTACCATCAGCCGTCATTCTTACTAGGGCAACTTCCGCCGGGGTACCAACAAATGCACCTACGCCTCCTGCAGTGGCCGCCATTAGCGATAACACGCCGAAATTTGGTTTCCCGGTGTATCTCTGTCTGGCGATAATTGATAATTAAACGTAATGCATATGCAATTTTCTAAAGCGTATAAAAGCGAAAATATTAGAAGATATTTGGAACGATTACGAAAAGAACATGCGGAATAGTGTTAAGAAGAAAAACATCTTTTTGAATAGTATCTTTTTATCGCATTTATGATACTTTTTACGTAAAAAGTACGTTTTCCGGCATGCAACGTGTTAAATAATTCGTTCGTTCGAACTCACTTCCAGTAATCCTGCAGTTGATTGTAAATGCCAAGTCTCACAGTGGTATACGTCGCTTGTCGTACGAGACCGGCGCTAAGGCCGGAATAAAACTTCAGGAAACCCTCATTTTCAAATATACCTTTAACCACTGTACCGACCGAGGTCTTCTCCTGTTGAACCTGGATCCGATTTTTTATTACATCCATAGGATGAACTACGCAGGTTGCCGCCATACTAATTAGTAAGAATTATTATGCTAATTATTAGGAATTATTATGAGACTCTTATCGTATGAAGTTTTCAGCCAAACTTTAAAAAGTATCGATGAAACTACACAAAAATGGTTAATATTAAGTCTAATTGAACGTAAAGATAATAAGCAGGTAAAATGTTTTGGTGTAATAAATTTTAATCCACTAATATCACTGGCAATGATAATTATTTAATTATAATGATTTAAAAATTACACAAAATTGATAACGTATATACATACACGTAAATGTATTGAATGAAATAAAATGGTAACGAGGAAAAATAAATTGTCTCGTGATGTTTACTCACCCAGAAAGACCAGCATTTGCAAAATTAAACAGTGGAGGTAATGGCTTTTTCACAGACGGTGAGTCTTTTTCAGACATTTTTGCTATTTTTTTTCAATTCTATAACATGTGTATATTGCCAAGATTCTTCAGGGATGCTGTATAGCAATGATATTCAAGGAATAAAGAGATATTTTAATTTAGAACGGCGAAAATACGAACAGGTTAACCTGACAGACATTAGTCTACCGTGTACGTGAAATTGTTAGAGGTATGATGTAACCGATAACTACTTATCTGATAACAATCCTAAGGTACCTTTTAACAACTTGATAGACACTTTTTTCGCTGATAAATCACAAAATTTGTGATTCGTCAGAAAAATGATACACGATTGATGATATTTGATAATTGATACATAATTGATATTGGGAATTTTGCGGTTCCTAATAAATTAATTAAAATGTTATTAGTTAATACAGGAATTTCGTTTCAGCCTAAAATTTTTTTTTCATGGTTCTTGCTGTTATAGTGAATACATATGATATAATATTGCTATGAATGGCAATATACTGAAGTGAGATATGGTTAGAAAATCATGACTACAACTTCTGTTTCTTCTTTTTTTTTTCTTTGGATAATTTATTTCTCGTTTCATAATTCACGTACTGCAACTATTACTAAATTTAACATTGCTTCGGTAAATATTATGTTGGTATTAGAAAAAATGTTATTTTGTGCACAATCTTTTGCTATCTTTGAAATTTTAAAGTGTGTCCGATGAAAGAATGTGTGAAGCTAATGTATCTCGATCTTTTTTTGACTTAGTAGAATTTCCACTAATGAAAAAGAACGCTAAATGTTCTTTTCGACTTCCGATTTTTCTTTTCAATATTACAAATAGTGAACTTTATCTTCGGGTAGAAATTTCGTGCACTTACGAATTCTTTGCCTTCTTTTAGGCTTCGTAATAACTATTTCTTCCCTCTTCTTAGGTTGCACCAAACCCATCTCTTTTTTGCAATCCTATAATTCAAAAATATTGCACGATTGCAAAAAATATCTTAAACCTGTTCACTAATTATTGGATCTAATACAATATAATTGGACTGTGAATTTTTGAATATTTATAAAAAATACAAATATGCAAAGAAAGTATAAAATGCATGGAGTATGCAAAAATATGAAGATTATCCTAAGTATAGAATAGTTTATGCTATTTAAGCTCCATTTTCTTAGCTGAGCTTGTAGAAAGTTGGAATTTGCATAAAAATCAGTAATCGACATACAATATAATGTATTTTTTATACCTCCACAGCTTTAAGAATTGGATACAAAGGTCTGACGTCTTTAGATTCATTTATGACTTCCTCCGCGTAATCAAGAACCTTCTTATTTTCTATTTCAATAATCTTTTTAACAAGTTCAGCCTCGTCCTCGTCCAATTTCTGTTGCTTTCGTATAATCTCGTTTTCACTCTGGAAATGGACACAAAGTCACTTAATTTATAAAAGGTTGTCTAAAAACAACGTAGAATGAGTATTCTTGATACATCTCGTTTTTTAAACACACTATAAGAGAATCTTATAATTGTTAAAATTGTTAAACTCGATGAATGACTAAACAAATTTCCGTTAAGAAATATGAAACGAGAGGAATTTTAAGATTTATAAAACTTTCTGAAAGCTGAGCCCAAATCTAAATAAGAGCTTTGAAAATTAACAAATCTGTTGCTCGATTTTGATTTTTCTGTAGAAAAAGAAATACTTTTAACAAATTAAAGATCTAACCTCTCCTCAAATGTATGCTTTGAATATAAAAAAATATCGATGACCATTCAAAGATAATTCATTCAACAAAGAAGATATATGTAAGTACCAGTACTGCTAACAATTTTAATAAAATGTAAGGGTGTTGAAAACTCGTAAGAGTTTTGAGAGATTGCAGACTTTAATGCATTTGTAAGAAATAAAAGTATATAAAAAAATGCAGAGTTCACATAATATGCAAATATATATATATGAAACATCTCAAGTACATATTATAATATTTGGAGAATTAAACGAAATTCTAATTCAGTTTCACTTCTTTAGATCTGCTTACACACGTGTAAATTTGCATAAATATTTGCAATTTATTCATGATGTAAAAAACGGGTGTTCTAAAACTTTTGAATGGAACTGTAACTAGATTGGTTATTGACAAACAGAACAATCTTCTTTCTTTCCAACTTACAATATATTCCTTTAGCGAATTACCATACGTCATCTTCTTGTTCCACAACTGTTTTCGCTCCTCTTCCTCGACATTTTTATCGTATTCAACTTTTTTAAATCTTTGCATTATTTCCCAATCCTTCAGGTCTTTCTCCTCTTGAAGTTTCTTCAATTTTGCAGCCTCTGCCTCCGTTAGAAAATCTTTAATCTGCTTACGTAGTTCCAGCTGATGTTCTTTCTTCAGCCTTTCTCTCTCCTGGTATTGTTCCTCTTGCTCCTCCTGAGCTTTCCTTAAACGTTTCTCCTCCTCTTCGGTCTTCGACGTTATAAACTTCTGAAATATCTCACCTGTCCAAGCAATTCATTAATTCTGTGAATATAATTAATTATCGTTTCAATAAATTCACTCTTTATCACTCGACATATCAGAAAATAAGTGAGAACCATCGCTATGCAAACAATTATTAACGTTAAAACTATTAAAGTGATTAAAATTCATAATGAAGTATCGTAAATTTATTGTTGTGTACTTTTAGAAATTTTCCATGATTTTCTATATAAAAATGTATTTAATATAAATAAAAATGAAGATGAAGACAAATATAAATAAATAAGAAAATAAGTGAGAACCATCGCTATGCAAACAATTATTAACGTTAAAACTATTAAAGTGATTAAAATTCATAATGAAGTATCGTAAATTTATTGTTGTGTACTTTTAGAAATTTTCCATGATTTTCTATATAAAAATGTATTTAATATAAATAAAAATGAAGATGAAGACAAATATAAATAAATATTTCCCCTATATTCAATATTTTTTTTATATAATCCTCAATTTGATTCCTCTGATGCAAATGAGTATACTTCGATCATCCGTAGTTTTAGCGTTAATCACCTGTAAGCGTGGATATCCTCTCCCTTTCCTGTTTCTCCTTTTTTTCCACTTCTTTGTGCTGCTTTCGTATTCGTAATTTCGAGTTCCGGTAAATCTCGTTTGCTCGATTTTCGAATTCGTCCTCGTGTTTCAGCTTCAGATCGTGCTGCTTCTTCTCCTCTATCGCGTCGTGAAGCATTTTCATCAATTCCTCTTTCTTATCGTGCAACTGCGAACGCATTTACATTAAATTTTTCTCCAAAGGGTATTCCAGGGTATTTATAACGTCTTAGCATACGCTCTTTAACCAGTTAAATGTGTTTGACGACTATATATCCGTCATGCGTAAAATTTTGTTACAATTTGACATTTAAATTGTAATTCTGGCGAAAACTAAATTATATTCGTAAAGTTTAATATGTTTAAAGTGTTTAGAGGTCAACACCTCTAAAATAAAAAAAAACAAATGAAAATTATAAATAATTTGAGTTGGATTTATAACTACAGTGGCTTCAAAAAGTATTCGTACACTGTATTATAAGGAAATTCATCTAAAATTTTCATGCGAAAGTGCTAACTTGTTGTTCCTCGTACTGTTTTATGTCTCGCAAAGATTTGGCCATAATTAGTTGGTCCACTTTCTCAGCTTCGAACTCTTCTTTTTCCTTCGCCGCCTCGGAACTACTGATTTCTTCTATTCTACAAATTCGAAACGTTGTCGTGCTAATAGATCGCAACGATATGATGTTCTACTTTGAAAGCGTAGGAGCTTACTGTTTCTTTAACTCGAGACCGTAATCCTTTCGTTTCTTCACTTCCTCCTCTGCCTTTCGCTTCATCTCTTCTTCGTATTTCGCTACATCCTCTTTCAACAGTTTCACGTACGCATTTTCCTGCTCTCTTTCCGCGTTTCTGAGAGTTTCTCGAAATTTTATTTGAGCATCCAACTCTTTGAAGCACTATCGAAATCGTGATGCACAGTAGCGAATCAAATGGATACTTTCTTGTTATTTTAATAGAGGAGCAAAGGAAAATTAAAAGAAGGATCGAATCTTATCGTAATAGTATTGTAGGAAGAGCATTTGGAATGATTAACGAACTCACAATTTTGAGTATGGTCAAAAATTACACAGTAACAAATCTAATGGATACTTTCTTGTTACTGTAATAGAGAAGCAAAGGAAAATTAAAAGAAGGATCGAATCTTATCGTAATAGTATTGTAGGAAGAGCATTTGGAATGATTAATGAACTCACAATTTTGAGTGTGATCAAGAATTACACAATAACAAATCAAATGGATACTTTCTTGTCACTTTAATAGAGAAGCAAAGGAAAATTTAAAGGAGAATCGAATTGTATTGTAATAGTATTGTGGGAAGAGCATTTGGAATGATGAGACGACTAACGAACTCACAATTTTGAGAATGATCAAGAATTACACAGAAGGAAAGGGAATGTACTCGAGGAAAGAACAAATGATTGAGAAAATACGGATGAATCAGTAGTGTTCAGAATTGAAAATTGAGAATGGGAAGGTAGGGGTTAATAGTGATGATCAGAATTTAGGATTGAGAGTTGATAAGAGTGAAAACTGAGAGTCGACAGTTGAAATTTATGAATTAATGAGAATGAGAGTGAGAATTGGGAACTCAGAGTTGTAAATTAAAAGTGAGAATGAGCGATAAGAGTGAGAGTTATTAGAATTTGTACTCTAATTAATAGTTAATGCTTAATTGTTATCAAATATATGCATTTTATTATTTCCAATTGATTTTAATATTCATTTGAAACCCAACAATCCCGCAATACTACTCTCATCCCTTTTCTGTAACTATAATTGCTATATTTTATTATTTTTTATCATATTCTTAAGCAACTTCTGCTATAGTATCGATCTAAAATACCTCGGAGATCAGAAGTCCTTGATTAATTCGCCTGCACATCGGTTTTCTGTAAAGAATGAACCTTTTCGCCTGTTTTATTATCTCCTCCCTCTCTGCTGCCTTTCTCTCGGCAACTTCCTTCACAAATCTCTCCCTTTCTTCTTCGGCTTGCTTTTCTTTAGCCAACCATTCCTCCCTTCTTCTTTGCTTGATCGCCTGGGACAAAGCAAGGGTGCTATAAAAATGAAGGAATCGCGAAAAGAAGGAAATTCTCTTTAGCAGACAATTTATGCTTAATTTATAAGGCAATTTAATGCTCTAAGTGATATTTATTAATAGAGCAATATTCTAAATTTAATAATGGTGCCTCCAATTTTTAATAAATCGAGAAAATAAATTGAAAAATATTAGCATGAAAAAAGTAAATCTTATTTTTCAATTAAATTAAATTTCCAGAAACATGCTATAGAAAATTTGAAGAAGGTGTAAAAAATTAAGAACTAGTCATTTTAATGAGCTTCAATTTTAATATTAAAATGAGTTCAAATGCTAGATGCACCTCTGTAATAGAAACTATTCTTCTTTCTTCTGTAAGCGGTTTCTCCCCAGCCTCATCTGCTTTCACAGCTTCCGTTTTCGTCTGTTCCACAGTTAAAGCATCATCGGGAGTTGAATGTCGAGAACTTTTCGGAGATATCGTTTCCACTGCACTTTCTGATATCTAAAACGAACGTCTCTTGCGTATAAATACAATGAGTTGAGCGGATAAATCGAATAAAATAATTCAAATGAATAACTCAATGAATCACGAAGTTGATTAATCATTTTCTTCACTAAATTATTTGTTTAATCGAGATGTAATCGTTGGTTGTAAACTGCAATAGCTAATTAAAATGCTTAGGAGGTACGATTATTAGAAATTAATTATTTATTAGAAAAAAATTAAGTTTTATTATTTTATAGTATTATTCATTGTTACAACTGCGTTTGATAAAACGTGTAGTCAAACCGTTAGATCAATTTCGTGAATCACCATCATCCTATCATTCTACCTGAGTAGAAATTACGCACTTTAACACTTTTCATCGGTTTCTTCGTTTTTTGATGACACAACATGCTTGGCATGCTTTTAATTACTTGATTCTGCACCATGATTATGATCGATTACTGTGCAACGAGATATATGAGGATAACCTAGTAAAACTGTTGTAGGCTGTGCGATTTCCACTTTTACTGATATCGCGGATAAACTTAGACGCGCAATCGTTGTCTTGGAAACTGAATCGCAGCGGATCAATAAAATTTAAACAACTCTTTATACCTTCGAAAACTAAAATTTTTCATGTAACACGACGTTTTAAAATATTTTACAGCTCCTAGGATAAAATAATTAATATTAACTATTTGTGAACGAAATAATTAGATCCCCTGTGAACAATAGACTACTAATTATTAACTGTTTGTGAACAAAATATTAGATCCCCTGTGAACAATAAATTACTAATTATTAACTGTTTGTGAACAAAATAATTAGATCCCCTGTGAACAATAGGCTACAGATTTTTGGGATTTATAGGAATCTTAAATGTGCAAACATGTAAAACATACAAAGAATATGCATTCTTTGAAAACCAACATTAATTTCGGATCTCATCGCGAGAAGGTGACTTTGCATTGAGGAGACGCAACTGAAATACCATATATAATAATCTGATCTTAATAATTCAGAAAAAATATAAGAAAATTTCGAATAAATTTCCAGCTTAAATTCCCACCCATAAGTCACTGTACACTTTCACATTTCAATTAAAATATTTATGGGTAAAGAAGACAATATATATTAATGACGTGTACACAATTACTAATTAATAAAAATGAACATCTTTACTGTATACATAATTAGCTGTTTAGCAGTGAATTATGGATGATTTCGAGCGGAATATATCAGATAAATAAAATTATATTAGCATTAGTATCGAATTAAAATAGTACATTAAGTACCTGTAACACGAAAGTTAATATATTACGCGATAACTTATTCATACTTATTGGATTAATCCAATTGTGTGAAGAAGTTATTTGACGGTATCATAGAACGCGAAGGATTTTTGGAAAAAAGAAAAATTATATTAAAGTTAAAAAGATACTAATAATTTAATCAATCTCCAATCGGTTTAAGACCGGGAGCAAAAATACGCAAACTCTAAATTGAATCGCGGATCATGCGTAGCTCTTAGCTTGACGTAGATTTCCAAAGATCATGCATTCTTTGGAAACCGACGTCAATTACCGAGTCTCACCTAGGGGAGGTGGCTACGCAACGAGCGAGACTCGTCTGAAATTCAAGCTACACATAATTATATAAAAAATATAAAATATTGAAGGATCCTGCAAAACAATAAAACGGATTTCAGGCATCCATAACAAATAAATTAACAAAAGATGTAATAGAACAAAATAGGTACCTACGATGCAAAAAACAAAATTAAATCAATCTGTAATAAATAAAACAGATTTGTTCGATCGATCGATTGAAGAAATAAAATAGAATTGACTGTGTGATATCAACACAGTTGTGTTAAATTTGCGAACATTATAAAATATGCTTGTATGCACAAAGCATATTAAAATGTGCGGGTCAATTAGTGTATTATACGGGTACCGGACATTACGTATATATCCGGTAACTTTAGATTTATTTAACATAGAGGCTTGACGTGCCTCTGAGAGTGTTTTAAGATACGCAAAACCAATATCAACAGATTTTCGAGCAACCACATAGGACGCTTTAAAGTACGCAAAACTAACGACGACCGATTTCCGAGCTGCCACAAATGCGCTTTAAAACTCGCGAAACTAACAACGACAATCAATGTTAAAAACTATGTAAAATTATACCTATGTACAAATTTGATAAATTTAATTTTACATTTTGTAAAGGACTCTAACGCGAGAAGTACAATAAATCTCTATCCAAAGCTAAGAAACGCGCCATGGGAGATATGTAACATACATGATTGCTATTGTACCGACGTACAATAACATTCGTGATCATCACGCTCGCTATAAAAAATAGGTAAAGCATGCGACTTACCGATCGCAGAACATCTTATGGAACCGCAGAACTGCTCAAAATGTAGTACCCCAAGCAGCCTTTGAAGATGTAGTGGTAGTGCCCTGTGAACATTTAATCAGGATTGTAGTCGAGCTAGTTTTAAAAAAGGATTTGTGAAATCATGCAAATGCAGACACAAACACTCATGCAGACATATACGAAAATTCAAAAGATATTACAGGCATGAATACGGAAAACGTACGCGAATATGTGTACAGAATAGCACGCGGAGATTTGAAAACTAATTAGGAAAAATGAAATGTAATGCGCACGAAAATGTTTAAAAAATAGCCCATGAAACGTGTATTTATCAAAATAAAAAAATTTGCGAACGTACACGGTAATCGATAGAAAAACATTCGCGGAAACATGTATTAATAAAAAAAAATATTCCAAAATATACGCGGTAATTGATAGAAAAACATTCACGAAAACATGCATTAATTAAAAGAACATTTGCAAAAGTATGCGGTAATCGATAGAAAAACATTCGCGAAAACATGCATTAATTAAAAAAAACATTTGTAAAAGTATGCGGTAATCGATAGAAAAACATTCGCGAAAACATGCATTAATTAAAAAAAACATTTGCGAAAGTACGCAGTAATCGATAGAAAAACATTCGCGAAAACATGCATTAATTAAAAAAAACATTTGCAAAAATACGCGGTAATCGATAAAAAAAACATTCGCAAAATTATATAATAATCAACAAAAAAACACTCGCGGAACATGCACTAATTAATACGGAAACACTCGCGGAACATGCAGTAAGTCAAGCGTGAACACATTTACTAACCCGGAGTGATGTCCACCGTAACCACTGCTGGACGCACGTAACACCGGCCGGAACACTGCTATCCACTCGCGAACACACGCGTTACCGAACGATAAAACACTCGCGGATGCCCGCGGGTACACGCGCGAACCCGTTACTATACGCGCGATGTGTCAGAATATGTTCGGTAACATATTGACATGTTGACGTGCACGGTAAGACGGTCGGACAACAACTGATGTGCTGGGACGTCTTCTCCAAGTTGCGCAGTGTACTTTAGCGCAAAGTGCACTGAAGCATAAACTACCGTTCTTATGGACTTGTTTACTATTCATTTAAATACAATATTTCCTTATTTCTCTTTATTCATCATAATTTCTTGAATTTTAATTGTTTATGCAATAATTAATTGCATTACCAATTAGCCTTCATTGTTTAGTTATTTTTTGATTGGTAAATATAGTCACCTTTGGCGCAAAATAGAATTACTTTTAGTTTTATGGTATTTAATGAATTATAATTAAATTGTGTACAATTTTTAATAATTTTATACATTTAGGCAATATTTGCGATGGCTTAGGTAGGAGCTTTCATATTTTATTAAAATTTTTATAACAAATCTAAATAATACTGTGTAAAATGTGTTCTTTTAACGATTAATCAAGTTTTCGGATGATAAATCGATGATGTCCTTTAAAAACAAATAATTTACTGAATTTTATAATTGTTTGTACAATAAACTTTTGCAGTTCCTATTGTCCGGTATTATTTAATTATTTTTAATTTTGTAAATGTAAAAGATTATTAACACTAAACAGAGGCACTTCTAAATTTTCTTGTATTCAATATATTGCAATTAAATTATTTGAAGTTTTGATAGTTTTTAAACTATCGAACCTATATACTACAGTTCATGTAACATCTTTAATATTTCGTTAGTAAATAAGAAAAATATTCTGTAACATTTTATTGATTAAAGGATATTTACTTTTAATATTTAAATAATGATAGTTGGTTATTTGTTGGTTAATATGAAACGTTATACACCTCTGTTCTATTATGATTATGATTTTAGTAAAATCGTAAGAAGCTTAAGATTGGAAAAATACATTTCTATTAATAAAACCATTCTAATGCTTACTATGAAGCTAAGTTGTCAATTCTAATCAGTAAAAGGAAATGTGTCTTAACTTTTACCATTTCTATTCATAATTTATAATTCCGCGCAAAGTAATGAACAATTTCGGTTCTACACAATCCTTCTGCATTAGAAATTCACGTTTACTTTCATTTGTTATTTTAAATGCAAAAGGTTACTAAACCTGTAAAATTCGGTACGAACTGAGAAGCAAATAGAATTATAAAACTAAATATCACAGAATTATTTATGATCACACTCTTCTAGATAGGAGAAATGTAGATAATTTATAGGAAATGAATATAATATTCCATACGCGTTATCGGTCAATTAATTTATATTAATCATTATTTTATATTAGAGACGATACCGTACCTTTACTTATTTCAAATTCGCGCTGAGTCGTTCTGCGCAGCCGCGGCCGGCTACTGGTACGTGACGGCACCGAGGTGACCCTTTCCGGCGTGGGACGCCATCGCGTACGGACGGTTGACAGGTGGAACGAAGCGCGTCTCGCATAATCGCCAACCAAAAACGCGTTTTTACGAGTTATAGCTTCGCGATTTCGCGTAATTTAACCCGTTCGCTACTATTAACGGCCGGGAGTGTTAGATTTTTACTTTTATTTGTTTTTATATCACCGATTCGATACAAATTCAATTCGCTTACAGTATTTCGCGACCGGGAGTGTTAGACTTTTATCTTATTTTTTTTTATTAGCGAGTGGTGGTTCCTGAATATAGGACTGCATCCTGGATACTACTGATCCTACTGATGATCTACCCGGTGCAGGCTATGGGGACCATAGAAGACGCGTGATGCTAATCGCCATACGGTGAGTCATATTTCATTGTTCCTCCGGTTCCCAATTATGTCGTAGGACGAATGGTCCGAAACGACACGGGAATTGGTTGTATTTTTTATTATTATTGCGAGCATAGTGACCACGAGTATTTTATTACTCGTGTACATTGATATATTATTTGTTAGGGCTTTCTTGTGTCTCGCGTTTGCATAAATTTATGACATCCATTTCTGTTTCATATGATTTTATAATTTTATACTTCATTATATTGAGTATTATTATTTGCATTAGAATTTCATATTGTCTCATACTAAAGCTTCGATCTGTTACGCGCAAAAGCTTTCGAAGGACGTTCGGGCTTGCTTACGTAATGTAAACAAGAAAGCATTTCGCGATGAGTTGGCAGGTGGTATCGAAGCGACAGCTGTTGAACACTTGTTCATTGTCTTCGATTCTTAGAATTGTCGCTTCGATAATCCTACCACTCGAGGTTTTTTTTAACATGTTCATTCAGAGCTTGGAAATATATTTCATGTAGTGAATAGGAAACAGTTTACTTTGTATTAAAATAAATTTCCAAATTACCCAGCTCTGAATACGTACCTTTTCCCTTCCTATTCCTTCAACGTAATAAAATAAATAAAATATGTGAAATAAATAAAGTGAATAAAACAAACAATACCCTTCCTTGTGTTTTATTATCCTCTTCTCTGAAAAAAGTGTTAGATCGTTAGCTATGTTACTAATTACATTTTTAGCTGGGATTCATAGCACACATGAAGACGCAAGGTTAGTCATATTTTTGTGTTCAATTATTATGTGTAGTATTGGCCGTTTTATCCATCCATTCTTATACATATCAATTTTTTAAACTCGGTATTTCAATTTCGTCGTTCGGCGTCGAATTGCAATATTTTCTTTGTGCATATTTGTTATTCCTCGGTGTCAAACTTCGGATGCTTGAACGGCGGCAGCTACATGTAATAGGCTAGAAAATTATTCATGATACAAACTCCACTTTAAATTCAACATATTGTTTTTTGTCAGCTCAGAATTAAATAAATGTTAGAATTTTCAATTTAAATAAATATCTTTTATACAAATTTACAAGTAAGCAATTCAGGAGATTTAATTAACTTCGAAAATTGTCATTCAGATATTATAGTCTTGAATTTAGGAATAATATCTATAAATTAAAAATTCATTAATTAGTGCTTCTTTTTATTTGATCTGTTGTTCTTTCGAAGTTGTTTAGTTCGGAAGCTTTTTTTTTTTAACGCACGTAGGGAACAGTCGAACATTCATAAAGAAATTGTGGATGTTTATGCAAATTAATATTTTTATTAGTACAATTAAAGGAATCGAGCTTAAATAAAAATTTATATCTTGCACATTGAGTGTATTTCGTGCTTCTACATTTATTTGAATTTCCCATTAATGCATAAACATCTATGGTTTAATATCGAGTTGCTGCAAATGTTTTGTTGAATTCATTCTCATCTGCTTGCCGAAGAAGAAGGAAATCTACAGCTGTATCTTCGAAGAGGCCCAACATGTTACGAAGAGGGCTGCAACGTAATGGTTGTCCATATTAGAGTAAACGTTCTGTTCTACGATGGACAACCATTTTTTATTTTACTTTGTCACTATGCTTGCTATGTGTTCTTTATCTATTTTACACTATTGTCCAAAATCGAGAAGTACTAACACAGATTTCGTTCCCAAATGAAATATAATATTATTCTGTGCAACAAGTTTTAAATATTCAATTTTCAATTAATTAAAACATTTCTGTGTACTACTTGATATTTGGGTCATTTATTGTTTAATAGGAACGGTAAGTCTTTTTTTATCATTTTCGCTTTCACTTTTGAGAACACATTAGATGTTTCACGTAATATTTAAATCATAATTACGAATATTCAACTTTTAACTAAAACTTAAAGCTTATTAAATTGGCGTTGCAAATTAATACAGCCTCTCAAGTTTTCTGATATGAATATTTTACTTTATCTAATATTTCAAATTTATTAAATTAATGTCTTGCATCATTAGAGGCTCTCGGGTATGTTTCTGATTTTCTTTTTTGAAAATTGTCATTTTATTTTGAAAAAAATAATTGTTTGGACAAATGCTTAAACTATCTCTGTTAACATCCAAAGTATTATAATATTATTGGAACAAAATACAGTAATTTCAGTTCCAACATTAAAATTTTTAATTTATAAGTAATAATCAATTTTTTTATTTCAACGTTTTAATTAAAAAAATTTTTAAATCATTAATTACTATAAGTACTCCTTTGGGTACTTTGCAAAATCTGTTAATTTTCTCAGAGTTTAGTTTTTCGGAAGCTCTTTTTTAACGAACGTAGGGAATATTCAAACAGTTCTAAGTGAACGTGTAGTTTAAGAAAATTTATAATTTAACGAACTATGTTAAAAAAATAGAATTCGAACAAAGTAAAAAATATTTAACTGCTACAACCTATAAATTAGTTTTAATATTTTATATATTTTACGTATTGCATTTTCTATTTTGTATTCGTTTCGGTTTCCCATAGATGTTTCGCTCGATGAAGAAGTCAGGAAGGGGCCTGCCAGAACTTGGAAATTAGTACCGCGAGCATAGTTTATAGGTTTTGCCCACGGTTTTTTCGCTTTTCAGAGAATTTCGAAAATAGTCAGTATATAGGTTCTACCAATTTAGGAGTTATGGAAAGTAGGATCTCCGAGGGAAGGGTTTAGGGGTTTACAGATTAGAGAGTTTAGGATAGGGGGTTAAAGGGTAGGGAGTATCTAGATTCAAACCATCCGTTTAGGCGGAGATTGGTTTAGTAAAGTAGTAGTTTGTTAGTACCTTTAAACTTGGTACCTTTTGTCCAGTAGTCAGCGTGGCCGTGGCGCGTATATACTCTCAGGGCCCTCCGTTCACGCGGAGCTTGTTTGTTGAAAGGTCACAGCCACGTTGCAATTCGAGTCCTTTTTTATTTGTTAGGGGTACCGGGGGTGGGTTTCGCGGTCGTGACGTTGGGGGTACGCGATCGTAACGTTGGGATACGCGGTCGTAACGTTCGCGGTACGCGGTTTAAGGGGTGGATTCAAACCCTCCGTTCACACGGAGTTAGGTTTAGTAAAGTAGTAGTCTGTAAGTACCTTTAAATTTGGTACCTTTTGTCCGGCAGTCAGCGTGGCCGTGGCGCGTATATACTCTCAGGGCCCTCCGTTCACGCGGAGCTTGTTTGTTGAAAGGTCACAGCCACGTTGCATTCGGATGCTTTTTTATTTGCTAGCGTATTCCGGGGGTTGGTTTCGCGATCGTAGGGTTGGGGGTATATGGGGGAGGGGGGTGGGAGCAAACCCTCCGTTTATGCGGAGTTTGGCTTAGTAGTTCAATTCTGTACATTTTGGTACATTCAGTCCGGGGGCCAGTCTGTTTCTAGCGCGTATATACACTCAGGGCCCTCCGTTACCGCGGAGCTTGTTTCGTTGAAAGGTTATAACCAGGCTGGACTCGGGCTTTTTTGGTTAGGTTAACGCGCGCGAGGGTTGTGGGAGTGGTGGGTTTAGGGAATTCGGTGAGCAGGCGCGCGTGGGATTCTATGGGTGTAGAGTCAAGGGGTATTAGTAGGGCAAGGTATAGAGATAATCGGTGTAGGAATACGGGACACCAACCAATCGGCGTGGGTTGTGGGAGTAGGACTCGGGGCGTTTTTCGCTAGGGGTGTGAGACGCGGGTGCATCGGGTTTAAGGGGTTTATGGGTTTAGAGTCGAAATGTGTAGAGGTTAGAATCACGTTTAAGGGTAATCGGTTTTGTGCGTGTTAGGTTCCGAGGATTAGGGGGTAATAGTATAAGGGTGGGGGCTTTGTCGGTATTCGGGTCTTCGGTGGCGCGAACAACGGGGTGTGGGTTCAAACCCTCCGTTCACCCGGAGTGGGTTCAAACCATCCGTTCACACGGAGTTTGGTTTAGTAGAGTAGTCTTATAGTACTTTATAGTACTTTGTATTAGATAATCAATGTGGCCGTGATGCGACCCCACCGCCGGGGGCCGTCGTGCAGAGGCGTGATCCTTCCAGCATTTCAGGGTCCTCCGTTCACGCGGAGCTTGAGTGCGTTTTAGCGTTATAGCCACTTTGAATTGGGGTGCTTTTTTATTAGCTTTTTTATTTGCTAGCGGATTCCGGGGGTTGGTTAAGGGGCCGTAGGGTGGCGGGGGGTACGGTAGGGTAGGGGGGTGGGCGCAAACCATCCGTTTATGCGGAGTTTGGTTTAGTTGTTCAATTCTGTACATTTTGGTACATTCAGTCCGGGGGCCAGTCTGTTTCTAGCGCGTATATACACTCAGGGCCCTCCGTTGACGCGGAGCTTGTTTCGTTGAAAGGTTATAACCAGGCTGGACTCGGGCTTTTTTGGTTAGGGTCATTGGTGTGGGCCGTGGGAGTGGTGGGTTTAGGAAATTCGGTGAGCAGACGCGCGTGCGGTTCTATGGGTGTAGAATCAAGGGTGTAGAGGTGTTAGAATCGCGTTTAAGGGTAAGCGGTTTTGTGGGTATCGGGTTCCGGGGATCAAGGGTAATATTATAAGGGTGAGGGATTTTGCGGGTGCGCGTTCCAGGGATCACGGTAATAGTATAAGGTTGAAGGGTTTTTTGGGTATTCGTGTCTTAGGCGCTGGGGTAAAAGTACAGGGGAAGGGGGTGCTGGGTTGGGGGGCAGGGTGGGTGGGTCTCGAAGCGCAGTCACCTCCTCGTGGTGAGACCTGGAAATTGGTACTGGTTTTGCGTTGAGTAATCAGTGAGATACCATACCAAGCTGAGAACTGCGCAAGAAATTTATTGTTCAATTAATTTTGACTAAAACTGCTCATCTACAGTTTGCCTGACATTTAATAAATTTAAAATAAAGATAAGGTAAGTGCAGTGCTCTAATATAACAGTTTCCGAAAAATTAAGCTTCGAAAGAACAACAAACCAAATAAAGATAGTCCTATTATTCAACGTGTAGAGAACATTATATTGTACAATCGTGTTACCAATAAATTTTCGTTTAATGACTGATTAACGATTAGTCACCGGAGTTGCTTTTATAATATGTTAAAATGTCGTATGTACCTTTGTATGCATTGCATATGTTTAAAGACAATTTTCTCATAACATAATTTTGAAATCACAAAGAATACTTTAGGCGAGTGAATTAGTTTCTTTCAAGTCTGCGCAGGTACATTTCTAAACTCATAGTAATAGTTAAAACTATTGGTTTTCGGTTAATAAATTTTATTACACATTTCAACGGTTAATATCTAGCACAAAAATAAAAAAAAGATTAGAAATGTTTTCGAAATAATGAAACAAATAATTTCCTGAACAAATCATTTCTATATAACGGTTTATAATAAATCAAAGATGAAAGTTTGTTTGAAAACCCGCCGATCTTAAAACAAGCACTATAAAGATTAGTAAGTATTCAATTTTCTGCTTAAAATTAAAGTTAAGGGTCTGCAAAATGAAACGTCTCTTAAAAATAGTTTTAATTAAAATCAAAATACTTCAGAGCGGGCAAAACCACTGGCAACACCTAGTATACACTATATTCAGAAATACGTACATTCTAATTTCTCAGTATATAGGCAATATATCTAAGTTACTCACGGTTCAAATCGAAGAAGAGTATCTCAGGAATGATCAGGGTTTAGTTCTGTTTCAATTATGCGCCTCATTTATTAATTATATTTATTAATAATTCCGACAGAACGAAATTGTTGCGCCATCTATCGAATCTAGCAAGTACTATTTGGGCTGCAATTTCTGTTATTGTAATTGGTATCCTAACAAAATTAATATCAGAGGAAAGTGATATCCCTCACAAACCTAAAACATGCAAAAATGTTCAAAAATTAGTGCTGCAAATGCGTTCTTTTGCGAATTGAAAATTTGATCGATTCATGGACACACAAACGCTATGGCCATCTAGCGGTGAAAAGGTAGTACTAATCGGCCGTATCTACCTCATACACGGAAATATGTGTATTTAAATTTTTCGGTTTATTAGCAGTATTTACGAGTTATTCGGGTGTCATATTAAAGAAGAGTATCTCAGCAATGATCTTTGTTCAATTTTATCCGAATTTTGTGCCTTATTTATCAAATAATTACGACAGAATTATCACGTTGCGCCATCTATTGGTCCTGAGTGGTACTATTCTGGATACTTTTTTTATATTATAATTTAAATCTTAACAAAATTGATATGAATGGTAAGTGGTGGCTCTCACAAAACTAAAATATGCAAAAAGGTTCGGAAATTATAGCTGTAAATGCGTGCTTTTTCGAATTGTAAATTTGATGGATAGATGGACATACAAACTTCTCCCATCTAGCGGTGAGAAAGTGGTTTACAATCCAGTTAGTATTACTGTTCTCCGCTAGATGGTGCCAGGCAGTCCGAACTGCAACAATTCGTAGCAAATGATATTAATTATTAAATAAAGCGAAAAATGAAGACAAAATTGCATAGAAAACAATTGCGGGAACCCTTTCTTTAGCTGGAGATATAAAAAGTTCAAAACCATTACCTGTAAGCTGAGAAATTTGAATTTATATTTAATATAATGACAGGTATACGGGAGATTAGTACCACCTTTTCACCGCTAGATGGCTATAGCGTTTTGATGTCCATGAATCGATCAAAATGTTAATTTCTAAAAAAAAAACAATTTTACAGCATCTTTTTTGAACTTTTACGGTTTTATCTTCATTTCTAAGTCAAATATATTCCATTTATTCCGGTTTTATTGCAGTTTTGTTAATAAATATTGCTATATTGCCCTGTTTATGGCCTCTAATTTCTACAGGTAGATCCTTAGTAATTGAACAAATTTGAATAAAATTTCACTTCTTACATTTATTTACGAACTTTTAAGAATGCATCCTCCTTTTCGAACCCTGTACTTTCTGTTTTTACAAATTTCGTGTCAATCCTGTCAATAATAACGCTGTTTTAAACAAATGTTTTACATTGTGCTTACAAAATATTTGGTATATACTGCGGACAACCGTTAATTATCTCTATTTTAAAGCGATTTCATTAACTTTATTTTATGCAACATGTAATAATATGTTTGTAAGTGCTTCTACAAATTTTAACACAAGTTGTATAATTTTTTGTGTAAAGCTTTCTAGTATTTTAAATGCTTTATTTGAAATTTATTTCGAAGAACAATTCCTTGAGTCGTACTTTTTATTAATTATAATAAATATAGCTCTCAAGCTTTGTTGTAACTTATGTTTTTTTAATTTCCTTGACTCTTAAACTTTTTTCTGCTACTGTATTTAAAATGGCATTTTAAAAATGTTCAGTGTGACTCGACATAGCAGTTACTGTGATGAGAACAGCCGTCGAGTCACACTTGACAAAGGAACGCAAAGGGTTAATAGGAATAGAGTAGAGAAAATGACACTCGTAAATTATTCGTAAAATCAATGGATTCTCGAAGGAAAAAGGTGATTAAAAGAAATTCCATTTAATGGAATATGTTCTTGTCGAAAATCTGAAGGTATTTGAATGGTAAGTGAAAATCCTAGTTGCAACACGTGTGATTTATTGCATGCATTCCCACGTACCGGATGCGTGGTATGTTTCAGCAGGCATCTGTCCTGAATCGCGATAATTTCCTCGCCAAGAATGCGTCGCTTTGCTTCTATTACGTATGCGTCGAATAATCTTCGACACCGCATCCCTCTATATCTCATGCGTCCATGGAAATATTATTACAATTCAACAAAAAGTCAATCCACGAACTTTTTATGTACGTCAATCGAAGTACAGGAATTCACAAAAATCTGACCACTCAATTAAAAGAAATAGAAAGGAGCTCATTTCGTCTATTCTTGCATACCATGTGCATGCATTGCTTAACTCCTTTGCACGTTCCACAAGAATAAAAGGAGATCACAACTCCATAAATGTTAGATCTAAATTATTGATCATATCTAATCGTAACATCTTGCGATAATTGTTCATAGGATTTGTGTATTCGCCTGTATGTTGTATGTGTGAGTGTAGAGTCACTGATTGCTGAGAGTCTACAGTGTAAACATGCACGTATCCTATTAAATATAATTGAAATACTAAAAGAAAAGACTACACTTATTAGTAACCCACCGGTCCACCAGAAATTACAACAAATTCAACAATAAAGCCTAAGGAAACGTTGCTCGATCTCTTTCGCGACGCAAAAGGGGGTAGCCAAAAACTGCGAGAGAAGGATCAAACTGTGGCGGAGGGGAATGGACGCGTCTTAAATAAATCTGCAGTGATACGAGCTTTTTTCCGTCGGCCAAGTAAGTGGATACGCAGCCAGACCGTAATAACTTGCAACGTTTCCCGGACTAAATTATTTATTATCCTGCTGGATGCAGGGCTCCCTCGGGCGAGCACACGAGCCACCTACGAAGGAAGATATTATACGTCAACAATGCTCCCAGGGCCGTGTATAACGTTTTGCGTGGCGGCCACCTACACGGTGGCTCTCTTTATACGGCTAAATTGGTGAATCCATGAAACACTGTTTCGCGGCGTTAATTCGCCCCGCCTCGCCGGTGACGTTTCGAGACGAAGAAATACTGGGCTACCTCTAATTGCGCGAGAGCAAAACCGTGGAAGCTTGCTCCGTGATTCTGGACCTCCCTACCAGGGAGGAAATTAAAACGAACAGTTTGAAGAGGACATGTAAAAACGCATTTTCGGGGGGCAGATTGCTTTTTCTTTGCGGAGGACAGTATTGGGAGATTCTGATCGAAATGGGTGGCTGTTTGGGTGAGAAGGGAGTGTGAAGGAAAAGGAATTGGAAGGCGGCGTTTCGTTTGGGGCCTGCTAGGTAAACCTTGCTGATAAGCCCACTAGCAGGCCCGTGCCTTAGACATAGAGATAGGAAGGGATAAGTCAGAATTCGTTCGGGCTAGGAGAAAATTGAAGGGATGACTCTATGCCACATTCTAAGACGAAAATCAAGAGTAACAATATTGCGTTTGACGCTTCGTTTATTAGTTATAAGCAACTAAAGAAATGGGCTGTTTTACGCCTGAGAGCAGGCAAACCGGGCGCAAGATAGCTCGTTTTTTAAATTGCTTATAACTAATAAACGAAGCGTCAAACGCAATATTGTTATTCTTGATTTTCGTCTTAGAATGTGGCATAGAGTCACCCCTTCAATTTTCTCCCAGCTTCGTCTAAACACTCTGTATAAAAATCGTGGCGGACTCGAGGACTTGTGAGAAAGGTAGTCGGTAGATCCCTTCTAATGACGAGGGAAGGAAGGTGTTGATGATTTTCTATTTACTGGAGATACAGTTGCTAGCCATAGATTACAATAATTAATTGAGAAGTTCAGAAGGCACGAAGACGAGTATTTATCAGAGAAACGATTAAACGTTACAATTGCAATTGTATTTGATCAAAAATGTAACAAAATCGTTCGATGAAGCAATCATTAAGCGAATTATTAGAGGCACATAAATGAAAGTTATGTAATCGACGGTTCCTGAGAACTCTTTTGCACAGAACTCGAGGAAGAATCGTTAACGAGGAGAAACGTAACTTAAAATACAGCTTGAAATAAGAAATATCGTAACTGTGACTACGAGACACCGTATACAAGCGTAATATCCTTTCCCATTCCTCCGGGCTCAATTTTTCGCAAACACTGCAATAAAACGGAAACACACCGAGGGAGGCCATCAAAGTCGAATAAAAAAAAGCGGTATGAACCTTAAAGAATCCTCGCACACGCACACCGACAAAGGTATCCAGGGTAAAAAGGCGGAGAAGTAAAACTGACCGACTTGATTGGTTGTTTCTCAATTCACGAAGCAGCACAAACAGCAGAAATATCAGCGATACTGTATCAAAGAGAGGCCACGGAGCCATACATCGGTCGGCGAGGCTGGATTTCTCGATTATATGAACTCACTGACTTTTATTGCTGTTCGGCCCTCGCAGTTCCAAGCGAAGAAGACGTTCCTTTCGTCTATTCTTCTCCCTTCGAGAGGCCAGTCCTCGCTTTTTTCCCGTTCCCCCTTTCCCCTTAAATCACCGGAGAACCCCCTCCCTTCACCACCGCCATTGGATCACCCTTTTTTTATTCCTATTTCTTCTTTTCTCTCCTCTTTTATCACCACGCATCGTCTTCGAATTCGACCGCGGTCGAAGAACAATCCGGTGAAAATTACTTCATGGCGGCTGGGCAGAAGTCCCGGGGGATGAATTTGGGTTCACGCATGACAGCAGATGTCGGAGACCCGTTTCGAATGTCCCGGGGCTGTCTTTATATTTTAGGATCCTTAAGGGTGTTCTTCTTTTTACGACCGTTTTCTTTTTTGGGACGTGGGAGAAGATTTTGACAAAATTTTTGAAGAACAGTTAGTCAATTGGAAATTTTTCTCTTTGTACGAGATTTTGTAGGGGAGGCAATTTTTTATAGATTGCTGCTGATGATAATGATTCTGTAGCTGAGAGGCAGACTAGTCTAATTCTACTATCTTCGAAATTAAAATGTATACACCATATTGCTACTTTTTCTTTTTTTGTACTATTTTCAAGAGATGTCCAATTTTGCAATTCCTTAATTTTAATTTTAACCAGGAAGTTAAATACTTACTAATTTTTATAGTATTTACTTCCAAATCAACGGATTTTCAAAAAAACTTTCATCCCTTATTTTACCCCCTTGAGGATTGATTTTCCAAAAACGTTGAAACACATATTTTTTTATTTCTAACAAAAATACCAGTTTTTATAGTGCTTGCTTCAAAATTGGCGGATTTTCAAACTTTCATCCCTTATTTAACGCTCTTGGGAATTGATTTTCTAAAAACGTTGAAACACGTATTTATTTATTTCTAACCAAAAAGCTAAATACCAGTTTTCATAGTGATTGCTTCAAAATTGGCGGATTTTCAAACAACCTTTCAACCCTTATTTAACACCCTTAGAGGTGATATATTGAAAAATCTTTTGTCAGTAGCACCTACGTTATAAAAGGAGTCCATTGTTTAAATTTCATGTTTCTAGCTTTAGTAGTTTACGGTCTGCAATTATGAATGTCTTTTTATATGTATAAATGTACAATTAAAGGTTCTGAAATAAAATGAAGATTCAGTGAAAATGTTGAAAAGAAAATGACTATAACAGAGATAATAATAACGATTCAATTTATTCTTCAGTGAATCAAAATACATCAGAAATCTTTCAGCAATAGTCAGCGAGGGGGTGTGTCGAAAGGAAACTTTTCGCATAAAGTTCTATCCAAAGCAGATTTGAACAGACGTGAAAATGACTTGAGAAAGTTTGCAGACGCGAGGGTAAAGCCACGGAGAAAGGTGTGGGACGGGGGAAAATAATATGAAAACCGTCTTCAGTGGTCAAAGCTGGCCGGCACAATGGAGTCCAAGGATATCCATAAGGGAAGCTATCTGTCCTTATTTAAACGTCGTTCCCTTTCTCCCTCTTATTTTTCATATTCACGCTTTCACCTGGTCCAGCGTACCTGATCCATTGAATAAATCCCGCGGAATATATAAAATCGTGTGGAAGCCGCAGACACAGCTTCCGGCTTGTTATCTGTTCTGCAGAATCGTGGAAAGTCTTGGGGAGAAAAAAGGATCGTGAGAATTTCTTTTGGAAAAGGGAGAAGAAAAGGTTTCGATCGTTTGCTATCTTTAGTTGTTTCAGCAACTTTGTATTTAAAATTTATAAATTTCTTAAAAATATGGCTGGAAATAGCATTTGTGTAAAATCTTAATAAAATATTTTGAATACTATATCTATTTCTCTTGTAATCTAAATTGTTAATTTTTACTTGAACCTAATTAATAAACATATACACGTGTAAGTGTGAAAATGAACAATATATTGATATGCAAATATGTCCTACTTCTCTTTAATAGGGTCTATCACGGTTACATTAAATTACTCTATATATAATCAGTCTATAACAATTAGATAATATGTAACATATATAGCATAGTTTAAAGGAAACTTTAAGGTGATTATAGTATACTTTTCACCAGATATTGCTTTTTAACGTTAGGTAACTAAACTTGAATTAGTGTTACTCTGTAACTAATCATTCGACTCACAGACTATGAGTTAAAAACATGTAAATATTTATTTAAAACAAATTAGCGTAACTTAAGAAGTATTATAATATTTTAATTACAACACAGAAAAGTGGTAAAAAATTAGCATTTGCAATTTTGGCAGATGTTAAACAATCTTAGCAGACAGTCTTGGGATGCGTAGTCTATTAGACGAATGTTTAATTATCTAGGGTTAAGTTCAGTATTTTGCAGATAAACATGATTTAGGATAATCAAAATCATCATGATACACATTCTAGTATGTATATCTCGAAGAGTTCGATTAAATTCGAACGAGGCTAGAAATAATTCTTCATGGATCCTCTAGGAAAGTAAAACTCCAAAATGGAGTGATCTGTTAAAAGACAGAACCCTGAGGAACTTTCGAGCTTCCTCCACATTTTTCGCTTCCTCACCCTTTCAAGGTACACACATCCCACATGTCTTCTCTCCAACCTCCCTGAGAAAAAAGGTCCCATAAAAATACCTAGGATTCCTGAGTAACTCTCGTTTCTGGCCAACCATAGACCCACGTTCGATATCTTTTACGTGTCGTCTGGTGAATTATGCAAGTGGCCATGTACGACCCATCTATAGGTTTGGTATCACCTTCTCTGGAGATTTTCTGTTCGGTATTATATAGCCTACAGCGAACCAAAGAAGCAGGACTCCGTGTTTCATGTGTAGAATTAATAAAATTATAAGATTCATGAAATTGTAACATAGTATTCACTTATTGTTAGTATTTTCTGGTGGTTGGTAGCTTTGTAAATACGAGTGACGTTGATTTTTGTTGGCATCACCTCGTTTGAACAATACATAGTTCACAGCAGCACAGTAACGAAACAGTCCATGTCATATAAACCATTGATATGTTATATTCAAATATATTACTTATTAACCTAAGTGCATTTATTACAATATTTTCGTTTACAGCAGAACGTTGATTGTTAGAGTTTGTCAGAACTCATATACAGGGTATTCGGACAAAGCTAGGAGAAAATTGAAGGGGTGACTCTAGGTAACATTCTAAGACGAAAATCAAGAGTAACAATATTGCGTTTGACGCTTTGTTTATGAGTTATGAACAATTGAAAAACGGGGTATTTTACGCCTGAGAGCAGGCAAACAGGCAACGCGGTAGGTAGCGTCACTGGCTGCACAGTGATGCTCCGTTTGCCTACTCTCAGGCGCAGAATAGCCCGATTCTTTAGTTGCTTATAATTAATAAACGAAGCGTCAAACGCAATATTGTTACTCTTGATTTTCGTCTTAGAATGTTACAAAGAATCATCCCTTTAATTTTCTCCTAGCTTCGTCTAAATACCCCGTATAAAATATAATTTTTGTTCATGTTATAATACTGGAGTTTGCCATTAGTTTATTTTGCCTTAATATTCCATCATGCTCTACGAAAGTACAGGGATAGATAATAATTTTAGATCAGATGCGAGACATCATTCCTTGCAATACTATAATTTATCGATGCTTTGAAAAGGTTGGCCTAAGTTATAGGCCATTTTATACGACTTCGTATCTATTTCTTTTACCACATAAATTTACCTGCATTCTTCAACTTTATCGCAACCCATATCCATATTCCTTATCATAAATATACATTTACGTATGTGCGTACTCTGCACTGCGGTCTACCCATTTCATTTCTCACTCGTTAACCCACTTCACCTGAGTCCACGTAAGTACTAATTCACCCATCTCTGCTTACTTTTCTTTGCACGTGAGCATATTTTTTTTCCAAGCACCGATCCGAATAAATCTTTATGCCCCTCAGTGCATACTTTCGAAAGCTTTTTAATCCATCTTCCAATACGAGACACCTTTTTAATCCTTAATTTAATCCTGAAAAACATGATAAGCCTTGGCTTTCATTTTTCACAACAGAACAGTCTGAAATTCTGAAACTCTCTTAATTAATATCAAACTTTTATTTGCTTTCGCGAATAAATAAACATTTAAGAAATAAAAAAGAAACTGGTCCATGCTTTTCCACTGTTAATAATTATTCCTTTGCATAAGTACTTCAAAAGTTACCCTTAAACTGTAATTTAACCTTTAAAATTGATTGAAATTTTTCCAAATAATAATCGTTATTAATTTCATTAACTTTTTGCACAGCTTTTTAATTCCTTCCTTCTTCGTTTGTATTATCTTAAAATAAAATACTCTGTTTCATTCATTAATTTGCACAAGAACAAAATGTCGATGCTCAGAGATGGATTCACCATATTTTCCCTACAAATGGCTAGAAGTGGGAACAGAAATAGAAGTAGAGGAAGGTGAGCTGAAATTTATACTGTCTTCCATAGACACACCACCTTTGCATTGTACATTTGAGATGTCCTTACGGATTATGTGTCTGGTTTGGCGCTGTCCAAGTGTATGCGTGTTTGCACGCCGGAATACGTATGGGCCTGATGTACGTTCCTATGAATATACTGCGTTAGGGCTCCTTCGGGAATGTTTCAGCCTGTGGAGCTATTGCGAGGGAGCACGGTGCTCGATACGATCGCTGAATTCCTTTCGAATCCTGATGGAACACGGGTATATCGATCTCCGCGGTGTCTTGAGTATTTCATGGTGCATCGGCGTTCCACTTTGGAATTACATTCGAGAAAGTATTGATTGACAGCGAGATACCTTTATACTACACCGTTGCAACTATGTAATAAACTATACAGTTATAGATAATGGTTCTAATTATTGAAGCAGAGGTTCCTAAAAGAGCAGGTCGCGTTGAATATTAAAATATGACAATAGTTTACAGGTTTAATCGAAGGATCTTGTATAACAATCGAGTAGTCATAATTATGACAAGTGTTAGGTATAGGTCTCATTCTGAATTTTCTTTTTTGTGGAACGAGTGGATCATGAAAAATTATCGTACTTGGAGCTAATTTTTTGCAACTACTGTTCAACTCAAATTGGACTCCTATTATATGCAATACGCGATTATGCGAACCTACTGTTCCCCATCCCACTTATACAAATGAAGTTCCACTGTATCACAAACATTATTCCGTGTTGAGACGAAGCAAAATATTTTTCTACCAGTAATAAGAGCAATCTTAACACTGGAACTACCAACAATTAAAGTGTACTTATTTGCATGGAAGAAATCAAATTGAAAATTACACGAAAAATATACCGAATGCATAGAAAACAAATCTTTATTTGCACCTTCTGCAGAAAATCAGAGTAAATTTTAGAAGCTCTATCACTGTGAACTTAGAAAACTGCTATGAGTAATCACCAATTGGTCATTTTGATTGGTCTGGTAGTTCTAGTGTTAAACCATTTGCGAAACCTTAAAAACCTTTCGATGGGAACTCGGTTAATTAAAAGCTCCACCTAAAGATACATTAAGCAGTTGTCTGAGACCCTCGTTCAAAATCCCCTTAATTAATAACCCTTATTTGTGATTTAAAACGGTCCGAGGTCCATTCTCCGGAAACCCTTCTTTCTTCTTAATTCTGCTCGATCCACCGTTTCATTCGAAACTTTGATCAACCTACAAATTCATTTATTCTCCCCGAAACAAGTTGCCGGCGTTCATTAATCTCTCTCGACGCCCGGCCTAAACAACGATTAATTATCCCCCTGTTTCCCCCCCCCCCCCTGAACGATTATCAAAACCGTGGTGTCACCGTCCTCGCTATATAACCGGACTTCCGGAAAGACGTTCAATTACCGCCGTTCGTTCTATAACAGGGGTTCAACGTCCATTTGGTCCCGTTTCTACCGTCCAACCGGACTGTTTTCGACGATGATATTTCATTGTTAAGCGCTATCACAGCGTCGGCCGCTAACCTCCTAGATCCTCAGGGCGTCCTCCATTTTGGAATGCTATATAGGCGATCGATTTCCTCTCGACGGAGACTTAAATCGAGGCCTTTGAGAGCGACGCCGTTTCGTACACTTGCAGATGATTCCCTGAAAGGGAATTCAATCGCTGGCTACTTTGTTATGATTTAATTCGGGGGACCTGACCTGGTCCTGCTTCCGTTTTCTGTTCTACAAACCTATTGTTGGCCAAGGTAATAATTATTCTTGCGACAGGCATGCATCTTGCGATAGGAAAAAAAATCTTTGTTGAATGGCAGCGAAGATTGATAAGGGAGAGTTCACTTTGTTGTAATTCTTGTGTTTTTTTGATTGGTAGGTATAGGGAGGGGTGTAGTTAGGTTTCTGGTTGTCCTGGAATATTTTATTCTTACAGATTTGTGATGGAAGGAAAGGGTAGGGAGAGAGAAAGGGGGATTGTAAATGATGAGATTTCTTTGTGAAAATTTATTAACCTTCCCTTCTGAAAATGTCTTAATTAATATAAATAAATAAATTTAATTAGTATTGACTATTTAAATGAGTTTCTTAATTATTACTGACTTTTTTCTGTATGTCTAAATCTGCCTCTGAAATTCAGTTATAATCATTTTTTCTTAATCACTGTAATTTATGATTGTAATAATATTTTAGTTAAATAAAAAAAACTGTAATAAAGTACTTGATCGATTTCAAGAATAGTTTTGTGTTTACGTATTTGTGAGAAATTTAAATACGGGAGAAAGAGATTATAATAATTAAATGATTAGGTTATATTACTTCTCAAATCCAATTGTGGATTCGCTGTTTAATCCTTGTGTAAATTTTCTTTGAATTTTTTTCTTAATCACTGTAAGCTATAATTGTTAATAATATTTTAGTTAAATAAAAAGAATGTAATAAAGTATTTGATCGATTTCGCGAGTAGCTGTGTGTTTACGTATTTATGAGAAATTTTAATTCGAGAGAAATAGATTATAATAATTAAAAGGGCGGAACGAATCTTTATTGAGATTTCATATTGTTTGGATTAATTCGTGTAGGAGAAATGGATGGGACACGCTTAATAATTTGATATTTGTGAATGCGGATTTTCATGAAGCGTCACGGGAACGTATTTCACGAAAATTTATTCGCCACCTCCTCTTGTTCGAATCGACGCTGAATAAAAAATGAGGCGGAAGTTGAAACTGAATTTCAAACTGGACGAAAGTTCGGAAATAAAATTTTGCTAACCGCCGCGCTTGGGAACGTTTATGCCTGGCTAATGACTTCGAACTTTCAAAATGATAACTAGAGAACAGTGAAATTATTATAAGTTTCAAACGTATAATACGATTGTTTTCAATCATGTACAATTTTAAAAATTCTGCTCGTGATTATTATTATTTTTTTATCGTTGAAAGTGCATTTAGGGTAAGGTTGCTCAAGTCGTACCCCTTAAGAAAAAATCCGCATAAAATTTAGGAATTATCAAATAAATAGAAATTAACTCTTTGCGCTCGAGAGGTGATTATTATTTACCAAATGATAGTTTCGTAAATTTTCAAACTTTAATTAATTTGTTCATTAATTAGACTCAGAGGTTAAATAATCATATACGTAAATGTTAGTATATCACTTAACCAAACTAAATGACGTTTCATATGGGCAAATTTTAGTAAGTATTTCGAATTTGAGAATTTTGAAAGTTTGTGTCATTAAACAATTAACAGTTGCCTCTCGAGTGCAAAGGGTTAAATA
>JAOPTO010001680.1:261406-406002 GCA_033822845.1 Tetrapedia diversipes
CTTTTGGACTCCATGGATATCACAGACTTTGTGATCCTTTATATTTCCTAGATTTTGTGAACTTTACAGTCCTTTTGAATTCCATGGACATTACAAATTTTGTGGTCCTTTATACTTCACGGATCCCATAGGCTTTAAGAACCTTTAGGACTTCACGGATCTCATTATCAGTGATTTTCGTAAACCTCACAAATCACCCACACTCCAAAAGAAGCTTTGAAGTCACAAACACTTCAGCACTCACGCAAACGAACTTTGATCCAACAAATTAACCGTCTATCAAACACACGTCGTCCCGTGACTGCAAAATTTTTGCGTGGCACCGGTCACCTGAAAATAATTTCACGTTGTCGACGTGCGAGCAAACTTTCCCGGACAGGTTGTTCCCCGTTAAACAGCTGGCACTTCTCAGCGACAGGAAATTTGATGAGGGTCCGGCAGGAAACAAAAGAAATACGTATTTACACACGAGCAGTCGTCCCGGAGCGATAAAAGCCCTCCAAACGGGTTCGCTTCCCTCCGCCGTTTCTCCAGGAAAATGTGCTCGTTTGTTTTCCCGACCCCTCATTCACGAGCTCTCGTCACGACGCTGGTCGCCGGTCGAACGTGTCAAGGGAAACGTGTGCCCTGGCCCCTTGGCTCCTCGATTTACGAGACAGATTGCCGATGAATCGGCAGAGAAATGATGTCGTCGCGCGCGATCACGATACGTTACAAGCCACCGCTTCTCATCCCCGAAAGGTTTAGACGTAAGGGAAGTTGTTAACAGGGTTGAATTGATTTTCGTGCTTGACAGAGGAGACCCACCTAGCCAGATGGATCGCGCTACATTCTGTTCGGCGCTTTTGTAACAAACGAATCAAGCGGGCAGAGAAATGTCTCTGGGGTTTAATTTATTGAGAGGCGCGAAACTATCGGATAGCTTTGATTGCTGAATTTGTAAGTGGGATACCTTTAATATTTTCTTTTTTAATAAGTATCAGGGCTGCATTAATTAGATTTGTGACAAGGGAGTGCAAATTTTCAATACTTTATAAATATTAATTCAGCTATTAATTATAATAAAATTGGACAGGTTTAAAGGATTCAGGATGCTTCTTTTATCTGTTTGCAAATATGTATAAACTGTAATCGCAAAGTTTGGGTACTTCAATGTGTCGATGATAATTTTCTAATAAACCTGTGATTCTCTGCTTCTGATTTATTTATATCTTCTAGTAAATAAATACACATAAGACACAAGTCGTTTTTTTTTCAAAATTTATTCAACTTTGATCAGTGACTGAATTAAGGTTCCTAAAATGTTCAAAATTCCTTTTCTGTATAAATAATTAAAATTTAATAGGCGAACGTAGATTTTTGTGAATGTCTATAGGGGATAGAAATGATCATGGATTAAATTTTATTATGGACCAAGTTAGTCAGCATTTGATGGTGATCACGTACATTTTCATTAAAAATTGTTTTCACTTGGAATTTAGAATGGGGCTCGATACGTTTGCAGAAGTTTAAAAATAAAGCACACTTTTTGCTGTTGTTGAACCTTATTTCCCGGACGGTTCAAGAATTATGCGATCAACCAGCTATCGGAGACATTAGTCTTTGCCAAGGGTCTATTTCGCGAATCGTGATCGATACTCGTGGATATTATTGCGGAGTTTCTGCCTTGCAGGCAGGAAGGGTTATTTGTGGGCGGAACGTGCCGCGAACCTTGCAACGGGACTTACGGGAAGTCAAGCTTTAGGAATAATGAGACGCTTCGTTCGCTGTTCCCTCGCACACTTTCAACCTCAACCCTGTTGACTCTTTGAGTTTGCAATCTGACCGTTTAAAAATGCTTCGAGCAACAGCAAACGGCTTTTTAATATTCCCCAAAAAGTATTATTTTATTCTGCTATTATTATTTGTTAAATGAACCAGGTAGTGGATTAATGAGTAAAATATAAATGTATTTATAAAGTAAACAGCAAAAGGATCCTTAATAGCCTTCAAAAAAGTATTATTTTATTCTGCTATTATTATTTGTTAAATGAACCAGGTAGTGGATTAATGAGTAAAATATAAATGTATTTATAAAGTAAACAGCAAAAGGATCCTTAATAGCCTTCAAAAAAGTATTATTTTATTCTGTTATTATTGTTTGTTAAATGAACCAGGCAGTGGATTAATGAGTAAAATATAAATATATTTATAAAGTTAACCTTGTTACGATGTATTTCTTAAACGACCAGCTTACATGGTTGGCTCTTGGAAAAGAAACATTCTCGAATGACAATAATTAAAATGAATTTACATAGATGTCGACGAGTTATTTAACACTAGATTTACGGACATTTCTTGTATTAGGTGTGCCTTAAATTAATTCGGTGCCTTTGAATTTAACAGTTTATAACATCCATTCAAATTAAAATACCTTTCCTGCCTTACGGCGATTTGAAAGTTACAACATTATACTCTAAGGAACATTAAAACAATATAATTTCACCTAATAACAGTGAACAATACGGTGTTCCACAAGGACCATTTGAGGCACTGCTGTTCTTTTGCTTTTGAACCGAAGGAAAACACTACTGAAGCTAAAAAAATGGTTTGTTCCTCTTTTAGTAACGATGCTATGACGTAAAACGTGCCAAAAGGTGATGTCAAAGATTTCGAAACGTAGATTTTAATCTATTGGACAAGCCAGCCACGTTCAGAACAGGCAAGAAAGTTTAAAAAGCTTTTGAAAAACGTTTGAAAAATCTAAAGAAGAGCATATTTCGGTATATTTGTATCGCTCCGTCAATACAACTGAGCAAAAATTGCTAGTAATTATTTTTACAAATTTTACTCACGAAGCCCTGTAAACCTAGTGTTAATTAGCCTAATTACTTATCTATCGTTACTTGCCATACCGACACCTTGTTCACAGTTACTAGCTGCTTTAACATATTCGAACCTGTTGATTCGATAACGTGAAGATCACGTCGTCCGAAAATCAATTTGTCACAAGGAAACGGCGCTCGCGAGAAACTCGCGAGCCTCGAGCAGAAAAGACTTGAGCTGAAACTTTCCACGCAGGTGTATTAAAATTCAGGACCCTCTGCAAAGTTTGCACGACGGCTTGGAACTCGGGAGACAATGAGATATGAAATTATATTGAAGACGAGCCTCCGGATGCCATTTAAGTTAAGCCGCGTATAACAGAATGAAAACCTTCAACCTGTATTATTGCACGATAAACGGAACCGCCTCGCATTTTTGTACTTTTATCGATGCCAGTTTCCGGTGTTAACCTTCCCGATACATGGAAACGTTGTAAAAGTTGATGTAACTGGAATTTAATATGAATGTAATTGTATAGAACTGTGGTAGCTTAAATTTTGTAAAACTACAAGGAATCGTAAATAAAATTACATATATTGAGTAGAGAAGAGAAATAAGTTTTAATAAAGAGACATATTCTAAACTGCACTATCAGAAAATAATTATTCCTAATTCTCTTAAAGGGTTAAGCTCAGTGCTAAAGAGGTAAACCCAATTTAATTACCAATAATTAAAATTTTATTTAGTTATGAGAAAAGGAGTCTTAATTAATTACTATTTTTTATTTTAAATGTGGAAGCTTGACAAATAATACAGTTGTAGAATTGTAAAAACAGCTGAGGATTAAACATAGAGTCTAGTGGCATATTTGAATTAGAATTTAGTGTATAATGTATATTTTTGCCATTATTCATATTAATAATAATAAATAATAATAAATATGAATTAATAATAAATAAAATTTATATAATAATAAGATATAAATTAATAATAAATGAAATTTATATAATAATAAGATATAAATTAATAATAAATAAAATTTATTAATAATAATAAATAATCTTAAGACTCTTTTATTCTACAATAGCTTAATAAAAAAAAAAAAAGAATGAGCAGCCCCTACGTAAGTCTTCGCGGATTTGTAAGATACGTCAGATTTCTGAAGTTAGGTCAAGAAGGGTGCAATTGTACCAGCGGATTCTCTTTTCTCTGTGTACGAAGATTGTACTCGCATTTGTACGCAAATTTATCCGGCTCGGCTGGAAAAGACGGGCCCGGCCTCTATAGGAACGTATTAAAATTCAGGACTCTTCACGGGTTCCCTGCAGGAACTTGAAACTCCCGGAGACAATGAAACGTGAAATTATGTTAAAAAGCGAGTCGCGCGGATACGAGGGTCCCGGGCTCGGGGGTAGGGGGAGGCGAACTGGGTGTACAGGGGATATAAAAGTTACCATGCTTATCGCTTCCTGCGATGGAAATTCACCGTTCCGTCGTGCACCAGGCATTCCTGTATACGTGAAACAATTTTAAATCCTGTCACCGATGAGAAAATTCTTTTCCTCGATGCCTGGCTTAAACCCTATCATAATCAGAATTTCGTTTGTTCTTCAGAGAACGGTAATCGATCTGTGTTTTACTGCTTGAATTGAGAATTAGCAACTTTACAATTGTTATTAAATGTTACAGCAGTGGATTAAACAGCAGGATGTAATTTACAGGGATAAATGTTAAGATCTAAATGTCATATTTATGGAAAATTAAAGTATTAGGCTAGAAGGAATTCGTAATTTTATATTAGGACTTGTAATTGCTTTTGTTTAGAACTAAATTTAAACACTTTGCAATCTTAACTCTTTATTTTGCCTTTTTCTCAATTTATTTAGTGTCACATCTAACGTTAAGGTATTAATGACCAGAATTCACATAAATTAGAGTAATTGTATAATTTATGTAGGTTACATCATTAAAATTGTCAACCTTTGTTAGATGTATAATTTTATTTGTTTCAAAAAATTTAAAGAACTTTCTGCTTTGTGTTTTATTATTAAGAAATTATCTGGGTCAGTAATTTCATAATAGTTTTATGAATTTTTTCTATGAGACCACTTGTTCAAAATAAGATAAGAGGCATAATGATTTTGTCTAAAAGATTATCTAATTTTTGAAATCTGTGTGTGTCGCCCAGTAGGCGAGGGTTTCATTTGGGTAACAGCGTTTTGATGCTTGCGGACACTGCGTCGACGATAATGTGCTATCCAGTAACGTTAATTACTGTTAAATTACACGCTGGTTCCGGTTATTGTAATATTGCTCAGTCGTCTAATGGGTATCGACTGTTACTTGAATGCAAACGTTCATCACGGAAACCGTGTATACTAATGAGTTGCGAGCTGGATGAGTGGTTACTTTGAACGATCATAATGTTGCTGTTGTGTTATATTAACGACCGGCATTGCAAATTATGCCGTAATCACAGAAAATGGTTGGTACAATCTGAAGTAATCACAACAGTAATCCATTCGCTTTAGGATGATCGTCCAATAAAGTTGCGTTTATATTATGCAATTCTGAACATAATGAACGATTAACTCCTTGCAATATATCTTGAAACAGCACATAACTTAGGGTGATTTATCAAGAATTAATAAAAAAAGTATTTGTTTGACTGAAGATTAAGATAGTAGAACCAACAAAGCACGATGTGCAGTAATTTCTATTAACACTGGAAATTTATCAATTGATGATTATTCATAATAGCCTTATAAATTCACCGCGGTAAAGCTTCCAAAATTTACTATGATTTTCTGCAGAAAGTATAAATAAAGATTTGTTTTCTATGTATTCAATATCTTTCCGTGCAATTTTCAATTTGATCTCTTACATGCAAATAAGTACACTATAATTGTCGGTAGTTCTAGTGTTAAAGTATGAATATTTAATTTAAAGAGACATGAGATCTTTCAATATTTTTCGTATCTAGTTTTTCATTTATCTACAAATAAATTGATCCCCATGAATTTTTTATCTGTATTTTATTTTTCAACGAATGTTGCTGCAGAAAACTAGAATTTTCGGAAAATTAGAAACGGCAGTTGTGGCAACAGAGTTTCCTAAATATTTCCGGTTCGGTAAAATTTCGCGAACGCTTGAAATAATTCTGTACTAGAAATTTAATACCCTCGCGGATTTCGGCTACAAGAAATAAACTGAGAACTAATCGCGGTGCTTGGATATCCGACTCGTCGTTTAATCAGTGCTCCGAAACCAAGTTTTTTTTACGAAAGAGTGATTCCACATGCAGGACTGAACCGAAAACGTAGAATAAAATTTTTTTCACGTGAAGCTTAGTTCCTGAGAAAAGTGAATTAAAAAATTCCTGCGACATGCCAGTTATTTCAGGTTGGCTCAAAAAATGACCAGAATTTAATCCATTAAATTTTTATTTCGTCCGGCTATGTTACAGAAAAATGATATACAAAGGCCAAATCTACGATTGAATAAAATAGAGAAATTGAATACAACTGACGGTACAACCCACGAATCTTTAAATCCATCTTTCTCAAAAATAAAGGTGCTTCTAAACAAATTGTATTCCACATTTTTGCTATACTTTTACACGTAGAATCATCACCTGCACGATCTCACTTCTACAGGGTGGCAAAGATAAAAGAGACCTGAAGTTACACTTTACACGATATTTGAATCGAGCGTTCGAGAGGGGTCACGTGATGTTCAGTGGCCATCATAATGTTAACGGCCATATTGTGTTTGTTAGTGTTGCGTTGTAAGTTGTTAAACCTTTCAGTTACTAGCTACGCAGTGATGTTCAAACGTAGCTACGTGCATTTCTGTTTAGAGCATGTAGTTACGACTAAGAATCACTGTACAGCCAACGACGTTACCTACTGTGTTGCCCGGTTTGCCTGCTCTCAGGCGTGAAGCAGTCCGTTCTTTAGTTGTTTATAACTAATAAACAAAGCGTCAAACGCAATATTGTTATTCTTGATTTTCACTTTAGAATGTTGCGTACTATCACCTTTTCAATTTTCTCTTAGCTCCGTCAATAACTGTGCAGTGAAGTTACCTACCGTGTTGCCCGGTTTGCCTACTCTCAGGCGTGAAGCAGCCCGTTCTTTAGTTGTTTATAGCTAATAAACAAAGCGTCAAACGCAATATTGTTATTCTTGATTTTCGTCTTAGAATGTTGCATACTATCACCCCTTCAATTTTCTCCTAGCTTCGTCAATAACTGTGCAGTGAAGTTACCTACCGTGTTGCCTGTTTGCCTGCTTTCAGGCGCAAAATGGCCCATTCTTTTAGTTGCTTGTAACTTACAAACAAAGCGTTAAACGCAATATTGTTGTTCTTGATTTTCGT
The DNA here is from genome assembly GCA_033822845.1 of Tetrapedia diversipes. Lineage (NCBI taxonomy): Eukaryota > Metazoa > Arthropoda > Insecta > Hymenoptera > Apidae > Tetrapedia > Tetrapedia diversipes. The sequence continues at coordinate 268,592 of JAOPTO010001680.1, forward strand.
CTTAAAATGTTGCATACTATCACTCCTTCAATTTTCTCCCAGCTTCGTCCGAACACTCTGTATATACGAGTTCTGACGTGTCCCTTGCTATCCCTGTGTCTAAGGCAGGGACCTGCTAGGCAAACCTTCCTGACGAGTCCACTAGCAGGCCCCTTCCTATTCCTTTTCCTTCTCTTACCACCGAAACGAAGAGTGTTTATCTTGTCAGGCCTCTTTTATCTTGGCTACCCTGTATGTTCCGCCACACCCTGCACATTTTCATTCGACACGGCTACACCGGTATAAAGCTGACCGTAATAAATCGAAATCTATTTTCTCATTAACGTTTCGCGCTCGGTAAGACGGATAAATCCTTTGTATCAACTTGTCTGTATGTCAACCACCTGCTTTGCTCTCCGCTCACGTGCCAAGCGTTCTGGTAAATCCTGAAGGAGATTTTGACGATCTTCCCGAGGCGATGGCAATAAAATATTGGCCGGCGATAAAACGGACGCGCTAAAGGTGATAGGTCACGGTACTGACGCGCATCCGGTTACGGATTTGTCGCCGGGAATTTAGACTCTAAACCGACACGTTATAATTCGAGGCGGCTTCGCCAGACGACGCGTTTTAACCGAGCTCTCAGTAGTCCCGCGACGTCTGCTTTCGAGGCTTTCAGATGGCTCTATAAAACTTTATACACTGGCAAGACGAAATTACCGGTGTGCAGCCGGGCACGGTGATGTACGCAGTAGCACAGTGCTGCTGTGCAAATAACGACGTTATTTATCGGCATCGGAATGATGCTCTCTTTGTCACTGTCAAAGGTATTTGTTACTGCTGGACGATTTTCTTAGGGAAATAATAAACAGAAGGAACTCCATTTGTAACGATTGAAAATATTGAATTGACAAGTTTTATTTTTCGTTGAAATTTCGTTTTTGGTATTACATTAGAAAAATGTTTTACAATTTTAATTTTAATCCCTCCATGTAATGTAAAGAAAAGCGTTCAAAATAATATTCCCTGTGGTGCAATGCATAGAAGATTTTTTCACACAAACTTGAAATATTAAATTAAGATAAAGTTTCATTTCTGTTTGAAATCATGTATTCTATATTACAGCACAAGAACATTTTACAATCTCAGTTTTATATTCTTATGATACATAATATTAATATCGATACCATTTTTGTCCCCTTTCCTATAAAGGGACGTGTTCAAAAGAACATTCTCAACGACACAACCCACGTAAGACCTTTCCACACGGTCAAAGATCTTCCATCTCCATTTTGCATACATCTTCAGGGCATCCGTTTCCCGGGTTGAACCCCGGGCGAGATGTCGAGTGTCGGTTCAACCCCCTCTCATTGAAGGGGCGAAGGGGGTGCAGCGCTGCGAACATTTTAAACAAAAACGTTTCCACGTAACGTCCGACTAGCCAGAACTCGTTCATCACTTTTTTATCCGGCTGCCTTCGCAGCATTACCTCGAATATTTCCGGCTCGTAAACCTGAACTCGCGGTGCATGCATTCAGAAACGATTTCACCGACGTTTAGGCGGGGGGGGGGAGAAGAGAGGAAGGGCGGAACGCAACGCAATCTCGCGACTAAGAGTTCTTTTTAAAACGAAAACAATGAGCGAACGGCCAGCAGATTTTATCGGGTGGTCCATCGTTAAGATTAGAGCCGCTCCTTGCTTCTTGCCCCCCCCCCCTCTCCTACGAGCGCCCCCTTTTTGGCCTCCTTTTTAGCTTCACGTTAAGCATCGAACGACGACGGAACGACGAACACAGCTAGGTGCCCACCAGAACCGGAGAGCCTTTTTATTGACGGTGATAAACATTTTTATGGACCCCATGCGAATTACTACTTTTTACAACCCCCGCTGCTCGATCTGTGCCGCCAGCATCCCTCTGCTCCGCTATCTTCGACCCTCTTGCATTATTCCTCGGTTTCTCGGCTCTTTCGCTTTTGTTTTTCTCTCGTTTCTTTTCGAGCTCCCGCCAATTTCTCGCCGGCACATCACGCGACTTCAGCGGGAAAATTTGTGCACACATAGAGAAGGGTGAACGACGCTGCGCAAGCGTTTTCGGGAATCATCTTTTTTTTTTCCTTTTACGCCGACAGGCACTCTTCGAAACTCGTTAGGGGCACGTCGTGTGTATGCAAATCGCGGGAACGTTTACTCAGTCGGGGCTACTCTCGGTGACCCGATGAACAACGATAATTGCTACGTACGATTATGTAAATGCTATAGCGCTCCGCGGGGAGCACGCTCTTTTCCTGAGTTTCGCTTCCTTTTTGGTTCGGTTACGGCGGTACTCGGTTGGGAAACTTTGGTCGTTCACCAAGCGGAATCGTTTGCTGCGTTCGCCTCTCCTCTCGTTTGGGTGCAATTAAAATCAATGCAGAGCCTTGGAAAAGTTGGCGGGAATAATTCACTTAACCCATTGTAACTGCAAGTGTTTGCGAGAGAAAGTTGTGATCGATTAGAAGAATTAGATATAATTAACTCTTTACACTCCGAATTATTTTTCAATTTTGTTGCCAACAACTTTTTAGTATTTGAAGTGCTTTATTTGAAATTTACTTCAAAGGGTAGTTCCTCGAGTGGTACTTTGTTTTTTATTAATTATGTTAAATATAGCTCTCAAGCTTTGTTGTAATTTATATTTGTTTAATTTCGTTGATTCTTTAGTCTTCAACTTTTGTCCGTTGCTGTATTTAAAAATGTCGAGTGTGATTCGACATAGGAGTTACCATGATAAAAACTCGACAAAGGAATGCAAAGGGATAATAAGAATAAAGTAGAGAAAACGACAGTAAATTAGTACAACAATGAAATACAATAGTATAATGCTTGAAATTTGCTCTATAAATTTCTTTTAGCAGCATAGATGTCATATCAATTTCGTAGAACATCATTCGATTCTCTGAACTGCATGTCTGACCATACGTGTCCTTTTCTACTGCGTCGCGTTTTAAATATCGCAAAAATGAATCTTTTTTTAAATTATCCTATTCTAAAACAGCTTTTACTCGTTTCGTAGTATTTCGTTGCAGCAGTGAGAAGCTATAAACCTAGTTTAAACATATTGGAAACTGTTCAACGTCATCTGTGATGGATGTACGGTGTTCTTGGTTTCGGCATCAAAAAAAGTCTGTAGGAAAATTTGGTATGTTAGTAAGCGTTTGTTACGCTGCAGGGAGTAGCCAACTACGTGGTTAGGAAGGTTTATGTACGGCAAGGGTGGCCAGGGCAGGGTTGAAGGATGATGCAAACCCAGGAGTGCAACCTAACACCCAGCCACTCTTATCTCGTGTCCGAAACGTCTGGAGAGGCTGCTCGACGAGGCGAAATATTCGTCTTGTATGACGGGTCCATCCAAATTGAGCTTCCATCGACTCCATATTGTCTTCACCTTGATCCACCATGTTGTTTTCCTTTCGTTCTTAGAATACTAATGTACTTCTGTTCATTCTCTAAAGTCAGTCAATTTTTAGTTAACCCATGAGCACCCATGGTTGTCAAATGACGATTTTATTGTTTATATTTTTTATCTATTGCAATGTGTATCTAATGATTACTTTTCCTAGCACAATCCTTGAATTGGTATCTATTGCGTGCATAAAAATTGTTATTGTAAGATATTAGGTTCTATGTACGATGATATATTAACATAACTAAATGAATGTCATCATTTTTTAATTTTTTTATCGTTGATTCAGTTTAGATATCGTTCCTGTGACTAAATATATTTTCTAATATTTTTTGGAGAATTTTTACTCTATTTTAATGATAAAATAAAGCTATTTCTGTAAACAATTTTGAAAAAAAAGAATCTGGTCCTTAATGGGTTAAGATTTGTTTAAAAATTGAGGAATAGTTTACGGAGCTCTCTGTTCATTAGAAAAATTAATTCCAAAAGTATAATGGTGAAATTATCCGGGTATGGATTGATATTTCCCAAGTAGGGTTGAATTTTATGTGGCGCGCCCATTATGCACTGAGCTGATTTTTATGCATTTATTCGCCGTCACTTTGGCATCGTACACTATGAATATTTTCTGCGGTACGTTGTTCCAACGAAACGTGAAACCTGCTGCATTAACATAATGTGTTGCAAGTAAATTCAATGTCCACGTATTTGCAGCAATTTGTTGAACAATATTTTCATAAACAATACAATTTTTTAAAACATTTTCATCGTCAATTATAAAATTACACAAATTACTTTCATTTTAGAATTATTCGCCATGAAAGGCTGATTCGCGAATTTCTTATTTAAGAAAAAGGAACTTCTAATTTTAATTTTAACAACGTATAAGGAGCAGCTTGAAAAATAATTAATCTCTTATTGTCGAAATCTTATATATTTGTGGCAAAGGATTAAAAAATACCCTTTAAATATTTTTATACAATAACATTTTATTAACTATATTATTACATTACAATTTAAAACATGAAAATTACACTACTGTAATTAATGGTACCTCGTTTCTCCATTATATTAAACGACGAAAGGAGGATTTAAGTTAAGGGATGATTTCTCCCTTTCAAACATTCTTTCACCATTTTCACGATATCTATGGCACGGCGTTTGCGCCTCAGTTAGGCAATGCTAGCCCCTAACTGTCATTTGTTCCCGTTTTAAGGAGGAATTCGCTGTTTCCGATATCCCGTATTGCAGGCTGCAGCCGTTGGTAACGGGCGAAGACGTTTGAAACAAGTGTTGAAAACGCCGATGTTCACAAGCAACGACAGTATCTGGCGCCGGGGACGGCGGCCTCGTAGGAAGGAGATGAAATCACGTAGCATCCGCAGTGGCTATAGCTGTGACTACAGTTTTGAGAAGGTAGCTAGCCTGGGCGACATAGTTGGTATCTCTGGTTCAGGAGCCATAAAGGTTATCACCGTTACGACACACGACCTCCGCGATACTACAGCCCCGTGCTTCACGTTTCTACTCCGGGGCTAGGACTGTAGGGAATTAGTCGTTGGATTCCGGAGAATGCGGAGGCCGCAGAGGTACAAGCCTCTATCTTCGGAGTGCACAAATACAAGACGGGCTTGTCTTCGAGGGGACACCAGCCCAGGCAAGGACAGGCGCCCCGTCAGTGTATATGGAATATTTACCACGGCTAAGTTTCGAGCTAACTTGAGGGAACTTTCGATTGACCGTCGAACTTTGTTTGCCGAGGGGAACGGTGCACTAAGCACGGAGCACTTAATTAGGGCAGCCGCGGAGAGTGTCCCAGGTTGTATCGAACGGTGTAACTCTTTATGAGCGTAATTCTCGTCCTCTGTCAATGGACTCCTAATTGCAGATAAAAGTTGGATAAAGTAAATCCAATAGGAATATAAGATATTTTTAACACTGGTCTTTAAGATATTTTTGTTTCCATTAAAGAGTTTTATTAATTTTACGCTATAGAAAAATAGCTGCTCTATCCTGTTAAGTTTGCTTTAAAGAATATTTTATAATACATTAGAAGTACTTTTTAGTGAAATTAGAGAACGACTGATTACAGTAATGTCTAGAAATATAGTGTAATGGTAAATTAATGCACTAAGTATTGATACCGATCGATGCTGCCACATTTAGGGTTAAATGGTACTTTCAGAGGGGTGAAAAGTATAAATCTAACAAAAATAGTAGGTGTTTGTATTTAAAACTGTCATTAAAACAGGTGAAAGAAGATATTTTTAATTATTTTAAATTGTTGTATTTTCACATTGTCCATAAATGCAGTTACCCATGAAATTAATTTGAAACCGAACTTGGTATTTCATTTCTAAAGACTGAATTATAAAATGTATTTGGATGATCATGAAATTGCGGGGATCCATTATACTTGATAGACATGCATTGCTTGCTATTGCAAAGGTAAACGCGAATAACTGCTGAGTAGGTTGTACCTGTTGGTATAAGCAGAAGCGCTTCGCAATATGGAATATCGAATGCAGCGACTTGGCTGTCCCGGCCAGACAGACACCTAGGCACGAACCTACCGGATGCATCAAATGCACCAAATGCACCGTGATAACGTCACTCACAGGATGTAGGGTTGGTAATTCAGCCGGCCAAAGCCATGGAAGGGCAATTCTCTCCCCCTTTCATGCCTGTCTGTACACCACAACGAGTAATTTTCGAAATTGCCCTTCCAATGTCAATTTTCGCGCAGGTTGTCCGAGCATTCGATGGCAGTCGTCTTGGAAACAGTACTGTAGGACCAAGTTGGACGAAGATATTGATTCTATCGCGTTAAAGATGGTTTCATCCAACTTTTACAGTAATCACTTTAAATTACTTTTTAACCCTTAAGTACTCTAAAAATTTGGAATCACTTTCAGAGTCGTAGACAATCAAATCTTTCAATAACCTTTACCTAATTTAAAGTCAGTGTTGCTAATGTTAATGGCAGTTTCTTTTAAAAAATCTATAAACCTAAATTTCAATGTTTTCTGGAATTTTTTAACCCTTAAGTACACTAAAAATTTGGAATTACTTTCAAAGTCGTAGGCAATCAAATCTCTTAATTATTTTTAGCTAGTTTCAAATCAATGTTGCTAATGTTAATGGTAGTTTCTTTCAAAAAATCTAAAAATCTAAATTTAAATGTCTTTTGAAATATCATCACTGTAAATTTCATTTCTGTTAAAGTCCTTCAACATTCAGGGTGATTCCAAATTTTTGACTGGTAGTCTGTATGAATATTACTATTTCGATATATTTTTCATTTCTCACTATTTTCACTTTGCTCCATTTCTATCAATTTCAATTGAATGAAGAGCATAACTAACGAAAGCTTGGATCGCTTTCTGTAATTTTCAAAGGATCCGCGACGGAATGGATTGAGAATCGCGCTGCAAATGATACAGAACAATGTTCGACCATTGAAAAATGTTTTACTTTCGATAAAAGATACTCAGAATTACAGAACAGAAGCACAGCTCTCCGCTTCCCGTTCCGACGGCAAAAAGTCGCCGTTTCTTCTCTTCCGAACAATTTCCCCGAGACGTTTCTTCGCAACAACACGGCGCTAAGATATATGTACATTGCCCCCGCGATTCTTCGGCTTCGTTCATAAAAATGTATCTTGAGGGTGCTTAGGAAATAAAGTTTCAGAATCCGCGTCATTGGAGCAGAATGGAACGCGGGGCATCGGTACACATTACGGGCACAGACACCGTGTAAACGAATTTCTGCGTCACGTGCAATTCCTTCGCTGTATCCGCGGCATTGTGACCCCATCCCTCTCGAAGGTTCGCCCCCTTTTCTAAGCTTTTTCCCTCTACCGGCTCGATCCTTGCTCTTCCATCGAGAAATAAAATAGAGGAACGCCGGAGGAAGAAGGGAATGAAAGGATCGTGAAAGCTCCCCTTCGCTCCACTCCCCCTTTTCTCCTCGCCTCTCACCCTCTCCCCTTGTCCCGCGAAAGCAGGAGACCGAGTTTATTTTTATCCGACACCCCGAACTAATTTGATCTCACGTTCAGAGACGCTCTTTGAATAAAAGTTCCCTGTTTCGGGGGCGTCGCGACGCTTTCCCCGCGGAATTCCCAGCTGTAACGGCGCTACACAGCGGTTGTCACCCGCAGATGCACTCTCGCCCGATTGCTGACCTTTGATCTTTTCCAGCGATAGATTTTGTTCTGGCCAAGGTTCAAAAAGGAAAGACCCGGGAGCCGGCTGCGGGGATAAATCGGGGAACCGTTTTATGCGCCTGGACACGATTTATGTTATCGTTGCGAAAGTGGAGCAAAAATTTGAACGGGTTAAACGCGCGGGCACAGTGGCGAACGAAAGTTTGAAGCCAGTGAATTTTGTGAGAATAATATTATATTGAGAAGCGTCAAGAAATAGTGAATGGTTGCTCGCGTAATTCAATGCGATTTCATGCAGTCCAATGCAATACAAAGTTCGCAGCAACGCGAGCTGAAGTACCGCTAAAATTATATCGGTAATCCCAATGGAGCCTTCATCCTTAAATCCTGATGGAGTCTTGCCTCGTATGGTTCGTCGAAGGACAACCAGGACTGCTCGAAATTCCTGTTTTCCATTTATTAAAATTGAACAATACTTTTCTTCCCATCCACCGACAATTAAATAATTTTATATAGAATTTCCAGTAAATACAACAACTGAGGAGAATGGGAAGATCTCCCATTTTTTCCTCGAAACAGCGCTGCCACTGATTCTATTTACTTGAATTAATGTTGAGTTACTGGTTTTGAGTTAGTGTTGAATTTATTAAAAATTGTACTTTGAAAAAGCAGAAAATGAATTTGACGAACCGTGACCAATACTAGTTCAAGACCAGCTAATAATAAAAGTAAAAAGATTCAATGGTAGCGCTTTGTCGAGGAAAAAATGGGAGATCTGCCCATTCGGTCGGCTAAATATTAATACAATACAATCCGATCTATTCAAATCTAACTCGATAAAGTCGGCCACGTAATTCAACGTCGCGTAAAATTCCCGAAACAAAGCGCCTCGACATACCAACGAAACGGCTCGCCCCTTTTAAATTTTGCACTCGGTTAATTAAATACCGAACCAATAAATAAGTATTTCCCGGCACGTTTCAATGGTTCAGCGAGAGTTCCTGTTTTCCGTGGGTCTCGTAAAAGCTTCTCGGTAGAGAACAGAGTATTTTGCATCCAGGATCGCCTCGCACACCCGATCGTGCTTTAAGTTGAAAGGACTCGTTTTACCACGGATTACTTTCCCGACGCACGAGCACCGCCAGCAATTCCGCGCCAGGTCCGACTCGGTACTACACCGGTTTATTCATACAAATGCAACCCTCTATCGGGCCCGGCGCATTGAAATAGACGCGTTTGCACTTGAACATTCGTTCCTCCGACAACAATCTCTGCCTCGCCTACCGCCACGTCCCCCGTACTCGCTGCAGGAAGAGTGTTTTGTAAAGGTGCACCGGTCGCGACAGTCTGTTCCCACTCAATTAACCGGACGTACCTGCGGGCTGCGCGTACCTGGTTCTGCAGCTGATGCACCTGTAATGCAATCCGCGACTAATTAGGCGGTGCGCCGGACATGCTTTTGTCCTCCGTTAAAATGCATCCACGCTAACGTGGTAAAGCTTCTGCTTTACCATCACGGTGTCAGTGAATGGTGGTCCTGGCCATGCGTTGGTTGTAAAGATGAAACGCAGTCGGGATAAACATTTTGTAGGAATACGAGTTTAGGAAAATGTAAAGAGTGCTTGAGTTAAGCGATAACCATGTGAACGTAGAATGTTTGGATTTAAGTGTTTCTAAGGTGTGGAAAATGAGCACTTGAGGAAACTGAGCGACTGAGGAATTTTGGGTGAACGTGATCGAATACATCGAGTGAGAATGGTTTAGAATTAGAAAGAAAGGAAATGAGTGTTTGGAAGAATATATGATGGGGAACATGCGAGCGTGGGACAGAAAGAGCATGATTGTGAGAGGTGTAAGCATGTCAAAGTTGTTAAGTTGAGAGGTTGTTAAACTAGCGCTAATATTAAATTATTTTAAATATACCTAAGAACTGGGTGGGTATGATTCTGGGAAAGTATGAAAAGTGCTTGAGTTGAGCGGTAGTCGTGTGAATGTAGAATGTTTAAACTTGAATGTTTCTAAGGCGTGAAAAATGAGCACTTGAGGAAACTGAGCGACTGAGGAATTTTGAGTGAATGTGATCGAATACATCGAGTGAGAATGGTTTAGAATTAGAAAGAAAGGAAATGAGTGTTTGGAAGAATATATGATGGGGAACATGCGAGCGTCGGACAGAAAGAGCATGATTGTGAGAGGAGTAAGCATGTCAAAGTTGTTATGTTGAGAGGTTGTTAAACCAGCGTTATTATTAAACTATTTTAAATATACATTTATTAATATTCTAAACACTTCACTTTATTTTATTTACACCTGTGGACTATCATTTTACTTTACTAAACAAATTAAAAATAGAAATTTCCTATAATTTTTATGTTCTGGTGGAGATGCGTTCGCTGGGTGTGACGGGCACCATTCGATGTTTTCGTGGAATCGAACTGGCGATGAGGTTTACGTTAAAAGGTGCATACGGAAAAATTGCAGCTTGTTAGTTGGCGACAGTGACAATTTCGTTTCAGTTTCTGCGTAAAATTCAGGAATTTACTTTATACAAATTTGTTCACAGAGGTCCGCGATTTTTTCAATGGTATCATGTTAGACATTGAGGAGGGGAGAATTATAGATAGTTAATTAGTGGAAGGTAATTTTATTTCAGATTCTTCGTGAAGTTTAGGAATTGGCTTTGTAAAAATGTATTCACTGAGATACACATCTTCCTCAGTTGCATCGTAACTTCCGCTCTGCAGAATTTGCATACCTTTTCCTCTTTTCTCAGTTACTTCCAGATTTCTGCATCTGATTCTCACCTGTAGAGTTGCCACGTGTCTTTCGAATATAAGATGGAATTCCAGCCAATTCCTTTTTCTTTCGTTTCAGATCTTGAATAACGGGTGTCAGTATTTTTCTGAGATCATTCAGCCTCTGGATGAAGATTTAGCGTGATGGAAGCATTTGTTATTGCCAACAAACAGCATGGAAACATTTTACGTACGCCTGTTAATTCTTGGAGGTAATATTTCATGGGGTAATTCGAAGTGAATGCATCTACAGAGTGCTTTTGGGCGAATCTAGGTTTACTCTCGCATCTTATCCGCTATCTACGTTCTTGTCTCAAAATGGCGGCTTTCATTGCTGTATCGTGGAGAAGGATCTCTGAAAATGTGAAGAACTTGATATCGCTAAATATTGAAATCGTATCTAGAGAAATTTAACAAGATAAAACGAACGAACGGGAATGGGGGTTAATACAGAGAAGTGGGGAATTCTGAGGAAACTGATAACAGTTTGGGAAGAAAATGGTGGAGCTGTGCGGGTTAGTCGAGCTCGGTACGATTGCCCAGGAATTTAAGATAACAAGGAAAATCGCTGGTGGAGTACAAAAAATCGTACCCCGAGCAAACTTTAAAAAAATATTTCGTACACTTTATTTTACACGTGTGCCCTGCAGCATGATAGTTCGATAACTTTACGAAAATTTCTGAAATTTCTAAAACCCCTTCGAGAGTAAATTTGTAGAGATGCAAATTTACACTTTTATGTGCTTAAACGTTACTTTACCATACATAGTAAGAATAAAAAATGAGTATACATCTTACAAAAATAAAATTTATTGAGCAAATTTTGGTGTTTTAAACTGTATACTTATTTTTTACTCTTACTGCATACATACATAAAGTGTTTGTATGTAACTAAATTTTAAATCACAAGAAAACGATCTCAAAAAGGAAAGGGTAGACTTTTATTCAATTTCCCCTGAAAGGTTGACAACAAAATTATGAAAATCAAGGAAGAATTCTTCCTGTCTGAAGTTGTTGGGTTCACCTTTTAGAGCAAAATGGTATTTCTGAATAACCGTAGTTCCTATTTTGTTCCAGGCTGATTCACATCGTTCACGCTTCGGCAGCCCCCGTACTTAGATATTATTATGCGAAGAATAGTCGATGCTATAGAAAGGGCGAGCTTCTGCGAGCAGGGTTTCCGAAGCTCTCTCTCTCGGTAAACTCTGGGCTTTCCTTTCGACGAGCTTTCGGCATTGTGTCGGCTAGCACGCGGAGGTTAGCTCGCGCACGTAAATACCATGATTGATGGGCTAGAAACACCTCTCGAGTCTCCTCTCTCTATCCACCCTCTGGATCCACCCACCCCACCCAGTCTGTCCCCCCCATTCACGACGCGGTAGTTCGACCTGTTTGGTACGTGGGGCGAAGTTTACAAGGAACACACAATGGAACCTGATTTTCCGCGCCTACACTTTCGTCTTTGGCCACTTAACGCGTGATTCGCCGCGGCCATTGTTTGATCGTCGCTATCCGACGATCTGAAATCTGTTGCCGATAAAACGCGCGACAGGGCTCCCGAAAGAAGTCCATTAAACGTGATTATATTCGACGGGAACGTTCTTCTTTTTGCCTTATGATTTATGGTTCGTCCCGAGGGAACGATTCTTCCGCCTTCGGAATTGTACCCTTTGAGATTGATGATCCCGTCGAATTGTTTCGCGGCCAGCGTTGAATTTAATGCGTCTTCCTACGGCGGGGGGGGGGGGTATCGATCGAGGTGTGGTTGTAAGTGGATTCCAATTTTAAAATATGTTTACTCCGGCAACAGGACGGATAGTTAAGTTAATGGAACATCGGATCCGATGTATCGGCGGAATTTCGGCACATAATACGGATGCTTGAGTAGGTTTTAGTACCGCGGAGGAATGTTTCCGCGCGGTGCAGTATCGATTCCGCCCAATAGCATAAATCTATCAAATTCCTTTGAACATTAAAGCAGTTCATCGACATTATCCCCAGCCCCGTATATAATTTTCAGGCCATTTGATTCTAACCGTAGCATTCAAACGATGTATCGGTTAACAGGACTTGAGGAACAAGATTTATTCCGGTTACCAGAACTCTCGAATATCACTGTTCCATTAAGTTAACGTGAAATAGCTGCTCGAATTCCCGTGAAATATAAAGCTTCCGTTTGCTTCACATCCTACTTCCTGAAACCTTACACGTAGACGAAGCGAGCATTATCTTGCTATGAATCACAATGGCGTGATCTCTTTTAATTCTTTTTTCTAATGGTCTTCTATTTTTTGTCCAGCTACGTTCGCAGCATTGAATTCATTATGAACCGCAGTGAAAATTGAAAAGAGGGGAGCTCAGGTAAATTGCAGCCGGCCGCGAATCGTTATGCTGGCTGCGTCGGTAGCCACATCGAATTAGGGTGAACCAAAATCAAACCAAATTAAGCCAAATCAAATCGACGCGCAAATTGTAAAGGGTTGGTTGGTCCAAAGCACCCGAGTGCAGATAATCAGCCCCTGCCAGGGATCCTTCGCATGCATCATTTAAATATTTTAACAAACGTAACATCAGCGAGCTCTAAATAATAAAGTAAATTATTAACCGCACAAATTGTGCTCCATCTGGACCCATTCAAACGTATCGTTAAACACGAATAAATTAAATTACACAATCTCACGTGACTTGATCATCTTTAACACTAGGTTTACGGAACTTCATGAGTAAAATTTGCAAAAACAATTACTACTATTCCCAGCAAATTTTGCTAACTTTTATTGATGAAATGATACAAATATACCCAAATCTATTTCTCCCTCAGCTCTGCAACTTCAAATTCTGTTTGATGTATACCTTATTCCTTAGTTTATGTATATTGGAAATAGATATGCAAGAAATATCCGTAAATCTAGTGTTAATGTCGGCTGTTCTGATGTTACTTAACAGACAGTTTAGCCAGTGGACCCAGCAGGAGACGCACCATAAGCGATCTGTTATCGGTCCTCGCCGAGTTTAGCGGTTTCCTTGATCCCCCAACGTGGATGTCTCTGACGCGTATATCTTCACTTGCACAGCGACGCATCCGTATCTGTCGTGGCCTTCGACCTCAGCGTACGACCTCAGGCTAGAACGTGTCCACCCCCTGAAAACCACTCTCTCTCCCTCGTGACCGACCTGTTCGACTCTGTTCCACCCTTTCTCGCGTTTCGACCCTTCCAGCGAATTTCCCGAACGACTTGCCATGAAATTGTATCCGTTCCGCGAAAATTCGTCGCTGCTTCCGAGTTATCGTGATTTCGAAGAATGGATGTACGAAAACGGCGTCAGCACGCCTGGCTGCTCGCTTCGATGTCCTCGTTCCACGACCAATTTTCCGTTATTGTGCAGGGCGGTTCTTATAAATCACCGGCACCTTTTATTACGCGCGTTTTGTAATGATCCTTTGCATACCTCGTCGACGATAACAGGCGGCGCGAAGTTCTATCTCTTCCTCAGGTTTGATCGATCGACCTCGCACCGAGGGGTGGAGTGTTTCGCCGTCTGGCGAATATTTCTGAAGCCAGCGGTGTTAGTTTCGCTCCCGCGACCGTCGTTTTTCCGCTACGTGGATCGTTTCTTGAATTTCGGCAGTTATGTCTGGAATATTGAACAGGTTATCAAAAGTGCGGAAAGTGTGTGTATGCGAGGTAACCGCGGCCGAATGTTTTATGCTATACACTAGAGAGGGGTTCGGAATATTCCTGCACTGGTAGGAACTTCGGAGAATAAAAATGTATCTCTCTGCCTCTCGAAAATTTTTCCTCTCTGCGAATATTCTTTAATTACAATTTTTCGTGCAGAATGTTTCTCGTTAACCTGTGTCACCAAAATATGAAATTTTCTAATAATGAAATTATAACAAACGTGATACTGTGATACATTAATTTATGGTGACTTTTGATAAACTGCGAGTGGACCACTCTTGCCAATTGAAACAGGAAGTATCGATCGATGTCGATAGCTTAATTGATCGATTTCCGAAGAGGTTGCAGTGTCCATTATTCCAAGTTGTTCAACGTTGTTTCCGGTTGCCATGAAAATGAAAGTGTCACACGGTAGGTAATACCGGGGCCATAGTACAGTATTAATCGGCGAAATTTCTGTGAGGCTCGTGCAACAGCAATGTATTAACAATTTAACGAGCCGACACCTGCGATAGCTATTATAACACAATTATATACAACGCTTCGCGCGAGGACATGTGACTCCGTGTACGAGCATGTGCGCAAGTGTATGCGTGCGTGCGTGTGTGTGTGTGTATGAGTATTGCAAATTCGCGCAGCAGACTGCATCCATACACCAGAATGCAAAGCGAATTGCTTGAGCTCATAGGTCCCACCATAAATTCTGTCATTATTCCCTTTCTTGCTACAGTTTATTGAACGTCTATAGGATAGAATTTAATGTAGCATAACATAAAATAATAATTCATGGGAAACCGCTACGGATTCGTACGATACAGCTATGAATATATCCGGGGCAAACAGTATACTATTTGTTACCCAGCTGGTAAGTAATGGGATTAAATTGCAGTGTTGTAGTTTCTATTCTTTTTCTTTTTTTTTTTTGGAAAACTCATATTGGAATTCAAATTGAAGTGGTAGGAAGAATCCAGAGCTTACTTTGAGAGGAAGCTGAAAGATGGAAAGTTATGAGTGGAACTTGCTAATATTTCTTCCTTATGTATCGTAGAAATAGCAATATTCTACTGTAGCGAATAAATGAGAGAGCATAAACGAAGAACCCGGCGGCAATAAACGAATATGAAGAAATACCATATCGGAGGTACGCGGAAGTAAGATAAAAGTATGAAGGAAATTTAGATTAAATTCGTCGAATATCATAAAATATTGCAATACATAAACCGCTATCAACTACAATATTATTAAAGAAGCTTATATTTTAACATTTTTAATATATCTTGTTATTTAGGCATAATTAGAGATAAATTAAAACATATCTTTTATAATATTTAAAATTATTGCTAATGAAATTGCTTTAGAAATTGATTAATTCTGTGTAATGTAATACACAGATAATTTCATCTTCTGTATAAGTAATTTGTAATAGCTAGTTTATTAATTTATTACTTTCACATTAATTTATGTATTAATGTTAGCTTACGTATTATTTTTGAAATTAATACTATACTTGACACTTTACATTATTAAATATTTGGCAGTTTATTTATTAACTTAAATACAACAGGTTTCATCATATAATACCAATAATAATTTATGAATTATCAATAGATTATTCAAATATTTGTTTCATATTTCGCGGTTGCGCTGGTGGCTGTTAGATCGATACTACCCCGCCCTCACGGTGGCGCGCGAAACTAGCGCTAATCGATACTCGATCCTTCAATTTCGACCTTCTCGCGTCCCGCCAATTTGCTGCTCGCAAGGAATCCGTGGTGCTCCGTAATTTTTCCGAGTTATTTGGTGTTTATTGTAACCACAGTTGCTGAATATCGATTAATATTGCTTATTTGAAGTTCAACGGCTGAAATATATAAGGTATCTAAAGTTTACAAATCTTTATATGCTATTTATATGAAATATTCGATGCATGCGTTACTCTGCCAAGCATACGATATCTCTTACATAATAAACTGTATAAAACAGCTTATAATTATTCAAATTCTAATAATTCATAAGACATACAGAAAAATGAAGTTTAATTAAACGTTCTGATTCGAAATATAATGTGAATTGCTGAATTTTCGAAAGATGATGTAACAAGTAACAATTTGTCGACGCCATGTTGAATTATAATTGCAAGCTGTGCATACATGTTGTACATCAAATTTAATCATCCGTGTAAATGCGGGACAATAATTTTATATGCGTTTGCTTCGAAGAAAGCGTCATTACAAAAACCTCGTGTAACTTCGTCTGTCTTTCCAGCGCTCGGGCAAAGTCGGGCCGGCATGCTTTAGACGGTGGCGCGCACGTTACGAAGGGCAGTTCGCCTCCGGCCGCCGTAGAGTATGAACGGTTTGATGTTTTCATCGAGTGACTGTTGTGACCTTCCGCTACAGCTGTGTGATATACTCTCGTGAAAGTTCAGTGTTTAAATTGTGCTATCGGCTACTGTCAACCCTTTTACTCGTATGATCTACGCACTGTCCGACACACCGGTTCCTGATACATAGTGACCAAACGGTGGAGTTTCCAGCATGCCTGCTGCATTTCTGGATTTTGGTGACTTGACTGGGAAGCAGGTATGTGGCATCGATAATTTAATATATTAAAAAATTATAAATGCGAATTTTCAATTGGCGAACTATGTCAATACTATATACTAGTTTCACTGGTATTTTACTTTCATTTGTTGTCATTCAAAAATCAATCTGTCGCGTGTATTTAAAGTCAAAGATTAACTGTTGCAATAAAAATATGTTGCAATTAAATCCGACAAAATTACTTTTCATTATTCATTGTCTTTCCTCGTTTTCTTTTATTACTGCATTTAAGTATTTACCTGTAAATTATAATTGCTTAGTCAAAATACATTTTTCTTAACGTTATTCTCTTTATCACTAATTCAATCTTTGAAGTCTAAAATTGGTCAAACATATTCGAATCAACAAACGAATTAGATTACCAGTGAATTTGGCGAGAATCGATAGCGGCTTTTTTACTTACGGACATTAGCGACACGTGTGCGAACGAGAGCGTTGATTTGATCGAATCATTAATTTAACGAGACGGTACGCGTTATTCTCCTAAGCTCCCTACCTACAACAGAACACAATATATTACAGCGTACCAACAAAAAAAAAATTAGCAACGCGTGATATCTCTATCCCCAGTTGCCGTGTATTATGAATGCATTACCCTGATATTTCCTGCGCGCAGAATTTTCGCGTATGGATCACACCATACACAACACACACACGCTCTCTCTCTCTCTCTTTCTCGCTCTCATCTGCTCTCATCTTCTCTTCTCTGTTTCACTCTCTCTCACTCACTCTCTCGCTCTCACCTTCTCTCTCTTACACTTTTACTCTCTCTTTCTCTCTCCTTCACTCTCTCTCTCACTCACTCTCTCGCTCTGACCTTCTCTCTCTCCTCTCTCTTTCCCCTTCTCCCTCTCTGTTTCACTCTCTCTCACTCACTCTCTCGCTCTTACCTTCTCTCTCTTACACTTTTACTCTCTCTTTCTCTCTCCTTCACTCTCTCTCTCACTCACTCTCTCTCTCTCTCACTCACTCTCTCTCTCATTCACTCTCTCGCTCTCACCTTCTCTCTCTCCTCTCTCTCTCCCCTTCTCTCTCTCATTGATTCACTCTCTCTCCTCTCTCTTTCCCCTTCTCTCTCTCCTCTCTCTCTCCTTCTCTCTCTCTCGCTCTCTGTCTCTCGCTCTCACTCGCTCTCACTCACTCTCTCTCTCTCCCTCTCTTTGGAAATGAATTATTAGCCTTGCGGAGTTTTAATTAAGGGAGCAGAAAGTCAGACAAAAGTGGACTAATTACTTAAAATTGATTAATACGCGATAGTCCAGAGAGGATTTCCTCGCAAGAGTACATTGTTGTGTTGGTGGGACGACTGTTTGGATACGGGACTGCATAAACATAGTAATAAAATTTCTCGACGCGGTCGATGGCTTAATTTGATTCGTGAAATTCGCTTCAAGGATTGCCGCCGGGTTTATTGTTGGCGAACACGTGGCTCTGTTCTGAGAAAACGCACGCTTTGGAGTTTTGCGAGGAAGGGTAAACATTGGACCCGTTGTAGTGTCACAGCTGTTCCGTTTACGTTCAGCTACACTGCAACGGGAAACTAATCAGAGTAATGGACTTTGTTTATGTTTCCTAAGAACTGCTGCGGCGCTTATAAATTAGTTCCACCGGGAACTGTTTTTATGCGATTTTTTGATTCGCCTTAAGGGTAACAAAACAATACACTTTGGAAGGTTTCATAAATGTGTTGTAATTGTTTAAGTTACGTTTTCTTTTTAAATTGGTTACTTATTTGTTATATGAGCGAATATTCGTGGTATTAATTTTTTCCCTGCAAGCTATTTCTTTTATTAAATTTTTACTTGTCTGGGCTTCACTTTTTTATGGTTTTAGACCTCGAAAAGATTTTTAAAAATTCTGAAATATTTTTTGAGATCTTTAATACCAAGATTTTTGCCCAAGACCGGGTTACTTTGACCCGTGTAGCGGAGAACATCCTTTTTAGCAATTTTTCCATTTTTTCTCTATATTTGAAGTACTGTCAGATGATAATTAGTATTCAAAAACTGAAATTCGTATACAAGCTGCTGCTTAAATATTTTTGACAGAATAATAAATAATCATGATAGAATCGGGGAAAATTGGGAATCGGGTCAGGTATAATTGATGAATTAAATATGCATGAAAAAATAAATTTTCTCTTCTCGAGCAGGCAGATGTTACGGTGTTCCGTTAAAAACAGGCAGACGGATGCTTAGGTAATTAACGAGTTTTGAAAATGCTTTCAACAAACTTAATCGCTCGCACAATTTGACGGCCACTTAATTACTTTATGATTAATGGAATGTAGGGGAAGATCGAGCTAATCTGACTTAATTAATGAGCCTTAAAATATTCAAGACTCCAGTACAGTACACCGTGTCCTTCTATCCTAAGCTTCATGCAATTTAAATTCAGTTTTCTAACGGAATTAAAAAAATTTACAAAAATTACGTAAATTATAATTATTTATATTTAATTATTGATTATCATAATAATTAAACTACAATTATAATTAAAACAGTTTAATTGGTTGTGTTCAAAAATTAATTTAATATGATCTCCCAACAAAATTTAACACTAGAACTACCGACGACTATAATGTACTTATTTGCCTGGAACAGATAAAATTATTGAAAATTACATGAAAAAAAATCGAATACACAGAAAATAAATCTTTATTTATACCTTCTGCAGAAAATCATAGTAAATGTTGGAAACTTGGTAAAATGAATTTATAAAGTTGCTATGAATAATCATCAATCCCTCATTTTGACTGGTTTAGTAGTTCTAGTGTTAATACACTTCCATTGTGGCTGTTGTAAAGATTTAAAGCACTATTTTGAAGTAAACAGTGAGAATGTTCATCATATTTCTCGTTCATTTACGTTAGACGTCACTTCTGATTCCTGCTGTTGAAAGAACATTTCAGACGAATCCGTTATTCGTGTTCGACGAACTATTATCTCTCTGTGTAGATGATTCACAGGACAGAGAAATAAACGATTCGATATTCCCTTGTGTGTTCGCGAGCTGAGGCGTGCCACATTTTCCCCGCAAATCGTTCACGTCCTTTATTTCTGGAAACTGAGCTACGTCGTTGCTGTTTGCCACAATTTCTGTTTCCGTGTGGTCGTGAAAAGAATAACTGATAGGCGGTAGGAATAATCGATAACGATGCGATGTCGCGAAACTTTAATCAAGCAGTTGTGTATGTATTAATCCTCATTTTTGTTTGATGCTTCTATAACTGAAACGTTTATGTTGAAGTATAAAATGCGTGAAGCATCACACGCAGTAAAAATTAACGGAACAATTAGTTTCCATTTTTAATAACGTTAGAATACACAATAGAAGAGCTTAACACTTAACTTCAAATTGAAAGATCTCCCATTCTTTCCTCAACACAGTTATTATTTAGTGTTGAAATAATATTATTTACAGTTCATCAAATGCATTTTCTGCTTTTTTATAGTACAATTTTTAATAAAGTTAACCCTAGTTCAAGACCAATTAATAACTAAAGTAAATAGAATCGATGGCAGCGCTTTATCGAGGAAAAAATGGGAGATTTTAAGATTCGGTTGGCCAAATGTTAATGTTTCATTTATTCTTCTTTCATTTATTATCATTTTAACTAATTTTTGTTAGTTTACAATTCTTGTTTACAGAAAGATTTTTTTTTTAAACCCCTATTAATACGTGGGTATAGAATTTCATGAAATGTGAAACAGCATACAAATTTTTACAACATTTATAAATTTATGTAAAATTAAACAGAAATTAAGACAGTTGTTTAGAGATTCTTTTACATAGATATGGCAAGTTAATTTAACAGTCCGTGATTACAGCGTATTCATGTTATTTAAACATTGTAGCAGCATATTCAACGCGATAGAATAAATGTACAAAATAAATGAAAAGACGTGCAGTTAGTAGGGTAGCACACCAGCATTTCTGTTGAATGTTAAAGTTTCATTACGTTGAAGCTTTTTGAACGATAACTAGTGGTCTTTCAGTTGTTTCGCCATTTAAATTCTCTAAAACCCTCTTCTACTTACTTTTACTTGCTTTCCCCTTTTCGCTTTAACATTCTACCAGGAATCTTCATTTAACCCTTTGGCATACAATCATGTCTGGGAGAGTTTAGACATTTCATATGCCATTGTCTACATATCCAAAAATGTTTTGAAATTTCTCATACTTTACAGAACTACTAATTTATTATTTGATAATGTTACTTAATATATCAACCTAATTCAATGTTATACAGCAATGCAAATTTCAAAATAAAATGTTCTGTTTTTAAGCTTGCTCACAACTTTAGTTGAGCCGAATTAAATAGTATAGGAAATTCTACTTTTATTTGTCTAGTAGAATGAGATGATATGGCTCAGGTGTGAATAAAATAAAGTGAAGAGCTTAGATTATTATTAATATATATTTAAAATAGTTTAATAATAACAACTTACACGACTTCTCAATTTAACAACTCTGACATGCTCGCTCCTCTCACAATCATGCTTTCTCTGTCCCACGTTCGCATGTTCCCCATCATAAATTCTTCCAAACACTCGTTTCCTTTCTTTCTAATTCTAAACCTTCCTCACTCGATGCATTCGGGTTAGGTTCACCCAAAATTTCTCAGTCGCTCAGTTTTTTCAAGTGCTCATCTTTCACGCTTTAGAAACACTCGAATCCAAAAACATTCTACGTTCACACGACTATCACTCAACTCAAGCACTTTTCCCACTTTCCTAGAATCATACCCACTCAGTTCTTAGGTACATTTAAAATAATTTAATAGTAACGCTGGTTTAACAACTTTTCAACTTAACAACTCTGACATGCTTGCTCCTCTCACAATCATGCTCTTTCTGTCCTACGCTCGCATGTTTCCCGTCACATATTCTTCCAAACACTCGTTTCTTTTCTTTCTAATTATCAACCTTTCTCACTCAATGCATTCGGTCACGTTCACTCAAAATTCCTCAGTCGCTCAGTTTCCTCAAGTGCTCATCTTTCACGCTTTAGAAACACTCGAGTCCAAAAACATTCTACGTTCACACGACTATCGCTCAACTCAAGAACTCTTCACATTTTCCTAAATTCCCATCCATTCGATTGCATTCCTACAATAGTATTTTTCGAAAGCATTAAATTCCCTTTTGTTTGTATGTCAAGGGGTTAAGCTTTGTTTCCTTGGCCACATATGTAAATTCCCACAAACATTTAAAGCAGTCCAATAATAAAAACAGCTAAAATATCCAAAAAAATGCATACATACGTACGTCGTTGTTAACGAGTTTCTGCCAATTAATGCCAAGAGTATCAACGAAGAATTTAAATCACTCGATCTTAAGTAAACTTGGCTTGGGGATCGACGTCTTAAGCAGGGGAATAAGCACGGGTAAACGGAAGGAACCGGTCGTGCTCGTGCGTTAATTTATTTAAGCCGGAATCTATACGAATCCGTGAAGTTTGCGGGAAAAAGAGGGAAACGAGAGTAGAAACGGCCGATGGTATTCCAGGATTGTCCCGTGGATCCCACCCTTCGCCAAGCTTAACGATCAAGAGGAGACGTGCGGCTGTCTCCCGGGGGAAATTACGAATTACACGTTTTTCAATTAAATATACGAAGGCCTGTCTGCTGGGAAATACCGTGGCAAGAGGCAAGCGGGGAGGGTTGACGAAAAATCAAACTCCCGTCCGCTTGTTGATCGCGAATTTCATCTCTCAGAGGAGCTATAGCAATCCATTAAGGATCAACGTGTTGCGTTCACAGAGTGTTTCTCTGGTTAATTTGCATGCAAGCTGAACTTCGCTTTTTAACATTGTGTAGAACGCAAAGAACTGAAATTTGTAGTTTTAAAAGTATTTTATTAGAGTACACGTTTATCTTAAACGTATGTAAATTAATAACGATGATGTTATAGTATAACGATCGAGGTTCCCTTAATAGAAGACCTCTTATGCCTTTTCAGTGATCTCATTCGTTAAGCTTGAGTAGGGCTTATCTTGATTATGCTAATTACGTGTTATAGTTGTGGTTATGCAAAATTATTAATTATTTCACAGCTACAGTGAAATGTAACTTTCTTTCTTCAGTAGTTTAACGTGACATGAATTTCTCGGTTATTAGGAATAAAATTGATGTCTTTCCTCTGATTATTAACACTTAGCCAATTGAATGGAGAGATATCCCATTGCTTCTTCTGCCACTGATTGTATTTAATTTTGTTATTAGTTAATCTTGAACTAGTATTGTTCACATCTCATCAAATGCATTTTTTGCTCTTCCAAAGTACAATTTTTAATAAATTCAGCTCCAGTTCAAGACTAACTAATAATAAAAGTGAATAGAAACAGTGACAGAGGAAAGAATGGAAGACCTCCCCATTCGGTTAGTTAAGTGTTAAGTTAGGTTTAAAATTTGTGGTACGGGTCTATGCTTTCTAGAAATTTGGTTGCCTTTTTCATAGTCATTGGACTTTAGATCTACGTTTGATGAATTGATCTAGACAAAAGAACTTTGCATGTTTTTCCATGCCTTCGTTCACAGTATATTATCGTCATCGATAATATTTAGCATACCCCGACTACATATCTTTCGAGCATTTCGAAATATTATATCCGTATAAAATATTTGTAGTCTATTTGCAATGTAAACCCGTAACAGAAGAGTAATTACAGCGTTCACCGTCCAGGTTATACCCCTGTTTCCACCGGCGAGATTAATCTTGCATTGTAAAGGGAATTACGTTCCTCGTGTAATAGATCGTCTTCAATGATAAAACTATACAAATGATTTCGGGATGAGCGTTGCACCATGATTGATCGTCGGCTCTTATTGAATTTGTCCATGGATAAATTGCCATTCCATTACTCACGAGAGTTGCGGGCCGCGGTTTACAGGGGAACCGGATAAAATGTTGCGCGGCTGCTTTCAAATTGTTCGCGGTGTTTCGTGGAAATTACAGGAAACCGGTTCCCCGATTTAATTTAACCGTACAAAGAAACGATTCAATATTTGAAGAGCTATTATAATTGCCGTGGCGGATATAAAATCCGCGATTCTCTGTCGAGCGTTCACGGAAATCGGAATTTCACGTGGAACGGGAACGCGTGTAGTGTGTGTGTGTGTGTGTGTTATGAGATTCAACTGGCGCGAAGGAAAAATCGTAGCCCGGGTAGAGAAAATCAAACATTTCCGGATATATTTTTAAACCTGTTCGTACGTTCGTGCATTCGACTTTTTCCATAAATCCGCTTGTCCCGAATCAACAAAAGTTTTCCTCGTTGATGTTAAATGAATCTTGATTCCAGCATCGTTTATCGGTCTCTGGTTTATTCGTGTAACGGTAATTAAAAGCACCTTTTGAGCAATAATTTTAATGCTACATGGAAACGAATTTTCGGATGTTACCTTCATTGTGATGGATATTCAAAGTTTCATTTAGATCGCCGGTTTTGTCGAGAATCGTGCAATTAGCAAAATTGTATATAGGATAGAACAAAAGCTTTCGTATGAAAGAAGATAGCTTGTTTTGAAACAGATATTTTGTAACAATTGCATAATATCAAACGAAAACCTTTGACTAACGTAATGAAAACAGCAATAATAACATTTAAACAATATTGTTTAATATTAACATTTATAAAGCATTTGAAGGTGAAAAATTTAATTTTGTTATTCTCCAAAAGAACCATTTCCAACACTTTCACCGTACCATTTGAAAGTTAACGAAGCAATCAAAATGACAATGACTGTTAGGGATTGATAACCATTTATACAGGGTGTTCAGATGAACCTATGCAATATTCTAAGACGAAAATCAAGAGTAACAATATTGCGTTTGATGCTTTGTTTATTAGTTATAAGCAACTAAAGAACGGGCTGCTTTACGCCTGAGAGCAGGCAAATGGGGCAACACGGTAGGTAATATCACTGTGCAGTCATTGACGTTACCTACTGTGCTGCCCGGTTTGCCTACTGTCAGGCGTAAAATGCCCGTTCTTTTAATTGCTTATAACTAATAAACAAAGCGTCAAACGCAAAATTGTTACTCTTGATTTTCGTCTTAGAATGTTGCATAGAGTTACCTCTCCAATTTTCTCCCAGCTTTGTCCGAACACCCTGTATACTGGTTCGAGACTTTCGTATGGCGCTGCGCGAGTCGAGCGGATGTTCCGGTTTAATTAATTAAAAGAAAAGCGAGCTCGAATCAGCCCGAAAGTTCGAATCAGCTGGCGGGGGACGCTTGAAAGATTTCCCCGTTCTTGTTAGGCGGCAGTTTCGAGTGGTTGCTTAAGTCTGTTCCGCAAACGGGGAGCCGTTCCTAAGCTTGCACGTTCCCCAGACCGTTTCGTTTGCCTTTTTGTTTCGCCACCCCTTTCACTCTCTCGCCTTCTTCTTTTTTTCCCGCCACTCCCTCCCGCGACCCGTTCCTTAAGTACCAGGTAATTAAAAGTTCGAACCAACCGCGATTCACGCCTGGAAGGATCGGCACCGGGCGAGCTTCTCGCTGCTCGTCTTTCGCCTCGCAGTGACGCCGCTGTTCGCCTCTGCCCACGACTCTTTCCTCCTTTTCCTGCTTCGTCTCTTCCTCCCCCTGCACCTTGTTTCCGTTTTTCTGATCGCTTTTTGTCGGGAAAAAGTTCGCGACAGGTCCACGACGCGACGGCCCGATGAGAAAAGTTGAAAAATTCCGCCGCGGTTTCCGAGCGAATGCCGGCGGTTGTTCTTAACGTTCTTTGATGTTCTCTCGCCTCCTTCGAATGCTCTTCAACCCGGGAAAAACTGTCGTGCGTTTTTTAAACGAGAACTTCTCTCCGTCGCTCGGCCGCCGATGAATTTCGACTGAAAGAGAGATGAAAGCGCTCGCTGGGACCACGGCACGGGGTTTAATTACTTCTTTTAACCACGATTTCCAGGTTACTTTATTTCCTGGGAGCGGAGTACGCGCAGTATGCGTTCACGGTACGATCATTTTAATGAAAGTTGTATATTGCTGTACACGTTTTCGGTAGCTGCTGACGCTGGTTAGTCGATTGACTGAAGCTTGATGATTTTTGAACGTTAGTCTCTTAAAGTTAGGGTATCTTTGAATGTTTTTAACGGATAACCTTGGATCTCATTCTGTGTGCACAGAATGCAAATGACTATTAATGACTAATTTTTCTGTATTTACCATTCGTATTACTGTATAAGCATCCTTCAGTATTGCATTTCTTTATTTGCTTTCCATATAGGAATACACAGCTTCCGTTTCTTTACATTTTTTTAATATAAACTTAAACTTAAACTTATCACATTCACACCGTTCACCACACTATTCCATTCAATTCCCCTATCTACCTATGCTTCCTCTTTCGCTACCCCCTTACGTTATATTAATAAATTTATAACAATACTAATAATAAAATAACAATAATAAGTAAATCATAATAATAAACAGTCGCCTTTCGAGCGCAAAGGGTTGAAAGTATGTTATTTCTAAAGAATGCTTCCAAAATATTCGCAATACCTCGCGTAATACTAAAAAATTAAGCGAACATCGTGATCGAGTGATACGAAAGAGACGTAAGTACACATAACGTTATTCGAATGCGGAAAACGTCGGCCAAGAATTTCTGAGAAAAACGCCAATCATTTTGAGGGGAACTGAAAAATGTGCGATTCCTCTTGATAGGTGGGAACCAGTTAATGGGTTTCTAGTTACGTGAAAAAACCATTAAAACACCGTTTACCCACTACCGAAGAAATTAATTCCGATTGCAGTTATCAGTGCTAGGTTGGAAAAAAGGTGCCTACCAAGAGAGAGAAAGAGAGTAAGAGAGAGAAAACGAGATATCATTACCGCCACAGCATTTCCGACCGTGGCTGGTTTGGCCCCGGAGGAAACGCGAATTCTTTTTCCGCACTTCGCGTGCGAGCACAGGATAATAGAGAATGGCAGAAGCAATGAGATCCAAAGGTCCAGATCCACGAGGTGTGTTCGAGCTAATTGAATTTTTATTGGTTCCCCAATGCGAGAGTTGGAGAATGGACCTTTCCGTTATCGTAACGTTATGAACATCGCGTATGTCTTCAATATTAATTAGTGAAATATGTTGATTGCGGGGAATAGTAGTCCTTTAATTGTTTTCTGTCTTCAAAAAACTTATACTTGTGGACCTTCTCAGTTTGTTTAGTAAATTTTTGTCCACTACTGTATTTAAAATGGCACTTTAAAAATGTCGAGTGTGTTGCTTAAATTATGAGAGCAAATATTGTGCGGGAAATAATATTAATGGTATTTTGTGGGTTTAGTTTTCTTTTACTTTATCTAAGGGTTGACAAATTTAAGGAAAGACAGTATTTTCTTTTACAATTTTTAATATAGGCTATTTTATAATGTATTATTATAATGGGAATGTTTTCGACAGGTAGGCAAACGTTTCGAAGCAGTAGTAATAATTAAGGAAATTTATTTTATGGGGGTTGTCAAGAAAATGTAGAACACCAGAACTTTTATTATAAAAGTAAATTCCTATTCCCCACATTTTTAAAAATTCAACTTTTTAAGCTTTTGTGGGCGTATGTCCCTTCTGACTCGAGTAGGTTATTGGGCTTTCCCCTCTGGGAGATGAGGGGGAAGGAGACATCAGACTTTAGCCATCAAACTACAATATCGTTCCGACCAATACTTTAAAATACAGTTTTTGGTGCATATTGTTTTACATCTCTCTACTTTCAAACATCCGCACACAATTTCAGGAACCAATTATATGCGAAAGTCGAGGGGTGCCTGTATATTCTTCTTCTAATTATTGTGACTCGCGTTTTACAAGCAGTTTGCACGTAACACTCCAGAAACCCGTTCCCGTTATCAGCTATGTAGTTATTTTTATGATCGACCGTAAATACTCATCGTCATAGTTGGATAAAAATAATAAACGGGTCCAGCTGGAAAATGAGCACAGGCAAGCGTGACACCTTTTTCTCTCTTTTTTTTTTCTAACGAGCCACCTCTCCCTTTGTTCCACGGTACAGTAATTTTTACGTGTTTCACGCTGTCCTCCGATCGATAGGACACCCGCCACTCCCCCTCTGAAAGTCTTTAATATCCCGAATCCCTGATATTTCCTTGGCCATTCGAGGCCTCTGCCGGGATAAAGATCTCCCATTATTGTCATTCCCCTTTTCTTCGTCTCCGTGACCCAGTTAAACGAACAAAATTGTCCTCCAAGAGGGGAGGAGCTCATTAAAAACGTTCTCGATAGATCGTCGCCGCTAATGAAGCTTCCGCGACTCTTCCTTTCTCCTCCAAGCAGCTTTTTCGCGAGTTATAAACAAAAAGGGAAAGCTGGTTAACCCCTTGAGCGATTGTATTCTATACATTCGCCACGCTCAAAGTCAATTCATGGCGGGAATATATACGGATTATCAAATTTCTTGTGTATCTCAATGTTTATGTCATATACATTGACCTGTAAGAACATTTTGTGTCAAACATTCAGTTGATTCGTCACATTAATCATCACTTCTAGTTTATGGTGTGTATCTCGATCCATAACAGACTCAGTTCTGAATGCACTGTTCTAGTGCTATAGGGAGCTGATAAGTTGGCGAGTAGAACGGTACATGAGCAAAAGGGATATTTCATTTACATCATCCAATTGTTTTCGTTGTGCGATCCAATTTGTCTATTCTTTTTTGTTTCTGCTAGTGTTCCTACTTGAGAAATTTCAAAATTGTTTGTTTTCAGTTTTTTGAGAAATTATAGCATTTTTTTATGTAGCAATTTAACTCTAAAAAATTGTAAGTTTTAACTATTCTTGAAAATAACTTTTTAATCAGCTCAAACTGCTTATTATTATTCACTGATGTATGTTTGAATATACCTATCCTGCTATTTATCAGAAATGAGACAATTCGATGTTTGTTATGAAATCAAAGCAACACAATGTTTAGGCAGTACTAAACGCATTTCAGAAGGAATTGAACACAGAAATGAATGTTTAGTTTAAGTATTTCTACCTTTCTGACAAATATATGAATATTTAAGCTTCCTTCTTAATATTTTGAGAATTTTCGAGTTCTCATTTCTCATATCGAGAAATCAAGTAGTGGAATACTAGTTTCAGCCAACAACGAAAATATGTTTGCCCTATTTTTATGATTGCGTTGAAAAAGGTGGGTCTATCGAGCCTCCAACCTACATTTCTTAGGCCAACTTACTCCCTATAGTAGTTGTATACTTCTTGCGATCACAAAAGATTGGTGCCACCATGGAGGAGACTTTCAGCAACGAACAGCAACGTTCAGGTGGTTAACGCGATCGAAAAGTTGGGACCGGCAGTCGGGGCCAATTTGCGAGGCCGCGTGTAACTTTCGAAAATCCGCGAATCCGGGTTGGGAGCAGCTGCTTCGAACGAGCACCGGAGAACGGTGTACACTTCCGGCGGAGAAAATTCGCGTAACATTGCAGTGGCTGGGGGAGGGGAGGGGGTAGGGGTGGTTATCAGGCAAGACGGAAATATTCTGGCGGAAGTAAATTCTGCCGTTTACGAGGTCAACCGGGTACCTCGTTTCGAAAAAGCTTTATTCCGCTGCACGCGCGTCGCTCAAACGTGTCAGGTCAGCGAGCGCGGTTTCATTGTATCGTAAAATTACGCCAGCAGGCGGGAAATACGAGTCGAGCAGCGTTGAACAGTCCTGCTTGAAGCGAGTTCCGACTTTGCACGGGGGGGTACAATTTTTCTGTGCCAACTGCGACTTCTAATGGCGGGAAGTCGCCCTTCGCGGCGGTATTTCAGCTGTTAACCCTTTGCACTAGTATACGTTTAATACGTAATAAAGTAATATACGTTTATCAATTTTTGTTTTCGTCACCTTATGACTTTTTCAGTGGTCACACATTTCGGTGTTAACCTTTTCAGTGATATAGGCGCATATATGCGTCTGACAAAAATTGCTCGTAGGGACTATAGATGCATATATGCGTTTTTTAATTTTTATTTTCTTCACCTTATGACTTTTTCCGTGATCATACATTTCGGTGTTAACCTTTTAGTGCTGACGAAAGTTGCTTGTAGGGAGCATGGACGCATATATGCGTTTGTCAATTTTTGTTTTCTTCACCTTATGGCTTTTTCAGTGGTCACACATTTCGATGTTAATATTTTCAGTGATATAGACGCATATATGCGTCTGACGAAAGTTGCTTGTAGGGAGCATGGACGGATATATGAGTTTGTCAATTTTTGTTTTCTTCACCTTATGAATTTTTCCGTGATCACACATTTCGGTGTTAACCTTTTAGTGCTGACGAAAGTTGCTTGTAGGGAGCATGGACGCATATATGAGTTTGTCAATTTTTGTTTTCTTCACCTTATGGCTTTTTCAGTAGTCACACATTTCGATGTTAACCTTTTCAGTGATATAGGCGCATATATGCGTCTGACAAAAATTGCTCGTAGGGACTATGGATGCATATATGCGTTTATCAATTTTTGCGATCTTTCGCTTACGCGATTGTCAGTGTACGAGTAACAATACTCCATCTCTAGCGATAGCAGGTCGTCCTTTCGAAGCATTCAGTGCTCAAAGGGTTAACCCTTTGCACTCGTATGTCCCAGCGTATGCGACATTACAA
Source organism: Tetrapedia diversipes (assembly GCA_033822845.1). Taxonomy (NCBI): domain Eukaryota; kingdom Metazoa; phylum Arthropoda; class Insecta; order Hymenoptera; family Apidae; genus Tetrapedia; species Tetrapedia diversipes. The sequence goes on from JAOPTO010001680.1 coordinate 298,882, forward strand.
GTTTTACCGTGGAATTTTCATTTTCTTTAATTATACTCATGAAATGTTACAGCTAAGTATGCTAATAACGTATTGGAAAAGTTTTGTTTTGATTGAATAAAAAAATAAATTCCGAGTTGTCGGTAATTCATGGTCATATTAAATTCGAGTGCAAAGGGTTAACGTTTTGGCCAGCCGAATGGGGAGATCTCAGAATGGGGATGGGAAGAATTTGGGTAATCTGTAACTGCTAATACCTAATTAACGAAGCGTTTAACGAAATTTCGTCAGTCTTGATTTCCGTTTTATTTCAACGTATCGATGTAATTATTAATTAAGATAATAAAGATAAAACTATGGTCAGCAATTTTCCTACGTGCTGACAACGTATCCAAATTAATCGTATGTTGTATATTAGAGTGGTCGTGATTAAAAATTGTCATTGGATAGTTTAACTTGTATGAACATTTATGTTTATAAAATGTGTTTCCGTGAGGATATAAGAATCGAACGCGTGTGTGTCATTCATGAAGTGGTCAACCGCGATCGTTAGCCCTGCTGGCCGTTTAAAACAAACTCACGTGGTGGTTTTCCACCACCATTCTCTCTCTGTCGCACCTTTTTTTCTTTTTTTTTTCGTCCAACCAGAACGTTGTCAGTCTGATCTGTTCCGCAGTCAACGAATTCCGTACGTGCTCGCGTTGGAACATTCGCCGCTTCGACCCCGGCACCGATAAAGCTAGCTCAGTGACGTTTCTGATCCGGTAAACAACCGGCTGCGCTACTTTTTTTTGTTTCAACCGGATGCCAGTTTCGAAAACGATGAACGGACGTTCCGTCAAAGCTGCAGTATTGATCAGTTTCATGTGGCGTTTTCGTTTCTTTTTTCTGTAAGAGCGATTAGTCGAAAAGAAATATAGGTACCGAGCGATGGGAAACGATCGAATATTCCAAATTTATTTGGAGAATTTAGAGTCGTTCATTTTTTCTTCCAAGATTTTTCTCCAAGAAGGAATTTGCCTTTATTAAAAATTTCTTGATTAAATCTTCAGAACCTTGATTTTTACATAATTTTTAGGAGTAAGATTATAAATTCTAATGTTCCTAATTTGTATCGATACGATTTTGTTAATATAAATTCTAAACTTTCTATATTCTTCGTTTAACATTATAAATTTAGTATGTTACTTCTCTTGATTGAGAATTCAAATTATTTAAATAAATACTGAACTCTTTTCAATACTCGATAGATACTTTCTATAGAATGTGGAGTGGGTGTTATAAAAAGATAAACAAAAGCAAAGATTAATTAACCCTTTACGCTCGAGAGGTGACTGTTAGTCAGCAAATGATAGTTTCGCAAATTTTCAGACTTTAGTTAGTTTATTTATTAATTAGACTCAGAGGCTAAATAGTCATATATGTAAATTTTAGTATATCACTTAATTAAACTAAATAACGTATAATATAGGCGAATCATAATAAATATCTCAAATTTTAAAATTTTGGAAATTAGCATCATTAGACGACCAACAATCACCTCTCGAATGCAAAGGGTTAATTAATCTTTACTTCTGTTTATCTTTTTATAACACCTACTCCATATCCTATAGAAAATATCTGTCTAGTATTGAAAACAGTTCAATATTTATTTAAATAATTTGAATTCTCCATCAAGAGAAGTAACATACCAAATTTTTACAAGTAAACAACCTGCTGAAAATTTCATGTAACTCTACAAAACGTTCCGAAAGTTTTATACGAGTTTCCATTGCACGAAAGGAAATCGTTTAACGTTAACGGTGACCCGTTGACAACCGTTGACAGAACTTCCGTCTTGACAGCAGAACTTTCCCCAGCTAAATTATTTATCCACGGTTTGAACTTCCGTTTCAACGTGGGAATCAGCGCAGACCGGAACCGCGAGTGCGCTCTCATTGCGAATTAAACGGCGATGGCACGCGACGGCCACTGAGATTCCCCAGGGGTGCACGATAAAGTCAAACTCGATGGTACCACGATAACTCGCTTATCTAGGCGGGATTATTCGCTTTCGTCGAACGAGGACGACAGTATCGGTGGTGGGCTGACAAATCGACACGGGCCTGAAATATCTTACGTCTAGACTGGCTGTGAAAATCGAGAGTGCCTGATCGATAGGCACTCTGCTTACTGTTTTCTTACGTGTTAACAATTTTCAAAGATTCATCCTTTTCGATTACCCTGACAAATCGTTTAACCCTTTGAGTGCTGAAGGCGTATATAAAGTCGTATCTTTTCATTATTCGCTAAAATATGATACTGTAACAACTCTCATTCGCTATCAAAAACTTATAAACCAATTTCACTAAGAAATCACTTAAACATTCAAATTACTGCATCGAATCGATAATAATTTGTAGCAATGAATACTTAACTTTTTCTATCAAAACATTGAACTCCAATTCCACAAAGAAATCACTTAAACGTTAAAATTACTGCAAAGAATCCAAAATAATTTGTAGCAATGTATACTTAACTTTTTCTATCAAAACATTGAACTCCAATAATACAAAGAAATTACTTAAACATTCAAATTACTGCAACGAATCCAAAATAATTTGTAGCAATATATACTTAACTTTCTCTACTAAAGCATTGAAATTCAAAACTCCAATTCTCATTTTGTTTGTTTCAGCATGCCTAGTCATAGCAATGAACCATTGCTTCAAGATGATCGCTACGAATCCAGGAACTCAGAATGATACCAATATGAAATTCTGCGCGTGTTAGTGAATGAAATAAACAGAAACGTTCGTACGTTGTCTTATTCGTGGACAATTCGTGGACGATAATGTGTCGAAGTTCGCGGGAAGCCTCTGGCGGAAACGGAAGGAGAGGCTCGTTGAAATCGGTGAGGTGATTCCGTTGGGCGGTGCACAGAGAGAGAATGTCTTTCTGAAGGGACGAGGGAACCTCATAGACGAAGATGTGCTGCTCTGGTGGACCTGGTGGGATCAGGTTGACGAGGTGCGGGGTGGTTTGCGGTATCGCGGCGCTCGCAGCTCTGAGCACGGCGCTTTTGGGCCCTGCCTGGCTTCACACCGAGGAGAAGCTGAATCTTCCTTACCTGCCGCGAAACTTTGCCAATGTCGTGAGCGTGCGTTTCAAATTGGGCCTCTTCAGGGTCTGCCCGAAGATCTTGAAGCCTGCCAACCTGACAGTCCGTGAGTGACTTTTCTCTTTCTTTTACGCAATTTTTAACACTCTACCGACCGATAACGGTTCAATGTACAGTAGCGGACAAAAGTTTAAGACGAGAGGACTATGTAGAACATAATCTTATGGTTCGCAAATATTGTTTATCTATTCATTTTTATTGTCATTATGGTAGAACACTATTTATTGATTAGTGCAGAATGCAAATTTTGTTTATCATGCTATTCCTCATAAATTAGTTAATTCAATTTCGTTAACTCTTTGGTCTTAAACTCCACTGTTGGTGCATATTCCAGAAAAAGATTGACTGGTAATATTTTAAGTGTTTTCTGTATTTTAAACAAAGAATTTTTATCAGAAATAATTCTTTTCATTTTATTTCAATATTGATTGGCACAGAATGTAAATTTTATTTATCATGCTGTTCCTTATAAATTACTTAATTTAACGTTATCAACTCTTTGGTCTCAAACTTTTGTCCGCGACTGTATACCAAATTTAATTGAATTCGATTCCAATACATCATCGTCAACAATTAATGATTAGCATACAATACAAATTTTATTTATACTATTATTTCTTATTAATTAATTAACTTACTTTCTTTAACCATTTGGTCTTAAACTTTTGTCCACTACTGTACGTACTCCCGACTGACTCATTTTGAAGCGGATGCATTGCTAATTGATTTTATTATTAACACTAGAACTACCGACGATTATAGTGTACTTATTTGCATGTAAGAGGTCAAATTGAAAATTATATGAAAAGATATTGAATACATAGAAAACAAATCTTTATTTATACTTTCTGCAAAAAATCATAGTAAATTTTTGGAAGTTTTAACACGGTGGATTTATAAAGTTGCTATAATTAATGATCGACTGGACATTTTGACTGCTCCGGTAGTTCTAGTGTTAAAAGATATTTTCTTCGCGTACTTAGTAGTTTAATATCTCTTTACAATATACATATGATATAACTCAAAAATGTGTTATCTTCATATGAAGGAACGTTACAAAATTTACAAACAAAGCATGCAAAAAGCCGATTAATAGGCTTCCGGTCGGTAAAGTGTTAACACGTTCCGTACCAAACTGTTTTTGCCCGACATGATCTCCAGGTCATTTGTTATTTTGACTAAAAGTTGATACATTATCACACAATATGTCATTACATCATCAATTTCTAAGTAATTAGCTTGTTTAGAGTAATTATTACACATTTATGGTACATGTAGCACTGTGATTAGTTCGACTGTAAAAGTCAGTTATTTCGAAAATTTTCGATTAGTACAAAGAATCTGTTGCATTCAAATTTGTTAAGTAAAAAATTAGGGAAATAGAATGTTTAACAAACGAGACGGTAGGTGAATGTATCTTGCTTTAAAAAAGTCAACCATTACGCGTGATTAAACAATTAAATAAATTTATGTGCTGTGTTCTGTACTTCATTTTGTATAATGCCTCATTCTTTTAGTGGATATATATTTTATAAAATTAAATTTGTCATAAAACATATATTTTCAGTGCATTAAATAAGTATGTCTGCGTAAATATCAAGGCACGGAACGTGTTAATGGATAATAGTACAGTTCTTGAAATACGGAGACTCACGAAGTCGATCAGACGGTTAAGTTGGATATTTTTAGGAATTGTACGTCCAATTATAAAATTACTATTTAAATGTTCGGGTTGAGTAATTTTAACATTTTTAATGAAGCTTCCTTCATTTCGCGTATTTGGAATTTTGTAACCCTGTAAAGGCTTAATTTTTTTTTCGTTACTCTTGTACTAACTTCCGTCGAGTAAAATTCAATTAAAATTATTATATTTTAAATAAGTTAAAATTATTACATTATATATAGTTATTTATGATCTTCATTCTTTTATGTTATATTTTTCGTTTATGTATTCATAGTAGAAATTTATGTTTTTTTACAAGAAGCAGCAAATTGCTTATTTCTATTCACCCGTAAAATTTTAATTAATTGCTGTAATTTAATGTCGATGATTGTATGTCAATGAATGAAAATTGCAATAGAAAAAGGTGTTTGATCGATTTCGTGAGCTTCGTAAGCAGGAATGTTTGCTTTAAAGATATTTCTACATATTGCATAATTAATATTATTATTTACTACAGCATATCAGTGCTATTGTGATTTTATGGTTACAATATTTGTATTTGTGTACTAATATTTGCTATGTTCCTGTGATATATTTTACCACTGTTTAAAATGAATCCCAATTTTAAAAATCGGGATTTTTGTATTAACAAAAAATGAAAAGTTAAATAGGTTATTATTATTATTTTGAATAGGTTACACTATTTTTCTTACAGCGATTTCTCACGACAGAAATATTTATAATAGGGATTTTTGTATTAACAAAGAATGAAAAATTAAATTGGTTATTATTATTATTTTGAATAGGTTACACTATTTTTCTTACAGCGATTTCTCACGACAGAAATATTTACAATAGGGATTTTTGTATTAACAAAGAATGAAAAGTAGCAGATATAGGTTACACTATTTTTCTTACAGCGATTTCTCACGACAGAGTGAAATATTTATACGTTCTTTTAAATTTCCCACAATAAAATTCGGTTACTATGAAACGTGGAAGACCGGAGAGAGATTTGGCTGTCAGCGGAGTAACAGTTTCATTTTCACGGTACAAAGTTCTCACTTCGTTTCACTGTTCTTTTAAGGGAACAAAGAGGCAGATAAGAAGGAAAGAGGAGAACTGTTAGGATTACAAGGCTATCTGTATTCATTAAACTCTTATCTTCTCTACTTAGGCCTTGCTAATTAAATAGTCCGACAGAATTAATACGCGATACTGTCCTTGTCTCATTCAACAGCTATCCTTCTCACAAGTCCCCTCCCACGGGAATAAGCTCCAGCTTTTCCCCTTATTTTCTGCGAAACTTTTTCGTGAAGTTCCATCGGCGGACCTCTATTCAAAACTTGCAGATCTCTCCCCCCGTCAGCCTCGTTCTTTTGTAAAAACCTTTTGCTCCTCAACGAAATTGACACGCTATTTGAAAAGCTGTACCAGATTCCTTATCAATAGCGTGGTAACCCATTCACGTTTGAATGGACAACCTCAAATATTAAATTTTTGTTTAAAACCTTCATAAACGTGACAGTATTAACACATTGTGTACGGATCACGAGACATCTCGTTCTCATTATAGATACGTGTCGATGACTGGCAGTAGAATTTGATTTCTTTAATTTTAATTTTTATTATGTCTGTTACGTTTATTGTTACATAGTAAACGGATTTATACGAAATGTATAATAACATTTAGGAATCTACAAATGTAAATTAACATTAGGTTTACGGGACTTCATGAGTAAAATTTGCAAAAATAGATAATATTAGGCCTAGCAATTTTTGCTGAATTTTATCGATAGAGCGATACAAATATACCCAAATCTCAGTTCTACAATTTTTAATTCTTTTTGGTGTATACCCATCCCTTGATATATGAATATTAAGAAATGCCCATAAATCTAGTGTTAAAAAGGTACTTGTATGCACTGTACTCAATAACGTGAGGCTTTGGAAGCACTTTCTACGAATAGAGTGCCATACGCAATGTGTTAATTAAAAAGCTTAAATTAAATTAAAATCGTACAGGGGACAAAATGATTAATTAGTTTATGCATGTTCTGTTTATTAGTCGCACAAATTACAGCGTACTCACTTATTTCTAATCTAGGCAGGAAGGTCATTACATTCAGTAATCTTGAACTCAAAGGATTATTAGAAATCGCTATAATTATCCAATTAAAAAATTTAAACACAATTCTAATCAGCTATAATCAAATTCTGCCTGTGCATAATACAGAAACGGTACCTCTAAAAGAATTGCAATCCTCTGAGAAATTCATTCAAACTGATTCAACAGCCATCAATTTACATGAAAATCAATTCTAAGAAAAACACTTGTACTAGTTTTCCTCCGTACAAACACCCGCTTCGTCCTCCCCAAAAAACGTGCACCGTCTCCATCAAATCCTCCTCCCCCCTGTAGCTCCTCTCTGCGAATCATCCGGCAATATTCAACCCCCGGAACTTTCCACCCTACAAGTGTCTTCTGAGCAGACGTTTTCGCAGAGTCAATATCCCAGCCGGCGTTAATCCCGGCCGTGATCCTCGGGTTGATCTTGCCCGAGTCGAACAGGAATTTCATCCGAAAACTTTCCCCGGCAAGTTCAACACACCGTCGTCCTCCTCCCCCCCCCTCCCCTCGCCATCCGGCAAATACAGAAAACATCGGGGAAAGTTTCGCCCCTACAAAAGTGTACCCACTCGCGGGCAACTCCAACAGGAGGGCAGAAGGAAGGAGTCTCCTTTATCTGGAGACTTCGAAATTTTCTGTCAGCTTTGCGCGCACCCTTCTTATTCTGCGAGTAGAGGGAGGGGGTGGGAGGAGGAGGAGGAGGGAATCTTCCTGGAGATTGCCACCGCGTTTGAACTTCTCTCTGTCTCTTTATTCTGCGACGAAATCTCGCGCGACGAGGGTGGGCAGGAGGGGTTGGACGAACGTCGCTCGCGACAGGCGAAGGATTTTCAAGGAACGACGCTGAGCGAACGTAAAAACAAATGACAGTGGCTGTAAAACGGGGCCAGCGTGGGCTTCTTTGGGCGGGGGGGTGGAGGGGCGCGGTTACAAGGGTGGTTGCAACCACCCGGACGATGACAATTTCTTTTTATTTCCCCTGCTGTCTCCTGTAGCCTGCCACGACCTTTATCTCTCCTCTTGGCCGGCTCACATTCTCGTCTGGCGACCGCCTTTTTCCTGCACCCCTCGCGAGGTCCGAGATCTCTTCGTTGTCGCCGCGAGAGATGACGTTTTCGTTGTTTAAATGGTCGAGTCGATGTTCCTTGAGCTTGTGAAGAGGTTTTGTCGGGGAGGTGTTGCCAGGGTTCGGTTTAAGGGTAATTAGCGACGCGAAAGCGTGTTCGGTGCAGAGGGGTAGTTGGTGTTCTGGAATGAAGTACACGGGGTTGATTGATGTGGCAGGGTTTGAAGGTGTAGAATTTGTTAATCCTCTCATATCGAACGCTGGGTCATTTTGATCCAGGCTTTCGAAGTACCGTTGAAAAGATGATAACAGCAGCGTTTATCGAGAAACTATCTTCCAAGGTGTACAGGGATGTTTAAATTTTCACGACTTTGTTAAAATGACCCAGTATTTGGGGTTTGAAGATTAAAGAATGTTATATGGTGTTGTGTTAAATAATCTGTATACATTCTTATTTGCATATGTCGTCATACCAATCGATATGAAATCGTTCGTAATAGAAATCGAGATTATTTCTCGTTATCGGTGAAATACCTATTATTAACACTTTACAAACCCGAATTCTGTAATGTTTTCTTACGCGAAGGTGACTGTTTTGAGTAAAATAAAAAAAGAGATATTAATTTATTAATTATTCGAAGAAAATCATTGTATTTGATTCATTAATGATATATCCCCTGCAAAGTGAATACACTGGTCGGGAATAAGTTGATCCACGAGTAATTGGTAAAGTGTTAACCCTTTGCACTTGATAGGTGACTGTTATTCGTCTAATGATACTAACTTCAAAAATTTTCAAATTCAAAATATTTACTAATATTCGCCTATATTAAACGTGACTTAGTTTAGTTAAGTGATACAATAAAATTTATATAAATGACTATTTAACCTCTGGGTATAAGTGCAATAATAAACAAACTAACTGGAGTCTGAAAATTTGTAAAATTATCATTTGGTGGCTAACAGTCACCTCTAGAGCACAAAGGGTTAATCGTCTAATGATACTTTAACTAATGATACTTAATTTCAAAAATGTTCAAATTCTAAATATTTATTAATATTCGCCTATATTAAACGTGACTTAGTTTAGTTAAGTGATACAATAAAATTTATATATATGACAGTTTAACTTCTTTGTATAACTATCATTTGGTGGCTAACAGTCACCTCTAGAGCGCAAAGAATTAACATATTACACAGCGATACTTTCTTATAAAAGAAGATACTGATTTGGAAATAATTTATAATTCAGTGTTCTTACTTAGGGTAGATGTCACAATTTTAACTCCTGAAACTGTCAGATCTTCGACAGTAATTTTTTAAACAAGCTTCTAAATTCGCTTCTGCTTGGAATTTATTAAAAGAGACAGCTCCGCAACTGAAAGACCACACCTCCGACCTACATTCAGCGCTGCACGTCCGAACGGTCAGAACCTTTCGAGTCTGAGCTCAGAACTTTGGTTAATCTTTCAAGATGGGGGACCAAAGTTTCGTGTTTCACTCTTTCGCTATTTTCTCCGGGATATTTAGACTCGGGATCCAGTTTCGATGAATGGCAGGGAAACAGACAGAGAGAGAAAGAGAGGGTTGAGAGAGGGGAGGGTCAGTTCGCGAAAGTCGCAAGCGGGACGTCGGATGCTCTCTTCCTGTATTCCTCTGGGATCTGGGTCTTGTCCTCTTCGGCATTGTTTCCCTTTTTCTGTTCCTTTTGTCTCGACGATCCGACATACCAGCACGAACGGAATCCACGAAGAGACCCTAGGACAAATCCACCTACCGGGAAATCAAACGTGTGTGCAAGATTAAATACAGCTTCCAGGAATATTAGAACGACGCTCGTGGAAATTGGTCACTTTTTCTTTCGCCTTCTCAAATTCTCCTTACGATTGCCGCAAAGACAACGTACACGGATATTTTATTTGGTAGCTTCACGTCAAATCATTCTTTTTTTTTATTTATTAGTTTAACGTCGTATCAACTGCTACATAGATTATTAACGACGTTTCAGTAGGTTAATAGTATTTTTGGTAACAGTTTGGTTTCTTTTATGAATTATAATAGGTCGCGGATTTTTTATCATTCAAATTATCTTTGATGTGTGACTTCAGTGAGTATTTTTGTCGTGGTATATTATACCATGGGCTGTTTTCAAGAGATGTTCAATTTTGCAAGCTCTTAACTTTAATTTTAACCAGAAAGTTAAATACTTACTAATTTTTATAATGCTTGTTTCAAAATCAGCGGATTTTCAGACAAAATTTCAATCCTTATCTTACCCCCTTGGGGGTTGATTTTCCAAAAACGTTGAAACACGTATTTTTTTATTTTGTGATTTTTCATAGAACCGTGGTAAACTTATTGTGGTCCCTACACATTTCAAAAATTTACTACTCTTTTTACTATGATCCCTACAATTTTTTCCATTGTTTAAAATATTTTTTTCCTACAATTTTCAATTTCATTTCATTGTCTACAATAAATATACCCTAATCGTCGGTGGTTCTAGTGTTAAAGGTAGAGAAAACTATTTCTTACCTACTCATCGTCTCCCATGACCCTTTGTTTTTGCTATCCCACGGTTACCAACAAAAATCCCGCCCTTTTTTCCTCCTCCAGCGAGCGAGAAAAGCCCAACGTCCCCCCCCCCCCCCCTGTAGTTTCACACGATTAATTTCCCTTATACGATCGGACCCGTTAGAGTGAAGAAGAAGATAAATCTGACCGGGGATTCCATCGTGGCTCGTTAAAAATGGAAATTACCGGCATTTTAAAAAGCTGATCCCGCAGAGCGCGAGCGGTGGCGCAATCGGGCTGGAAAAACTCGACAGAATTCGGGACGGGAAGCCGTTCTTCCGTGGCGGGATCCACGGGGGTGGCTAACGAGTCCTTATTATCTTCATCATCGGTCGGCTTTCGTTTCACCGACCATGAATCTTTCGCGGGGCTCGTCCGGGGGGATATGCTCATTGGCAGGATTCAGCGCGATGCTGATTTTCAATGGGTCGGTTGCTAATGATGGGGGGCATTAACCCGTTTATCACTGAGCGAAAATATCGTTATCTATACGAAAAATATCCTGGACCAATTTGACGAATTTGCGAAAGTTTGGGAAGGAGCTTGCAAAAGCCAAAGTAAGAATGAAATTTATGAAATAAAAGTGTATTAGATTTTCAGATATTGGGTATACACTTATTTTGCCTGAAACTAGTCAGTTTGACCCAAACATGAAAATTGAAGTTTAAAAAAAAAAAATAAAACGTTATTTTAAAGAAAATTTATTCAAAACAATTTTTACACACACACATATATATTCTGTTTTTAAAATACATTTTCTGCAGGTGTTTTTTTATTACAGTTAGCACAAATACCCTTATTTCTATTCCTTTCATGTGATACTTGAATTTTGACAATTCATAAGTGAGTCAAATTGACTCACTTCGGCAATCTAGTGTTAAGTGTATTTTTTTAAATATTTAAAATAGGAGTTTATTTTATTTAAGCAATATAAAACTCTATTTCCAATAATTAGAAATTACCCGATATTTGTACAAAATATTATAGCTAGCCCTAACCAATTACAGTGGTTTAAAAATATTGTAGGAAGGGGGGGGGGGGACTGGACTGTGCTTGGTTTTAGCTAGGGTCGCAATTGTATAATAAAAATCTAAACTCTAATTTAGAATGTAACAGTTATCATGGCCGGGATTCGCTGGTTGCTTTTGGGTCTGACCACGCGCGTACCGTTACTACTGAAAGTGGAGCGAGGTAATCGCGAGAGCAAAATGCATACGTACGTAGTTTGTTCGCAATGTTTACGTAGAGACGCGGAGATAAAAATGTTTTAAATAGTTTAAGCGTGTGTTCGATGTATCGCGAAAAGGAGATTATGTTGAATGGACGGTCGGTTAATTCAAAACGTGGCCGATTTCAGGTGAATTCGGGTAAAATTGTAGATGAAGTTTTGTATATGTAAACTTGAAGCAAGATTTATCTTGAACGATCATTTATCGATTAGATTTCCGATGTTATATAGTGAGTTTTCAATTTTTACGATTTTTTAGTTACAGAATTAGATACAATTATATTTTACTAAAATTTTTTTGATGGGTCATAAGAGGGACGAATAATTTTGGAATTAATTGTAGGTTTTTATTTTATGATTACTTAGAAAATAGTTGTTTAATTAATTAGGTAGAACTGTCATCCGTTTATGGAAAGTTTTCGTCAAAAATATTAGCAGTTATGGTGGCTAATATTATTAATTTATTTGTAACATACAATATATACGATTCCAATTTGTTCAAATTTACAAATTATAATTTTGTAATTATTTAGAATTCTAATTTATAAAAGTACAAATTCTATAAAAAACATTTATAAAAAATAAATTTACAAATTTCTAAAAATATAGAATTCTAAGTTAGAAAAGAAATAAATTCAGAGACAAAGAAAAATCAATAGACAAGAACTTAGTAAGTTGTATAAAATTTTGTTAACTTAGTAAATTGTATAAAATTTTTTAGTTTGCATTAATGTACGACTACAGTATTAATTAAAAGATCACCGTTTTAACCTCGTTATCTTCAAACTGAGGTTTAGATTTCACGAATTTTCCATGCATCACCGCAACTGTATAACGTTCTGTTAATTTTGAACGCGCGTTGTGTTTAAACAGAAGTATATTCACGGTGTTGGTATTAATAATCGGCATTATGTGTTGACCGTAGGGTTAATCTCGTTTCTACACATGTATACATACGTGACGAGTATTGATCTGAATCGGCTACAAGGTAGTGCTGATTGGCAGATCTGCAAATGATTAAACCACATTAATTGACCGATTACCGCAGTTTCGTGTCAACTAACATAATGGTAGTCTTCAAAGTAACCGAATCACGTCATGAACAAGTAACTAAGCTGCATTATCGCTGTATAACATATTCAATAGCCGTGCGTAAATGATATTCCAAATAATTTAGAAGTTCGCTAGTCGCTTTAAAACTTAATAGGAGGTTCAGTTGCACATGCGGACATTTTGTCACAGCCGAGAAATCTTTAATTAGTTTTTAAAAAAATATTTCTTCGATAAAAGTACAGACTTTGATTCTTGATTGATTCTTGAACTGTTAATTTCTTACATTCTTCAGGAAAATCACTCCACAGAGTTCTCTTATTTTAACATTCTTCGTGAAATGATCATATACCTTAAGGATTTGACCCAATTCCTATTTTTATCATTTCTTTGCAACATATATACTCCTTACATTCCCAAATTACAATTATTTTGCGTATTTCCATAAATTGTATTTTCCTAAACATCCAACAATTCGATAATAAAATATCTGTAATCTTTATTTTAACATTCTTCGTGAAATGATCGTATACTTTAGGAATTTGATCAAATCTTTATTTTTATTATCTCTCTGCAACATATATACTCCTTATATTCCCAAATTACAATTATTTCGCCTACTTCCTTGCGTTGTATTTTCCTAAACATCCAACAATTCGATAATAAAATATGTGTAATCTAATAATCGATGGTCGAACAAAAGAAATCCGTTCCAATTTGCTGGTCCCTCGAAAAACCTGGAACACAGGTCCAAAAAGGGGAAAGGATCGGGCAATTTTCTACGTGGACGGTTAACGATTAGCTCCCAAAGAACGTATGGTTTCCCCAGCAGCTGTTTCCGGAGTCGCCTCGTGAACGGTTTCCGACTACCCCTTTCAGTACCCACCCACACAAACACACACACACATACACATATACATGCATCTACAGTAGCGGACATAAGTTTAAGACGAGAAGACAATACAGAGTGTAGTACCATGGTTTATAAATATTGTCTGTATTTTTATTTTCATTGTTAGTAAAGTAACATAGTACTTATTGATTAACACTAGGTTTACAAACAAATTGCAGAAACAATTACTATTATTGCTTGCAATTTTTTCTAACAAATATACACAAGTCTATTTCCCTCAGTTCTGCAATTTTAAATTCTGTTTGATGCGTACCTTATTCCTTAGTATATTTATATTGGAAATAGATATACAAGAAATGTCTATAAATCTAGTGTTAATTAACGAAATTTGTTTACTGTATTATTTTTCATATATTAACCCTTTTGCGCTCGAGAGGCGAATGTTAGTCATCAAATGATAGTTTCACAAATTTTCATATTTCAGTAGATTTAGTTATTGATCAGACTCAAAGGTAAAATAATTATGCATATAAACATTACCATATGACTTAACTGAACCAAATAACGTTTAACCCTTAACACTCCTACTTTTAAGTGTGAATATCAACCGACAACTTCAACTTATTCTCATCATATTTCGACTTGCAAATTTTTAAGTGTCAGACTTTAAACGCTACAATGACGTGTAAATAATAATATTAAAGTCATTCAAAACAATCTTGATTCATTTCAGAAGTGATATAATTTTGATTACAATATTTATATTATTAATTATATTGGTGATGCTTGAAAGGCACATAAGGGTTAATGTATGCAAATCTTGGTAAATATTTTGCATTTGAAAATCATTGAAGTTAGTATCATTAGACGACTAACAGTCACCTTCTCGAGTGCAAAGGGTTAATTACTTTATTTTTGTCGACTCTCTGGTCTTAAACTTTTGTCCGCTACTGTACGCACGATGTATCGAGTACCGTGAACGGAGGCAAAAAGATTGACAAACGACGCCGCGATATTATAAAACAATTGATAAATGGTTCGATAGCCGTGGAAAGGCGGCGAAATGGCGCGTGTTCCTTTTACCCTCGTCGCAAATTTACCCTCTTCATCTTGCCCCCCCCCCCCGACGTCCTCCCACGACGTCAACCCCTTCCTTTTATCGGCTGCTCCTTCTTCTTGGCGCGTATCGCAACCCGTGCAGCCTGATAAGTCGCCTCTCCAATTAAGACAAATCGTTGGCGTCCCGCAGTTTTACGAAGGGTAATTAATCGTCGAGCACGTAACGAGCTCCCAAGCCAACGTTCTCAGGTATCGATGTACAGCCTCGATGGCACGATCGACGGGAGTGAATTTCTGATTCGAAGCGTGAACTGTGCACGTTTTCCTTCAGTTTGAGTGAAAAATAATAAGTTGACAAATTTGGAGAGCTTTGAAGGTGGAAGCTTCGTTGAGATTGAGATTAGGATCAGTAGATTGAGGATTTTTGTGCAAATTAAAATTTTTGTAAGGATAAAAGAATGAAATTTAGGTAGAAAATTATTTTGGTATTTTCTAAATTTTTGTGCATCATGGGAGTTTGTGTCTTTTCGTGCATTTGAATACTTTTCTTTCCTATATTTTTTATTTAACTGAGATATAATTGGTAAGTTCTGAATTATAATAGTTAAGGAGAAAGTGTAGAAGGTATGAAAAAAATTATTTATCACGAAAATAATTAAATATGCATTTTATGCAAAATGCAGCTAAACCATTCGATTAATTTCGTGAACCACATATACTTGGTGTTTCACCTAATTTATCGAAATTTGTCCAAGTTGCTGGGGACTATTCTTAACATTCATTAAAATAAATTTCCTTCATTAATCTGTTTGTTGTAAATTTTCTTATTTAAACTTACCTAAAATGTATCGGTTATCGAATTAATATTCACCTCGATTTGTCCTGTTACACCGCGATGATAAAAGTATGCGTCCCATTCGTTAACATTCATCCCTTTCAAACAAATAACGGTTTCGTTCGCAATAAAAGACCGTCGTGGAGAAAAAGATCGTAAAAATGATAAACGAGACGTTGCAACGTTTGCAAAGAGCATTCCTAGGCTAAGAATACGTAATTTAATTAACTTCTCCCGCCAAGGTTTCATCAGGCCGCGTTTTAAACGGGTTATCTCGTATTTCTACGAGAAGAAAAAGCGGCCTCCAGAATTATTACACTTATCGCGACGATGCTCGTTTGCTTTGCAACGAAATATTTGCTTCAACCGCTTCCGCAACGACCTTTTATCCTGTTTCCCGTCAAAGAACACGTTCTGAAAGGTTCTCGGTGCTCAATTTTAATCTTCTAATGAACCTCCCTCCCCCTCCACTCCATAAATTCGCGCAAGTATACATTGCTGGAGACGGTTAGAAAGGAAATTCGACAATATAAATCGCGAGTGTCTCGTCGCAGCTCGTGCCTGTGCCGCAATAATGAGGTTATTTGTAATTCCAACACTGAGGCTGATCAAATCTTACTAATTTCCTGGATCTGTGCTGTTCGTTTAAAATCCCGCTCTCTGTTCTCTCTGTGTGGAACAGGCAACTGTTCCAAAACGACTTCTTTTGGGCGGCCAGGAACTATTGCTGGGAGTTTCGTTGTCAAGAAAAGAATAGTGGTAGAAACGAAAGAGTTGGAGGGAAATTGAAAATAAACGTGTGAAACGTAAGAAATGCGGCTTTGCGTTAATTGCTAAAATTACAATACCACTTTGTTCGAATATATACTGCAGATTCTTGATCGATTAATGGAGTCAATAACACGGGTTAAAGGAATTGAGATTCTACGGTCTTTTTGTTGTAATCAATAATTTGTTAACTAAAATTAAAATCGAAGTAATGCGGTGAGGATATGTCGGTGGATGAACGAGATGTGGAAAGTGTTTTTTTTTTTCGAGGAATGGAGCCTTTGTATTCGAATTTTGGAGAGGGTGTGGGGTGTGTTTTTCAAGAAAGCAGGGAATGGATAGTTGTGTTGAGGATAAGGGTAGCGAGTGGGTTTGAGGATGAGTAGGACAGATACGTGATAAAATGGACTAACTTAGGCAATAAAGTCATTATGCTGGTCGATTTTTGATCCATTTTTGATCATGCTGGTGAAGAGTTGAAGATCAAGAAGGGGAGCTGAAAGTAATGTCGTTTCTGTCATTCCATCTCTAGATATTTTGCTCAAAAACCAATTTTTATCGATTCGACATTAAAAATTTGCATACTGGATGGCAAGAGGTTGTAGATAATGAGGGTGATTACATTATTGAGTAAAAACAAAAACTCATTAAGAATTAATGTAGAAAATGACATTACTTTCCGGTCCCCCTAATAATTTACAAGGAAGCTACAGTGGCTCTAAAAAGTATTCGTACAATATGTCACAAATAGATTCATTTAACCCTGAAATTCTGAGTCTGAAAGAATTGTTTAATAAAACTTTGTGGGCATGTAGATCATAATAGTATACGTATGAATTAATCTCTTCTTTTCATCTAAATGCCATTTTAAAGGGGTGAAACCAGCATTGAAGTTTCCTAGTTTTCTCTTATTTTTTAACACTAGGTTTATTAGGTTCTGGACTTCATGAGTAAAATTTGCAGAAATAATTACTATTATTCTTAGTAATTTTTACCGAGTTTTATTGATGGAACAATACAAATATACCCATATCTATTTCCCTCTTAGTTCTGAAATTTCAAATCTTTTTTTTATGCACACCTATTCCTTAATATATGAATATTAGAAGTAGATAATAGAAATGCCCGTAAATCTAGTGTTAAAGATACCTTTGTAATGGTGCTTGATGAAGCAATACGTTTCAAATAGAAAATGTTTAATTTTTAATACTCTATCGTCCTGTCATAAAAAAAAGAACACAGAAAAACTTGTACTCAAAGCGTGAAAAATCGCTGAAACTTCGAGATTCCTTATCAGCCCCCTTAAAAAATATTTTGCCGCCAAAAAAATTGCTCCACGCAGGACACACCATGCTCTGTACACACATAAAGTTTCGTTGAAATCAGAATTTCAGAAGTAGATGAATTTCCTTATAATACAGTGTACGAATACTTTTTGGAACCACTGTATGTCGGTTAGCCTTTATGTGTTTATTACGACTAGATAGGTATTTAAATATTATTTTCCGAGTTCAAGACTAAGTTATACATTATGTTAAATTATGGCGGTTAATTATATTCAGCACTGGAACACACTTCATTTATTCAGGGGACACGATGGCTCGCTCAAGCTTGTCCCTTGCACCAGATCCTTTACTGTGTCTTTGCAGTAACGCACCAGCGATTAAATTAGTTTGTTGGTAGTTCGTGATAGACGAGTCGCCTGTTAGTCGTCAGCAGCTGATCATAATAATTATTGGAAATCGATTAGCGAACGTTCTGTTGAACAATAAGCGATGGGAAGGATGCTGTTATAATTTGCGTCATTTTCATCGACTTTCGTTCTGCTGTTTGCAATAGTTGATTAAAGCTAATCGTATTGGTTAATTATAAGCCCTTTGTTGCTCGAAATTCGATTCGAAGCACGTTAAATAGTTCGTCACGGTAATTTGTTTGACCGTCCGTGAATTTCAGCGGCTTCGTTAACCCTTTCACAGTTTAATACCGCAGAGATTCGGGCAAATCATTATCAATTACAGCAGAGTAAGTTTAGTGGCTTAATTCATTAAGAAGTAGATTTTCGTTTCAAAATTTTTTACAGAAATAGCTTTGTTTGATCATTAAAATGGAGCAAAAATTCCGAAAAAGAATTTTGAGATGTTATTTTCAGTGACTAATAATATTTATTGCTAAGGTATAATTGTGAACAAAAATTTTTAATTATAAAATATTATAATCTACCAAACACAATATACAATTTTTTTTTGGTGCAATACCAAAATATGGTGGCGAGTTTACGAAAATGTAAACTTGCCGGTTGTTCTGTTGAAATGCAAAACATGGCGGCTCTGCGTACAATAAATGCAGCGGACACTAAATTATGGACCGGAATAATCTCGTAATTTTGCACTCCGCGGGAGGTTTACAATGTTTCGGCCTCGCCATCTGGAATATTAACGACGCTCTGTTTTCACCTCGTCACGAGAACAATTCGATGGAAGAAGTTCGTTTCCAAGACATTTCCAAGCATAAGCTACCAATCTACGGGAGATCTCGCTGAATCTTACTATTCTGCGAAAACTTGCAAACGAAAGAAATTTTTACATTAGGCTGTTTCATTCAGCTCTGGCTGGTGACACGAATAGCGATTTTAGATCTCAAAAAACGTTGAAGTATCTCATCTTTGTTACTTTATTATTTATGAGCAACTATACAGCACATTAAGGGTTCTATGAATTTTAATTTGGCAACAAAAACCTTTATTTTAAATTTAAATTTATCTTTATTTTATTTTAAAACACTTAATGTTTTACGAATTTCTGTGCGTTCACCAGAATCTATAACAAATTTTATTTTCTATTGAGTTAATCGTTATGAAGTAACTTAAAGTGAAATTTTCAATAATTTGAAGGTCATAAAAACTAGCAAATTCTTTTCTTCGAATACAAATTTGATCATTCTCATAAAAGAGATAAATTTGAGAAATTCTCGCGAAGTACGTACTAACTACATAAAATACACATCCTGGCAGACAAAACTTGTATAACGATCTAATACATACACTTTAGAAAAAAAAACTTTGTGATTTGTACGATGTTCCCTGTTGTTTCTACACAAAATTAAACTGCTTCTGAGAGGTTCTCACTTTCGTAAGCGTGTTGTTCTTCCCATTCACTGAGCTTTTCCCCAATGAAACGCGATACTCTTTCGTACATTCCTTAAATCAAGAAAAAAACGTTTCTTCATCCTCTTCATTGTTTTCCCCCTTTCCACCGATTTTCATTTCGCCTCACCCTTTCTCGTTCAACCTTTCTGTTTTTCTGCCGCGAAATTCCACCCTCTCTCTCTCTCTTTCTTTCTTCTCTTTCTCTCTCTCTCTCACTCACTCACTCTCTCTCTTTCTCTTTTTCTCTTTCTCCTTCTCCTTCTCACTCTCACTCTCCTCTCTTCTTCTCTTTTTCGCTCTTTCACTCACCCACTCCCTCTCTTTTTCTTTCTACTTTTCTCTTTATCTCTCTCTCTCTCCTCTATTTATTTCTCTCACTCTCCTCTCTTCTTCTCTTTTTCGCTCTTTCACTCACCCACACCCTCTCTTTCTCTTTCTACTTTTCTCTTTATCCCTCTCGCTCTTACTGTCCCTCTATGTTTCTTTCTCCTTCTCTCTTTATCTCACTCACTCTTACTCTCACTCTCTTTCTCTCATCTTCTCTCCTCTCTCTTTCTCCCTCTCTTTCTTTCTCGCGAAACTCGCTCTCGTGCCAAAGCAATTTAATCAAAGTCCATCCTGTTCGGTTCCTTCCTCCCTATCGGTCTCACCAGGCATTTGGGGAGGCTTTTCTTTTATTTGCACTCGAGCTTGCGGCCGGGGAGCCCACCCCGGGGTAGTTACTCCTCTGGACAAACGGAAATTTGAATAATCCTGCCGGTAAGCCTCGTTAAATGCCAGCCAATGAAATTTGATGTTGATCGTGGCGGGCGCAATCTGCCGCCGCTGTTAGTCACGCAATTACGTGATTGCAGCTGTCGGATTATACAATTATCTGGAGGACTACGGGGTGCCAATCAAAGAGTTTCCGATGATCCCGGTGAAATATTGCGAAATTCATTTTAACAACGGAAACGTTCCACAGACAAAGTAATTATTTTACACGAATATGATTATTAATAATTATAACGGGTATCAGTGGTAGTAATTGGTGATCGTTATCAATTACGCACAGAATTTATATTAATTTTTTATATTACGAATATTAACATATTAGGTGTATGTAATATTAACAAATTATTGTTATAGATATTACCGTGTTGTTTATAGAACGTTTATAATGATACGATAAAGAATTGCAATAGTAATTTCGTTAATTGTTACAACAATATTATTAACAGATATGATGTATTGAAAATTGATATTGACAAAAAGGTAATCCCGAAAACACTCTCTTTACTTCTGTGTGAAATTGGAAGCATTCGCGTTTTATTCGGAGGCGAGTGGTGGTATCGGGAGTTGTGTTAAAAAAAAAAAAAAAAAAAATGGCCAAAAAAAGCGAAATTTTAGGGGAGCAGCTTAAACGTAAAAAATTCAGGCTTTTTCACTTGACATAAAATGTCGGATAAAAGTGTGTATGCACAATTTCACCGTGGCTTTAGGTTTACATATGTATGCACGTTTACGCTCTGCTGCGCTGCAGCTACATGCCTGCGTCAAAAATCTGACTTTCTGATCTTTGTTTTCCAATTTTTCAACCGTCACTTTAAATCCTTTATCGCGATATATAATTGAAAAGCGCATGATTTTTGTGCTACCACTGAATTTTGGGCAAATATCTTTCTCTTCTCTCGACAATTCTTGAGAAACGTTTCATTTATTTTGTATACTTTACAATTTATTTTTTTACATCGTATCTCTTATTCTCGATTTTTTAAAGGTTTCTTTGTTATTTGTACAGTATTTCAGAACATTTTACATTTTTTAGAGAAATTAGATATATTTTTAGGAAGATTACGTAAATATTTGCCATTTTCGAAAAACATTTTAGTATAGTTCAGAGAACAGTGCACGTTTTTATTTTGGAATTTTCTCTATCAGTTTATCCATCGAGATTTCGTTAATTAAACCTGGATAACTAAACATTCGTCTAGTAGACTACAGATCTCTTTCAATTATACGAATTTGAGATCTGCCAAGATTGCAAACGCTAATTTTTTACCCCCTTTCTATCTTGTAATTAAAATATGATAATACTTCTTTTATGATGAATAACGGAAATATAAAAATATACAGTGACTGGAATTAATATTTGGACATTTGGTCGTAAAACTACTCTGAACAGTTCAAAAAATTGTTTATGAATCTGGTTAGTTGTAATAATTCAAATATTGACTACGTTGCGCCCAGATATTTGAATATTAATTCGAGTCACTGTACATGTTTTTAATTGGTAGCCTATGGATCGAATGATTAGTTACAGAGTAACACTTAATTCAAGTTTAGTTATCCAGGGTTAAAGGAACAGAGGCAATCTCAATTTACGAAATTGCAGTTCAAGCATTGATTGCGTTTTTCATTTATTAGATTACGCGTCACGGAGATAAATTAAGGCAATTTCTGGTTGGGCAATACAACTAAAAGCTTTCTTGGAGCTTACTTAAAAGCTTCCTACGGTTTCATTAAATACTGTTTCCCAAGGTGATTGCCTGTTTCACGGTTAACGTGGGACACTTTGCTATTGACACATTCTTGGGGACAAACGTCGTTGTTTGTCCGTTTCTTGGAAAAGCTTTATTTCGTTCCCGACACGTTTGCGGCTCCCATTAGCCAGGTAGAACCTCACCTATAAATCGAAGCACTTTGCGATTAACCCTTTGAGTGCTGAATACTGTAAGTCGAAATGCTTTGCGAGGATATCATTATTGTTAGAATCTATCAGAACTACAGATTAATATTTATTTATTTAAACATATTAAGCTGTAGATGCTTGAATACAATTTTTAGAATTAAAAAAGGAAGGTTATTAAAATTATGAGTTAGAATTTATTAGAATTACAAATTAATATTTATTTACTTAAATATATTGAGCTGTAGATGTTAGAATACAATTTTTAGAATTAAAAGGGGAAGTTTATTAAAATTATGGGTTAGAATTTATTAGAATTGCAAATTAATATTTATTTATTTAAACATATTAAGCTGTAGATGTTTGAATGAAATTCTTCGAATTAAAAAAGGAAGTATATTAAGATTATAGGTTAGAATTTATCAGAATTGCAAATTAATATTTATTTATTTAAACATATTAAGCTGCAGATGATTGAATATAATTTTTAGAATATTTGCACGTATTTCTGTAAAAAATATCTACCGATAGCAATATCCAGTAACTTTCATTTCAATATACGAACAGAAATCCTACGCGTGTTCTATATATAGAAATAATTTCACGAGAAAAGTAGCTGGAATTCAAAGGAGCTGGCGCGATATTTCCATCGAAAAGGTGAAATCAGGGAAATTGGATTCAAACGATAGTCAATGGGGTAATTCCCTGTCGAGCTTAACGCACTCGACGGCCCGCGCGATCGACGTGTTCTCCAAGTTCCAGACCTTTCGGCTCGTGGTCCCGGGAAAATCCAAGAAAATCTCCTGGATTTTCTTGCGCCATTGTCGCGGACGCCGGGTAAAAAGGGAAAGAATGTCGTCGCGGACGCCGGGTAAAAAGGGAAAGAATGTCGTCGCGGGCGGCAAGAAACTCGGATCGACTACCCGATGGGACCGGTGTCGTTGTACCAGATGCTAGACGTGGTTTCCGGTGCTCGTGGATCTTGGAATCGACAAACTCTCTACGTCGCGTTGGGGGAAGCTTTTTTCGATTCACCACCTGATCCCTTCTATTTTTACCTGATTTATTTATTTATTTATAAATTTATCCATTTATTTGTTTATATATCTCTCTATCAATCTGTCTGTTTATTTATCAATTTATTTGTTTATATATCTCTCTATCAATCTGTCTGTTTATTTATCTATTTATTTGTTTATATATCTCTCTATCAATCTGTCTGTTTATTTATCTATTTATCTATCTAACTGTTTATTTATTTATCTATCTGTTTATTTATATATTTATCTATTTATCCACCTATTTATCTAGTTCTTATCTATTTATTTATTTACTTATTTATTTATTTATCCATCTATTTATTTATCTGTCTAGTTATCTATCTATCTATCTATCTATTTATTTACCTATTTATCTATTTATCCAACTATTGATTTATCCATCTAGTTATTCATCTATTTATTTATTTATTTATTTATTTATACGGGATGCAGTGAAAAAAAGGTAGGGAGATGGATATTAAACACTTAAAATATCAGGTTTGAAAGTGTTCTTTTGTGAAAATTTATTAACCTTTCTGAAAATTGTTTAACATAGAAGAGATTTTCCTTGAATTCATCGCCCTCTAAAAGCTGGTGCCCTAGTATTTCTATTTCTTAAACATTATCGACAATGGGTATCGATACAGCTGAGCAGGAGTAACATTTAGTATTGAACGACAACTTTTTAAATAATGTTCGTACGTTAACTTGCTTGTGAAATATATATGTAGGTACATATGTCCACGATGTATGGGCAAATGTTCCTTGATAATCGGAATTCTGCTGTATTTGGGGGTTCATTTTGTATCACTTCGAATTTAATTGTCGGTTAAAGCAACCAGCGATGTATCGAATACCTTGGGGATCTACATATCAATATGTGACGCATGAAACATCTGAATATCATGCAATAAATGCGTGCGAGCAGAGGGAAGGTACATGCAGCTGTATTGAAACAGGGGATTTGCCGGAGAAAAGG
The DNA here is from genome assembly GCA_033822845.1 of Tetrapedia diversipes. NCBI lineage: Eukaryota > Metazoa > Arthropoda > Insecta > Hymenoptera > Apidae > Tetrapedia > Tetrapedia diversipes. The sequence goes on from JAOPTO010001680.1 coordinate 323,080, forward strand.
CATGGTAAATAACGGGGAGAGGAAGATGGAAAGGAAAGCCTTGGTCAATGCCAGGAAATAATAGCTTATTTTCAGTATCACACAATGCATATCGAACAAACAATGATTTTCCTTGAAAGATTCAGCTGCATGGAACAAGAATTTAATTTCAATTTTGTTGATGATTAATTTTAAGCTCGTTTTGAGCTGTTTACTACCTTATTAGGTCTAGTTATTACTAATAGTGGGCGGGACTGGAATTTTTTTCCAGATCGGTACGAAATATGATATGACATAGTTTCTTTTTTATGATACTTTCTATATTATTGAGAATTTGAAAGCCACTGTTTTAGCTATGCGATCATAAAATTCGAAAAATGCAACGACCATTCGAAGATTTTCTAAATTGTTTAGAGTACCAACACTTTCGATAGTTTCAGATATTTTCAGGATACCGTATATTATTGAGAATCCTGAATTCAAAAATTCAAAATCTCCAACATTATCGAAAATCACTTTCTCACATTTTTATCCTTAACGTGTTTCTATTGTACTGCGAGCATTTTAATTTTATTTTAAGCAATAGATAAAGAGACTATTACTGATAGCTTTAGTTTTATAGTCAAGTTTATGTCAGAGTGCCCCATTCTACTACAAATTAGGATTTCTGTTTAATGAAACGAGAAGCCAACTTTGTTTCAGCAAAATTTGAGAAACGTAGTATACTATTAAATAAAAAGTATACTAAAATAAAAGGGTGCTAAAAAAAATATATTAAATGTATACTATTATTATCATGAATGGCTTACTGCAGGCTAATGTTGTTTCTTATTGTAATCGAGATAATCGTTGCTTGGCATTCTTAAAGCGTTGAAAAAATAGAATAATGTTGCAGAGTAATTCGTAGATCGCAGTGCTAGAAGTAAATTCGGCGCGCTTATTATCTATCATTTGTATGATCACGGTTTGCATAGTAACTTTGGAAGAACGTGCTTGAAAACTGATAGCCGAGCACTCGGTCGATATCTCGCTGAAAACGGAAGATTTCCCTGCGATTTCCCGGCAGCACGGGGGAAACGTAAAGTTCGAAGTGAATGTAAAACGTGGAGCCAAGTGCGAACTGTTGTAAAGCATTACTCGGGAATTGCGCAAGTTTCGGTTAGAAGATACGGTCAACATGAATCATTTTGTTCATTGCCACCACGAATATTGCAGATTCAAAAGTTTCTTCATTTATTTACGAGTTTAAAGTCCCTTTAACTCCATATCGTCCGCTGAAGCAAAAAGAAAACAGGAACTATTTAAAAAGAGATTCCTGGTTTCGCGTTGGCGGATAAAGCGTTGAGTTGCACTACTGCGAAGAAAGATAAAATCGAAGAATTCGAATATTTTGCGGAAAAATTCACGACTTTTATCTACCACAATGAAAAAAAGAGTATAAATTCGTAAAAAATATTCAAAAGAAGTAATAATTTAATTATATCAAAAATAGTGTACATTTAATAAATTTAATAACTAAATAATTTGCAAGAAACATCAAGAATATAAAAGTTTCATAAAAATCAATGTGTTTCCTTTAAGTTTTCTTCTCAAATAAACGATAATAATTACTAAATTAAGACAAGGATAGGATTTCATAATTTTTTTCTTAAATTTTAGCTACCACAATAAAAAATAAACTACAAATTTACAAGAAAAATTAATAACAGAATTTAATGTAATTATTTCCAGAACAGTGTGCATTTAATAAATTTAATAACTATATAATTTGCAGAAATATCAAAAATATAAAAGTTCCATAAAAATCAACGCGTTTCCTCTAGGTTGATGTAATCTCTCAAACAAGTGGGTAGTGATCACTAAATTAAGACAGGAATGAAATTTCGTAAATTTTTGCTTTAAATTTTAGCTGCTACAATAAATTCGCAAGAAATATTAAAAAAAAAAAATAATGTAATTACGACAAGAACAGCGTACGTTTAATAATTAAATAATTTGTCAAAAACATTAAACTTCCATAAAAATCAACGCGTTTCCTCTAGATCGATGTAATCTCTCAAACAAACGGGCAGTGATCACTGAATTAAGAGAGGAATGAAATTTCATAAATTTTTTTCTTACCCGTCACCGGAAAATCCTGCCTACAGTTCTGCGTTGCGTTGTGTAACGTCACCGAAAGAGATATCGGGGATTAGGTGCGCGCGACACCGTATAGGTTTCCCATAAGCGTTTTCTGATTGCTGTTTGGAAAACGAGTGCAGCAGCATTCCGCGCTTCTGGATTTTCGCGATACGAGAGTGTCCGTGGATTCGAAACCGTTCGAAGCGAAATTTCGATGGCGGAGATGTATGTTTTTCGTTCAAATATTGGCACGTGGAATCAACGTCCCTGTATCGGGATCATAAGTTTTCATTTGTTCGTGAACAGGATTGTCTAGTTAAATGAGCTAGGATCATTGAAGCGGAAGTTACGGGTGCCAGATTACAGGGAATAATAATGATAACTGTTAGAGGGATCTCATACTACGATATATGCTACTAATAATTGTATTAACATTGTTCTAAAAAATATTAATATTTATTGTCAATATATTGATTTCTTTTCTACTCATGCCAGTTTAAAATTTCAATTATTGCGTTGTTTAGACTCTTATGATTAAACTGTATTTTGTTTATGTACTCTAAATGGTTTTTCTCGTAAATAAATAAATAAATAAATGAAATACGAAGTACTATTTTCAGTTGCTGCAAGCGTCTCTGTAATATTTCATGTTTACAGTGAGGGATGTTTATAACCTCCGTTAAAAAGTTTATAATATTTCCAGAATATTTTATTGCAATATTTGAGGCGAAGTTCATTTTATATATTTCGTGGGACAGAAAAACGTGTACAGTAGGATTTTCGAAATTTATCAGAATAATTAATAATAATTAAAGGTTCCTTTCATCTAAGTAACTTTCACACACTTTAAAAATCACTCTCATTTATCTTGTATATGGAATTCCCTTCCATTACTGTATAACTTATAAATTAAGGCACCTAGTTACAAACATTTGATAGTTTAAGGTTAGATAAAATTAATGAAGATTCATAGTAATCTGTATTTCTTACAGAATTCACAATATAAGATAACGGAATTAGGCAAAGGATTTGAAGATTAACAGAAATTCTGAATTTTGTTAAAAATGGTTAAATGACTATCGCAAATAAGGAAATTAAAGGTTTTCTTTTGGGCTGGACAATATTTGTCAAGTGAACGAGTATCCAGAACGTAAGATTGAACTATAAATATGAGGATCCTCAAATAATTCCACCTCATAAGTTAAACAGTCGCCGAATGAATTTAATCTCGTTCCCCGACTACCAAGTGCACGGTTATCCTCGTTTGGAGATGCATTAAAATAAACCGAGCACAGTCAGCAAAGTACACGTTGCAAATGAATGTTTACCGACGGTCTATATGGTGACCGACTTGGACGTTTCGTATCCATTCTAATGAATCTAACCCGTATACCTTGATCGCGAGTCGCTTTACCTAATGTACATGAACAGCGAAATCTACACTCCTGCTACGATCCAATGTTCTACAGTAAAAAATCGAAGATATATTTCTTCAAAATTCATTGAAAAAAGCAGGGACAAAAATTTCTAACACTGAAAGTAACAACGACTAAAGCTTATTTATTTGTACTAAAGAAATATAGAATTCAAAATTAAAGTAGTGGATAAAAGTTTAAGATGGAAGGGTCAACTAACAAAAATAAATTAATTTATGAAAAATGGCACGATAAACAAAATTATGTACCTATTGTGTTGACCGATTTGCCTACTCTCAGGCGTAAGATAGCCCGTTCTTTTAGTTGCTCATAACTAATAAACAAAGCGTCAAACACAATATTGTTACTCTTGATTTTCGTCTTAGAATGTTGCATAGAATCACCCCTTCAATTTTCTCTTAGCTTTGTCAATGTCTATGCTGTGAAGTCACCTACCGTGTTGCTTGTTTGCCTACTCTCAGGCGTAAGATAGCCCGTTCTTTTAGTTGCTCATAACTAATAAACAAAGCGTCAAACACAATATTGTTACTCTTGATTTTCGTCTTAGAATGTTGCATAGAATCACCCCTTCAATTTTCTCTTAGCTTTGTCAATGTCTATGCTGTGAAGTCACCTACCGTGTTGCTTGTTTGCCTACTCTCAGGCGTAAGATAGCCCGTTCTTTTAGTTGCTCATAACTAATAAACAAAGCGTCAAACACAATATTGTTACTCTTGATTTTCGTCTTAGAATGTTGCATATAATCACCCCTTTAATTTTCACTTAGCTTCGTCAATGTTTATGCTGTGAAGTTACCTACCGTGTTGCCTGTTTGCCTACTCTCAGGCGTAAGATAGCCCGTTCTTTTAGTTGCTCATAACTAATAAACAAAGCGTCAAACACAATATTGTTACTCTTGATTTTCGTCTTAGAATGTTGCATTGAATCACCTCTTCAATTTTCTCCTGGCTTCATTCGAACACCCTGTATACTGTAAAGAAATACTAAGCAATCAGTTACGTGAAGAAAATCATTGTAATTAATTCATTAGCGATGCATGAACGCTGAAATGAGTTGGTTAGGAGGGTGCATGGAATAAGTTGAACCATGAGTGGTCGACAAAGTGTTAAACAACTTCGAGGTGTTCTGTCTGGATTTCCAGCATGCTTTTGCACGCTGGAACGACGGGCGTGGAAATCAGAGGAAATAAGAGGGAATTTCATTAAATCGCCGCCGGGACTTGGATCCGTTGCTTGCTGTAGTTGCCAATCAGGCCGTGTCCGGATATCGGAATTCAATCTTTATCGGCCGATTTCCCGAGCCGCCCTCGTTACACGCACCGTGCATACGTGCACGAACGGCCACGAACACGGATTCGTTTCTTGTCCGAGCGGATCGCGTCGTTTCGCGGGCACCAGGCCATCGAATACCAAAGTTTCCCGAACGTTTATTGCGCTACGACCGTTCGACAGTCGCGCATCGGCGGCCCCTCGACAGTTATTTGCTTGGGAGGGTGCGCGAGAACGAAAAAAGGGACCGTTCTCCTTTTTATGGTCCCGATCGGGATCGTTTGGGAAATTTCGATACTCCGTTACGAAGATTGTCCACTTTTATTTCACGGAGGCACACACACTAGAACTGCCGACGATTAGAGTATACCTATCTGAGATAAAGAAATCAAATTGGAAGCTGTGAAAAATACCTAATATAAGGGAAACAAATTTTAGCAATCACAGTAAAAATCATAGTAAATTTTGAAATATGTAGGCCCCACAGTAAATTTACCATGTTTATACGAAAAACTTCAAATTGGGTCTTTTTGACCCCTTTGATAGCTTTAGTGTTAACACTAGATTGCTGGATGTTGGGTGTATCCCTATTTTACCTGGAACGAGTCATTTTGGCTCAAACATGAAAATTGGAGTTTAAAAAAAAAATAAAACTTTAAAGAAAGTTTATTCAAAACAATATTTATATATATATTCTGTTTTTAAAGTACATTATCCGAAAATTTTTTTATTACATTTACTTCTGTTCTTTTCATCTGATGCTTGAACTTGGCAAAATCATAAGTAGTTTTTTTTTCTTTGAAAGGTTTCACGAGCTATTATAGCGTTTGACAATTTTTGAAATTGACCGGGAGAAAAAAGTGTAACGCGATGTTCGGCGAAAGGAAGTAATGGAGGGTGGTTTTAGTTTTATTTTAGGTTTTGAATTTTTGCTGAGGAGAATCGGGAGATAAAGAGAAAAATTAGAAAGTATAGTTGTCTTTTTGGTTAAGGATTGTAGTTAATGAGGTGGGATTATTATTAATTTAGGGGGGATGAAATTGTAGAGAGGTGTTTCCTCTGATAAGATCATTTTAAATAATTTCCATCGCTGTATTCTGTTCTTGCTGCAATATTAACTCGAAAAGGGATTTAACGTTCATTTCATTTTTATTGCAAATCTCTGTTGCAACTGTTTCACAGGATTACAGGATCAGAATCATCTAAGAGTACTGATGTTTCAGCAAAAGAGAATTATTCCTGAATCTAATTTGTCTTTTAGCTTTAAGTGGGTTTAAAATTTACTAAATTTAAGTAGGTTCAAGATCTTCTTTACCACCATTTTTCTTATTATTATTACTAATACTTTAATTACTACCTTTATTAATTTTATTATTATTTTTTTTTTCATATACTTCCTCTTTTCTCTACTCGTGTGATTTCATCTCACTCTCTATGTAACAAAGCATTCGGTCGTAAATAAATTTTACTTTATTTCAAGTTGTTTGAAATTAATGTTGTTTGATTGTAATTTCATCGAGCAACCGGGGAAACGTTCTCGTTCTCTCTGTCGACGAGATCGCGGTTCGATAGTCGGCGGGATCCAAACAGAATTACTTCTTCCTCCTTTTTTCCCCTCCCCATCGATTCGTAGATGCGTTCAACCGGAAAGTGATAAAGCAGGTTCGTTATCAGGGACGATATCTTTGCCGGGGAACGGTAATCAAGTTTCGACCTTCCGGTCGCGGCCTGCGCTAGTTTCCCTTGCGCCGCGGCTATTAAACAACGCAATCCGCGATTCCACTCGCCCGATAAATTAATTTTCCGGCTTCGTTAGCGCCATAATGAGCTCGTCAACCGTAATTCTCGGCCCGGGGCCCGCTGGGAAAACGATCTAATCATAACGATAACCCGTGTGCTGCTTCTAAGCGCTTTTGCCGATCAGTATATGCTGTCGAATCGGTTTGCTAAAGGTTTTTTAGATCGCTAATTTATTATTGCGAATGTTACACCGTCAAAGAATTTTCAAGTTATTGTTCAGAATTGTTTTGAATCTTTTGGATTATAGGGTGAGAATTGAGATTTATAAAGGACGTGGAAATTAATTAATAAACGTTGTGACGGAAGTATCTGGTAGATATTAGGTCATTCTTTTGGATTATAGGGTGAGAATTGAGATTTATGAAGGAAGTAGGAATTAATTAATAAAAATTATGATGGAAGTCTTTAGTAAATATTGGGCCATTCAGAAATTTTGAGATTATTGTTAGAATTATTAGAATTTTTTATTTGGAATTTTTTGGAGTATAGTGTGAGTATTGAAATTTATGAAGGAAGTAGGAGTTAATTAATAAAAATTGTGATGGAAGTCTTTAGTAAATATTGGGTCATTCAGAAATTTTGAGATTATTGTTAGAATTACTAGAATTTTTTGGACTATAGTGTGAGTATTGAAATTTATAAAGGAAGTAGAAGTTAATTAGTAAAAGTTGTAAAAGAAGTCGTTGGTAAATATTAGATTATTTAGAAATTTAGAAATTATTGTTAGAATTATTAAAATTTTTATGGAATTTTCTGAGTTATAGTAGTGAGTATTGAGATTTATATAGGGCGTCAAAGTTAATTAATGAAAGTTGCGAAAGAAGTCTTATTAGGTAAATATTAGGTTATTTAGAAATTTTGAGATTGTTATTAGAATCATTAGGATTATTCGCAATTTTTATTTGAAATTTTTTAGATTATAGTGCAAGTATTAAAATCTATATAGTAAAAATTTTAATAGAATCACTTAGCAAATATTACACAAATTCGAAATTATATTAATTAACAGCTATTTTTTATTTAAAACTTTTCGAACGAAGTAAGCATATTGCTCTGGTGTCAGTATTAATTATTAATAACGTAATTAGTTATCGATACATTTTAATTGATCGAGTGGTTTACCTTTTTGATGTTTCTGAGCGTGGTAGCAGCCTGTGATAGGACTACAGATTGGGTGCATGCATAATTAATTTCTCAGAATCGAGATGTGCCATCATAATCAGCGGTATTGTGTACGGTGTAAACAGTGAAGCGATGAAAAATTATCGCATGCATATGGAGCGGGCGCTGATTTGAATAAGTTGTTGCATAATTAATATTATGCTCATTAATAATGATTTTAGTTTCCGAAATTAATTATACAAGCAACCGAAATTGCATTACTTTTCGTGATTGTCTTCGATTGTTTGCATTTCGTCCAATTACACTTCAAGACATTTATATACAATTTCAATTCGTCCATTTAATTATTCACCCTGTTATAATTTATTCAGGGACAGGCTTTATGTTTATTGATCTTACGGCTAGATCGTGTAATCCATAATTCATGACTTGAGAATCAATAATGAAAGGTAAGCACGGGGAAGGGTTAGTGAGTGTGTAATATATTTCAGAGATTTATATCTTTCCACGAAAAAGAATTTCTCCTGGGTGAGGTTACTGCTTTAAAAATCGCTCACGTATCACGATCTATGCGCCACCATCAGCAACCTATAAAAATTTAATTATCGAAACAACGGTGTTTTCTAGGGCAAAATTGAGTTCGCCTTTCTTAACCCTTATTATCTTCCAACATTTAATTTAGTTACATTATTATTCAAAATTATTCAGGAGGGAGGTAATAATAGCTATAGTTAAGCGGAGCAATAAATTGTTCGCGAGAGAAGTAATTATTTATTTGAACAAATAATTCAACTTCAGGAACGGGGTTAGTGAATGAAAAGGGTGTTTAATAAATCATTTTAATGAAGCGTTGAATTCTTCGAGATTTATGGTCTATCGGAATCTCCGATTTCAGGATTTTTCAGGTTTCATTCTTCACGCTTCTCAATTTTCGTTTTCCAATGAAATTAGTCCCCACCCCATACAAACCCCGTACACGGTTGATCACCGTTCGAGAATCACGACGAAAATCGATGTGTTCTGTTGTTCGAATATCCATTCTTTCGTTTATTAAACGTCAATCTCCTCAGCTATCGGATCTGTCCCTCAAAATGTTTTTTGCACAATATTTCTTTGCTTCGATTCCAAAATTCCATTGTTCTTTCTATGCAAAAACGTATGACTGTCTGTATTAATTGCTTCATACCTTGACGAGAAATGGTGCTGTATTTTGTACAATTCAAAGTATAGAACGACGAGAATTTATTAAATTTTAACGAATGATAATTAAATTGAATTGCATTAAATTATTAATTTTTGATAAAGACCCAAGATAACTTAAGTATTACGAAGTTACTTTAGTTTTAATCCCTCTTAACACCATAAAAGGACTTTCTATCATCATATTACTAATTTTGAGGATTCTCATCAAAATAATTGCTTGCAACAGCTTTCTTTTAATTTTAATGATACACTTTACCTTCAACCCTTCATCTTAGAACACTTATATTAGTAAACTATTCTCACTTTAGCAGTCTCTATAACAAAGGAGACTCGATGCTCGAAAAATTAATCTCGATGCAATCCCTACCATAATAATTCATTGCAATTCAATTTTACTTCAACATTCGATAATGCAATTAAATAGAATAACTGCAAAATAAAGTACTATCACTGCTATCAATATAGATAATAGAATTAAAAGTGGAAGATAATAGAATAAAATTTATTTTACTTTCCTTCGTTATCTACTAACCTAATCAAATAGAGTAACTGCGAAACGATTAAGCACAGCAATTAAGAGAAAGAGAAGCGAAATTTCTCGTTTGTAGCCCCTCGTTCCAACGTAACGCCTATCAATAAAACCGCCATCCACCCTCTTGTAATGTGCCTCCATGTCCTCCGGAAAAAGGGAAGGTCGTGCTGCTCTTTGACGCGCGAAAGTCTAGCCGAGGGGAAGAAGCTAGGCGACGGCGCGGGGGTGGAAAAAGGTATCAGAAGCTTCGGTCTGGGCCAAGTCGTCTGAGCAAGTTCGTGGGGTGGAGATCAAAGGGACCATGTAATTTACTTGCAGGGTCGTGTCCTATCAGTGCGATGACTGTCACGTCCTCACGCACACGCAGCCACGTGTCGCGCGACGTAGATGTGTAAAGTTATGTTCAGCATCGAAGCAACATCGAGCAACATTTTGTCGCTTCCAAAACGTTTTCAACATACGTTTGGCGACTTACAAAGTCATTTAGTTCACGACGAAGCAACAGGCGGCGACTTTTCCAACAAACGTGAAACATTAACGGAATGTTCCCCGACGTTGCTTCGGTGGAGGCGCAGGTTTAAGGGTGAAACGGGAAGCTTCGATTAAATTTCATTTCCTTACTTGATCTTATAAGAACTTGAATTTGCATAAAATTTATTATTATTATTTCAAGTTTATTATATTTATCATTTTTATTTTTTATTATTTCAAGTTTATTATTTTTATTATTTATTATTTCAAATTAATTATTTTTATTATTTATTATTTCAAGTGTATTATATTTATTTTTTTATTATTTTTATTATTTTCACTATTTTCACTATTTATTATTTCCAGATTATTATTTTCACTATTTATTATTTCCAGATTATTATTTTCATTATTTATTATATTTATTATTATTATTGCTATTTCAAGTTTATTATATTTATTATTATTATTATTATTTCAAGTTTATTATATTTATTATTATTACTATTTCAAGTTTATTATATTTATTATTTTTATTATTTCAAGTTTATTAGGTTATTATTTCAAGTTCTATCGGATAATTCGTAAGAACTTGAAACTACTTATGTTAACGAATTATTAGCGGTGTTTGGATCTTAGTGGCCGAAAACATGGTCGTCTCCTTGGCCAGCGTAATTGTGGACATTTTTTAACATAGCCTGGGTGCAGTTGCGCGGAATCGCTATAATAGAATCGGAAAGGAAACGGCGAGAAAGGGTTGAAGGGGTAGAAAGGCGGGGATTAAGGCGTGCAGGCTGACCATGGGGTTGTGTGTAGAGCTGTAACTTGTCGGCATTAAGCCAATTAAGATGACGCATGGTCCAGAAACTTTTGCTCCGCCAACCACCGCCAGGACGATCAATTCCGCGTGCCCCCTTCTTTCCACCTTGCACCAGGGGGGAGTGGGTTGCTCGATTCCGTCCTACTGCTACCTTCTGGTAGTTCGAACAAACCCCTCTCAGCAACCCCTGTTTCTACCCTCTTAACGGTGGCCCCCGATAATTTTTCACGTTTCCGGCTGAACGGGAAAATTGATTCTTCCGGTTTCTTGCCGGTTTTCCGGTCATCCGTTGCACGTGATTTGTCAGCCTGTAACGTCTGTCGTTTAACTTGCTCCGGCAACAATTTGCAGCTGTTTCGAGGTCAATTAAAAGGATCGTTGCCAAACGAGCAGATCTGTGGTCAGGTTTTATGGACAGGTGTTTAATGGTAAATTGGAGATTGGAGGGAAAGCTTGGAGAGAATATTAATTCGGATAATATCGATCTGGATGGATTAGGAGATGCTTTGGACAAAGAAAAACTGGCATGTTCTTGATGCAAGTATGGAGAGGCTTAGATTTACTGGTGAGATGAGTTTTGTGAAATATGTAAAACAATGTATTGAGATTATTATTATAGTTATTAATATGATTGATAGTGAAAGTATAAGATTATTATTATTATTATTATTATTAATATGATCGATAGCAAAAGTATAAGATAATAATAATTATTATTATTAATATAATCGATAGCAAAAGCATAAAATAATAATAATTATTATTATTAATATGATTGATAGTGAAAATATCAGATTATTATTACTATTATTAATATAATCGATAGCAAAAATATAAGATTATTATTATTATTATTAATATAATAGGTAGCAAAAGTATAAAATAATAATAATTATTATTATTAATATGATTGATAGTAAAAATATAAGATGATTATTATTATTATTAATGTGATTGATAGCAAAAGTATAAGATTATTATTATTATTATTATTATTTATATGATTGATAGCAAAAGTACACAGTAATTTCTAACCCAACTCTGACACGCAGCTCTATATTCAATTCTACAATTCTACAACTCGGTTTTCTATTCAACACTGATCTTTTCCTCCTTCGAAAAAACTCTTGTAGGTCTTCTATTTTCCCACCCTACGTTCGATGGGCCTGGCTTTCGTCTAGTCGATCCACACTTTCACTTTTCTGGTCCTTAAAGCTACGATACTACAAATATTTATGATATGTAGAGAAATTTGAAATGTTTCGAACAGAGATTAAACGAATTTTCATCGGGAATGAAATATCATTAGTTATGAGTGATTTGATGGGTAAGAAAATCTCGATCTAACACACAGTGATTCAGAAAATTGATCGAATCACTAGATTTCATTTTCTTCATCTTTTACTAAATTCTACTGCAAACTTATCATTTACTTACTTTTTAAGGAAATACCCTTCTTGGAACCTTTTGAACGTTTTAATTAAGCAATTATTCGTTATATTTCGACGAAATGAAGGTATTTGATTGATTTTTCGAACCATCGTACGATTCATGTTTGCTAGTTCATTCTAAGGCTGTTAGTACGTCTGGCAGGACTTACGATCTTGCTTTTAACCGAAAGCATCGAGTTATGAATTCGACCAACTAAGAAGATCGCTATTCATGATCTTCCTCGAGGTTTCTTTCTTCATCGCACGAGTTCGCTTTTCACTTTGGCTTGGCAGTGGTCCACTTCCCCTCAACTTTACATGATGTCGTAGAAACAATGTACCCTGGTGAGTTTCTTGTCGGGGATGGTGGAGCCCTTGGACCGTGCCCAAGGGAGCCGTCAGCGAGGAAAATTCTGATAAAATATTTGAGTCATAATTTTCGTGTTATATGTGGATGTATTGGAAACAAGACCGGAAGTTTGTTGACATTGGTGTCTTTATAAATCTTTGCCCTGTTCCAGCAATTTTTGTTTATCGATTAAAGCTTCATTCCAATCTTATTTTCTTGCGAACGACAGAAACTTTCTATATCTATCTGAGGCTCAGTATCCAACAATAGTTATTATATTATCAAGAATTTCTAAATGTTTGTCAGTGTAATGACAATGAGTACTTAGAATACATAAATTGTAATTTAAACAGTTAACAGGGTACAGAATTTGATATCTCTTGTACAAAGTAAAATATAAAAGCGAAAAAAAATTATATTTCAATTTTTGAAACTCTTATTCTAAAGTGGAAGCTTTGATCCTAAAATTCACAGTGATTTCCGTTGCAAGAAAAATTTCCCCATCAAATAAAAATCGTTTGATTTTTTTAAGTTATTGAAAAAAATTACCTTCACCTTTTTAATCATTCTTTCATAAAAATGGATTTTCGTCAAATAGAAGGATGTGCTCTTTAGAATGACCTCAAAAAGATTCTCGTGCAATATATTTTTACAAAGTTACAGCAATTCAAACATGGACACTATTTTAATCAAATCAGGACTTAGTTCTACTCATAACTGTACGTTTCAAACAATCGGTTTCCCTAGCGATAATAAAAAGACTGTCTAAAACTCAGGTATTCTATTGCTATTATATTTGTAACACCGATTCAATCTGATCTTCTTAGTTGGTCGAATTCATAACTGTTCGATGTCGATCATTTATCGACAAGCGCTTATCGCTCGTTCGTTATCACCTACTCTTTAATAATGGCCACCAGGCAGAACGTTGCCAGTCGATTCATCGAACCCTGAATTCGAATCGACAGCCGTACCGCTGTGAAATTCTCCGTTCTATTTCCTCAATTTGCCCGGCCAGCGGCACGCGATCCGCGTTAAAAGGGTCAACAGCATGGCGGGTCGTCTCTGAAAAGCGTCTCACATCCGATTAAAGCGGGCTTCCCCGTCATTTCCGTTTGGCCACGCGCGATCGAAAGATCGAAGGATCGAGCGGGCCGCGCGCCTATCTACGCGTCGCTTCCGGTTAGTTAACCTCGTTCAGGAGCAGCCGAGGCACCGGAATCGAGTTCGATTCGAGATACGCGCCGGGAATGCGCTTCTGCTGCCACACCGCGAAAGACATTCGCTGTTACGAAGGGAGGACAGCTGCAGCATGTTAACTTCCGAGACATGGCAGTGTTTCTCAACCCTTTTTTGGATGATGTCTCACAAAAGGATTTTAGGTCGTTCACGTACTTTGACGAGTCTTATTTGTGATAATAATATTGGATCAAATATTAATATCATGAATTAGACTGGTTGTTCGGTTCAAAGGAATAGAGGTGGGAAATTTTTCTTGCTATTACTTTTATTTAATTAATGCTATTTTTGAGGATTAAGAAATTTTGAGCTTTGTTTTTTTTCTCTTAACGTCCGTAGAATAGACTAATAAATGACTTGTTAAAACTACAGAAACGTTTATTTAACGTTGGAACTGCCGGCAATTAAAGTGTACTTATTTGCATGGATGAGATCAAACTGAAAATTACCTGAAAACATACCGAATACATAGAAAATAAATCTTTATTTATATCTTCTGCAGAATGTCATAGTAAATTTTTTGGAAGCTTTATCATAGTGAACTTGTAAAGTTGCTGTGAATAATTATCAATTGATCATTTTGACTGCTCTGGTAGTTCTAGTGTTAACTAGAGAAAACTGAAATATGTATATAGGTTTAATTTCTAGAGATGGTGGAGTTGAGGTGTAGATGTAACAAAGTAAAGTTCTTAGTTATATTTAAAATATTTTAATAGTAACGTTGATTTAACAATTTTTCAACTTAACAACTTTGACATGCTTGCTCCTCTCACAATCATGTTCTTTCTGTCCCACGCTCGCATGTTCGCCGTCATATATTCTTCCAAATACTCACTTCCTTTCTTTCTAATTCTAAATCATTCTCACTGGATGCATTCGGCCACGTTCACCCAAAATTCCCAAAAAATTGCAATGTTGTATCAAGTACTCATCTTTCGCGCCTTAGAAACACTCGACTCCAAAGATCCTACATTCACACAATTATCGCCCAACTCGAGTACTCTTTATATTTTCCTAAACTCACATCCTCTCTATCGCATTCTTACATGTATAATATATTTAAAATACTTTAATAGTGTAAACAAGTTTGACAGTATAAAACGATTCTTCAACTTAACAACTTTGACATGCTTGCTTCTCTCACAATCATGCTCTTTCTGTCCCACGCTCGCATGTTGCCCGTCATATATTCTTCCAAATACTCACTTTCTTTCTTTCTAATTCTAAATCATTCTCACTGGATGCATTCGGTCATGTTCCCTCAAAATTCCTCAGTCGCGACGTTTTCTCAAGTGTCTTAGAAACACTCGAGTCCAAAGATTCTACGATCACACAGTTGTCGCTCGACTCAAACACTCTTCATACTTTTCTAGAATCGTGCTCACTCAATCGCATTTCTACATAATCATCAGACTTTCTACATTATTTTTTAGAAATTTCTGTTGACTTTCATCGATGGAACAATACGAATATACTTTAATCTATTTCCCTCTCAGTTCTGTAATTTCAAATTCTGTATAATGAATACCTATTTTTTAAATATTTGTATATTAGAAATAGATATAAGATTATTTTGGGGGTAGTTATTATGTATAAGAATATTACTATAAATAATTAATTTGTTATATTTCTCAACGATGGTATAATGGTGATTAAATATATATATCGGTGAAAGGGTTGAGAAACGGTGTTTTCGATGAACTACGTGAAAATTTCCAGCCTGTTTAAATTTAACCGAATGTTACCAAGTTTATTTAATCGTTGTTAAAGTTTCAATTAAACTTGAGCAGGGAATGAAAATTTAATGAGGGTTTAAGTATCTTCGCTGGTGAAGCGCGATGTAATTAACGACGTGAATATTAAGAACTTCAGATCCCCATTTCGAAGAAATACGACCGAATTAATTGAATCTTCGCCGGTGCTCCAGCATTCTTAAATGATTAACGTAATTTTAAGTTCCTGGAAGAAGGCTATGCCGTGATGACACCTGTATACATGCATAGAACATTTTAACGCGAAAAATATTCGATTTTGAATACGAAATTATAAAAATTCTTCAGAAAATTGTATACTTTGCTGGATAAGTTTGGAGTTAAAATATTTTCTATTAAAATCAGTACGTTGGTAGTTTCGGCGTACAAAAAGGTGGAATTCAAATCAGGTTCGTATTGGTTTCACGAAATTATTTCTCGATTCCACTGACGCCGTAGTATCTCATTACAGGAGGACTTTGAATCAGAAAGTTCTATAAATTGCACGAAGAAGAATCGCCATCGGTCTTGTTACTGTTCATCTAAAGTCACTTTGTATGTAATAAGAGACTTCAGTTTCATGAAACTACTTTGAAACTTCATGCCGCTCACATTTTTACCCGTCGCTCGGCTAAAACAGGTCAATGTTTCTGTTTTGAAAGGACCATTTTTCAGGCATAATAGAAACTGTTTAATAACAGCATTTACCTTTGACGATGATAACAATGCCATGGTAAAATTGCTCGTAAAAATGAACTTTTAATGCGATAGCTCGGTGCGTTTCTCCGTGGAGGTTATTCAACCCCATTAGCCACGTAGCATAAATTCGTTACAAAACGGAAGGAAGTATTCCACGCTTGGAAAGGCAGAACAAACGTGATACACATATATAAGAGTTTTGTGTATGCAGGAAGCTTTTGAAAAATTTATTTAATGCGGTGCCGTTAAAAATAGTTCCCGCACATACTACAACAATTAAAACTACACGTTCAAGGTCTTACGGCATTTTTTAGCCATTGCTGTACTTTATAAATTTCTATAGAAAATAAGTGGATAAAGAAATTGAGATTGAATAGAAATTAGTATGATTTACAATTAGCATATGTAATAAATAGGATTTAATTAATTTTTTTTCTCACTCGTACAAATATTATTCTGATCTTGTAAATTTCATGAGAAATTCTATCAATCTTAAAATCTTGAAGTGACTAAACTGATCACAGCCAAATGCACAAACTACACTTTCTCTTTACTACATCATCAAGATGGCGCTTCTTAATCTTGCTACCACTTTCAAATCTTTTCCCCTCAATTTCTCCATAACTTGATCAAAAAGATTTTCAAATACTTTGAAATTGAAATCTAGGTATATTACCTCAAGCAATAACAAATTTTTCCAGTGAAAACGGTAACAGAAACAATTGTATCTAAAATGATCGATAGATCAAAATGGCCAAGAGATTAAATCACCTTCGATCGCAGTCAAATGACGCGTTCAATATGATCCTTTGATACTGTTGAAAATCAATTAAAATAATTGTCGTATTTTTCATTTCATGGATTGTGTTTGGTATGGTTGTGTTCTCATTTATTTATTTTTTTGGTGTTATCCTTTGTTACTTTCATCTTTTTGTTCATTTGTTTCACATCCTTCGTCTCAAGTTTATGCTGTACATATATAAAATATAATTTTTGTTCTCGTTGCAACACTGGAATTTGCCATTGGTTTAGTTCGTCTTAATATTCCATCAGATAGAAATAGAGTAAAAATTAGGTGACGTACGACAAACTATTATATTTAGTAGGTTGCTTCTAAAGACGAACAGAGACACGCGTTTTTGCCGCGAACAACAATAGTTCGATCCTCTCGCCATTAGCAAACGGTGCACGCGACCCATGCTCGTTTAAACCGGCGCCATTTTGCGGGACGGAATTAATATGGCTTTTGGACGCGAATCGCCGCAACGGAAACTGTCCCCGCTAAGAATTTATGTTTCACGGCAATTAAGCCGGAACGAACGGCTTATACGGAAGCGTGGAACGATCGTCGATTGATTCGCGCAGCTCGATGGACGCCTGCGTTCACCTGCTCCCCTTTTGGATTTCGATCGGTGCAACTGAATTTCATCAAAGTTACATTTGTCGCACGTGCGCCGCCCTATTTTCGCCAATTGCGATCTTCTTCGACGATCGATGCTTCCCGATCGGAAGTTTGGCATGTTTTGCGAGGAAGAGAGAGATAAAGAGAGCAAGTTCGATAAAGATTTTCGTGTAAAATATGTATTTGGTATAGTTGTATTTTTGGTATTTATAAGTTAGGAATTACTGTGTACTCTATTCTTTTGCTATCAATCACATTAATAATAATAATAATAATAGTGATAATAATAATAATAATAATAATAGTGATAATAATATTAATAATAATAATAATATTAGTAATAGTAATAATAATAATATTAATAATAATAATAATATTAGTAATAGTAATAATAATAATATTAGTAATAATAATAATAATATTAATAATAGGCATAATAATGATAATAATAATAATAATAATAATAATATTAATAGTAATAATAATAATATTAATAATAGTCATAGTAATAATAATAATAGTAATAGTAATAATAATAATATTAATAATAGTCATAGTAATAATAATAATAGTAATCTAAATAAGACACTCTGAATCGTGGAGAAACGTTTCAAAGTTCTCGTTATGTATATAGGATTATTTTTTAGAGATGGTAGGGTTCAGGTACAGGTGTGACGAAATAAAATTCTTAGATATATTTAAAATAGTTTAATAATAACGCTGGTTTAACAATTTTTCAACTTAATAACTTTGACATGCTTGCTTCTCTCACAAACATGCTCTTCCTGCCTCGTGCTTGCATTCTCCCCATCAAATATTTTTTCAAATACTCGTTTCCTTTCTTTCTAATCGTAAACCTCTCTCACTCGATGCATTTGGTCATGTTCATTCGAAATTCTCAAAAAATCGCGACGTTGTCTCAATTAATCACCTTTCGCGCCTCAAAAACACTCTGGTTTAAATATTCCACGTTCTTCTCGTTGTTATTCTACGGCAAATTGTAGTCCAATATTATCTATTATCAAGAGTTTTACTCTAGTAGAAATAAACGAATTTTCTAGTTTCCACTTCTTTTTCTGTTAATAAAAATCCTAGAAAGCGGAATGAGCTCGAACGGCTGGTTCGTTCGCCGTTTTCGCTGTAAATAGAATCGAGAGCGACGATCGCACGCGTCGCAGCCTCTTCGTTACGCATTTAAATCGCAGTTTAATTGTGCGCGACACTTGTACGCTGTCGGAAATTCGCGCGCTAATAGGCTGTCGCGATGCACAGAAAACGTGCATAATGGAGCAACCGTTTAATTAAGCACTATCCTCTGTTTAAAGGCCTTCGACTGCGTCAACACGCGTGTCGGACGTTTTTATTCGTTGTAATTCACTCGAATTCGTTATTCTATGTCTTTCGCTTTTTCATCACCGTTGCGACGAACCTGTTAGCGGCCAAGTTATTCCTTTGTCAACTTTCACTGCATCGCCACATTGTATTTTTCATTAGAATAAATAGTGTAGTTTTCCGTGCAAATCAGTATTGAGAAACCATTCTACAATAGCGGACAAAAGTTAAAGACCAAAGGGTCAACAAAGATAAATAAATTGATTTCTGAAAGATGT
This sequence comes from Tetrapedia diversipes, assembly GCA_033822845.1. Lineage (NCBI taxonomy): Eukaryota > Metazoa > Arthropoda > Insecta > Hymenoptera > Apidae > Tetrapedia > Tetrapedia diversipes. The sequence goes on from JAOPTO010001680.1 coordinate 342,312, forward strand.
CACAATAAACAAAGTTCTTATTCTATGTTAGTCAATAAATAGTATTCTACCATAACAACAATAAAAATGAATATACAGACAATATTTGCAGATCATAAAATTATGTTTTATTCTTTCTTTTCGTCTTAAACTCTTGTCCGTTGCTGTACTAAAACTTACTTCTAAGGCTATTTAACTGTTTGGATTTGAAAATTTATTAAATTATCCTTTGATGACTGACAGTTACCTTTGGGGTGCAAAGGGTTAATATTCGTGCATTGCTTCGTCAGCTTCTGATCTGGAATTGTTCCAGCAAGAGAAGAATTGAAAGGTCCAATCTTTAGTTCCCTCGCTGTTCTAATGTTATCGACACGGATCGCTACTTACCACCGATCTAAGAGTTTCCCTCTTTCACCTTCTTTCTCCAAATTTCCACTGCTTTCCCCTCATCCCTCCCCCCCTGGCGGCCTTTTCTCTTTCTATTTCCCCGATTCGTTCAACCTTCCTCTTCTTTCGCGGTTACTAGAAGGTCGAAAGAAACTTTTGCCCCCCCCCCCCTCCCCTTCCTGCCACGTGAGTCGGCTATCTTTTCTCGTTCTTTTTCGTTCCTCGACTTCTCGCCTCCCCCGGCGCCGCTTTTTATCCCTGCCCGCCGGCGAATTCAGCTCTACGAGCGTGAACCCGTGAAAGTTCCACACGTTCCACCGACGACGAGACGATGGAAAGGTAAAAAAGCGAACGAGAAGAACGGATATCCACGGGCGCGATTCTCGCGTTTCCGGTTCGGAGAGGACAGATCAGAAGGGTGTGTGTATTTCTTTATTTGCTTTCCATATAGGAATACAAAGCTTCCATTTCTGTTGAAGGACAACGATATACATTGTCGTATTGCGTCTTCGACGTTTGGAACCTTGACGATAATGAAGTCGATATAAACAATTATAAACAGTTGAGAGCTGCAATTAATGTGGTCAATATAAACAGTTGAAAGCTGAAACGGGCTAACCGTCTTTTAATTCGGACAATTCGGATAATCAGACAAAACTCATTCTCTCTGTAATTGTATTATGATTTCATATCTTCTGTCCTTAATTAAATTACTATTTTAATAAATACGTGTAAACTATGTGTATTTTAATCTTAAATCTGTAACAGTCGAGTTATTTGCATTTTGCACGGCGGCCATATTTTTCGTACGCATTTACGTTCGTCCATTTTGAAAATTCGACTCGAAAGTTTCTGCTCAATTTGGAATATACTTCGTCGTTGAAGGACAACGATATACATTGTCGTATTGCGTCTTCGACGTTTGGAACTCTGACGATAATGAGGTCGATATAAACTGTTATAAACAGTTGAGAGCTGCAATTAATGTGATCGATATAAACAGTTGAAAGCTGAAACGGGCTAACTGTCTTCTAATTTGACGGTTTTGTGTTTCACTCTGTGATACCAGACAGAGGACGGGAGTTCTTAAGAACACCCCCTTCCACAACGCACACTGCCGCTGTATTTCTCTATTCAATTTCTAACATTCCTAAACTCCTCCAAAACGGAACGCATACAAAACTGGCGAAAACTAACGAATTTCCCAGCCAGGGAAGAAGCTTTGGACGCACGTGTTTCTTTCTCCAATCGTGGAACGTTCAACGCACAGGCCCCTCCATTTTCATCGTAGGCCAGAGCCCCGTTCATGGATTTTTCGCGGACGGAAAGTCGCACGGAATCCGCATTACATATTCCGGAAGTTTGTATGCGGACCACGGTTTGTGGGTCGGCCGTGTCCGGCATGGAATCAGGAGAGTACACAAAGTAAAAGCTGCCAGAGTACTGCAGACAGTGGAGGCAAACAGAACTGCGGTTAACCCCCGCTAAATAGCTATACGTCATGCCCCGGCCAGGGGTGATGGACTACGACAGTGGTGGCCAGTAGTAAGACGACGTCTATGGTCAGACAACGCTGCTGTTTCGAATTGTGATTGCGAGCTGATAGGTTATATAGGTACATTGCAAAATATTAGATCTATATAGGAATTCCAGTCGTCCTTTTTTCGTAAATTATACATACACATATTTTATTATTTTAATTTTTCTTGAAATTATTTTGCATTACATCGTGTGTACAGATATGTTACTAAAAAAAAATTGTTTAGTGCATTCATCATTAATTTATTTTATTTATATTTTATATTTTACATTCTTCATTTTCTATTCTACATTTTCTATTTTTTATTTTATATTTTATATTCTACATTTTATATTTTATTTTATTTTAGAAATATAATCAGTAGTTACAATAGTCGACAAAAATTTAAGACGAGAAAACAATGTGAAACATAGTTTTATGGTTTTCAAATATTGTCTGTATATTGATCATTATTGTTATTATGGTAGAATACTATTTACTGATTAACAGAATATGAATTTTGTTTATCGTGCAATCTCTTATAAATTAATTAATTTATTTTCGTTGACTATTCGGTCTTAAATTTTTGTTCGCTGCTGTAGCTGTAACTTAATTATTTTGAGCAACGACAGCATTGATAGGAATATTATCAAAAACATTTACGACGATAATAACGCAGTAATAATAGTATTACTTAATATAATAACGACAAGAAGAAAAGTTATGGCAATAGTCATGAAAATATTCTTTCTCCCTTTTAATTATTTTCGCTACCCCTTCGAGTAACTAATGGATAGAAAGCTTTTCGTGGATCTAATATTGCACGCGGGTTGAAACGCTAATACGCTAGCATATTCGACGATGTATTTTGTACGGTAATATTTTACAGGTGAACGAAAAATTCTGTTCTCTGCTCCAGTTTGAAAACACTTTTCCTTTGAAAACACAACGCTCGACGAAACACGTTTTCGGAGTTATGAATAAATTTCCCGTTCGAGCAGCGGCTTCGCATAGTTGCCGCGAAATATTATTGCACGCCGAGATGAGATTGCATTATAAATGCGTTCAAAAAATATTTGCAACGTGCATCAGAGAAAGGATAGATCAGGGGAAGAATCGCAGGCGAATTCTTTCCTAATTCCCGTCGTAACGTTTCGTGAAACTGAAAGCTTCTACGTGCAACAATCGCAATAATCGTGTCCACGAGAAACGAGCTATGGCTCATTATTTATGGTTTCCTGTTTGGGTGAACGCTGCTAATAACTTCGTTATGAATTACTTAAGCTTCTTAAGTTGAAGTTCAAGCCTATCCTGGCTTCGATTAAACGAGAATGGAAACCCTCTGTAAATTTATAATTTAAACTTCGCGACACTTAAATTCTCATCTTCAATTTGAAAACAATTTTATAAAATTGATAGTCTAATAAATTCATGATCTCAAAAATTGCAATGGCGAACATTCGTCAAACGTCATGAATTCTCGATTGTTGATCAATCAAAGTCTCTGCGAGTAAATATTTTTAATATTCATCAAACATAGTAAATTTTCATTAATAATCAAATATTCATAAAATGACTCTTCCTTCGTTTAAAATCTCAGTCCTCACATTATTCGTCTCACGAAGCATCAAAATACCAGGAACATCATTAACCCATTCACTGCCAGGCAAATTACAGCGTCTTTCCCTGGGCGCCAAAAATTTATTTTAAAGAAAATGTGGGTTATTATTTTGACAATAAAAAGTGATATTAAACAAAAATATTATCACATAAAATGTTCGTTCATCCTTTCTAATAATTCCTAACTCAAACGGCTGTTAGCTTATTCCATGACCAATTACAATCACTTTAAATGTGTAACTACGAGATACAGTAGCGGACAAAGGTTTAAGACCGAATAAAGTTAAAGAAAACAAATTAATTAATTAATAAGAAATTAGCACAATAAATAAAATTCGTATCCTATGCTAATCAATAAATGGTGTTCTATTATAATGGCGATAAAAATAAGTATATGAACAATATTTGCATATCATAAAGCTATGTTTTGCATTGTCCTGTCATCTTAAACTTTTGTCCGCTACTGTACCTTGTATTTGGCAGTTTTGGTGTACACACTTACTATAAGATTTCTCGTAGTTGGCAGTGAATGGGTTAAAAACAGTCTCTGACGATGTACCACTGCGAGCACAGTTGAACTCGATTGAACTTCTCTCAATGACTCTCGTAGACATGTTCTCTCGCTTGAGGCGATCGGAGGAAAAGAGGGGCGAAGGAGACAACGAATAACTCGAAACTGGGTAGAATGCATGATCCGGGAGGAGAAGAATGTGGAATTGTTCCGTGGTAAATTGCAGCGTTATCGAAGCTTCGAAACGACCTGGTAACGAGGCCAGATACACGGCGCTCGACACTGAACAGGTCCTGAAAGAGGACAGAAAAAGGGCGGGATGCAAAGGTATCGAGGGACAAGGAGGGGGGGGGGTGGTCGATCGCGAGAATGGGAGAAAGTGGAACTGTAACGATGGCTTTAGAGAAGAATGATCTTTTTTTTTTCTCTCTCCAAACACAGTAGTCTATCGATATTGTTCGCGTTGCAGAGCGAGTGTACATTATCGAGGTAGGTGTTGTTTCAGAGATTGCCGGCTGTTATTTCTGATCAGCTCGAAGGCATCCAGTCGAAAATGAGAAACACTGGAAGCCAGTGAAACGGAGCAGCTGCCTCGCTGTTGATAACGCGAACGATCGATGCAGTTGTAGAAAAATAAATTCGTTAAATGGGAGAGAAGTTCGACGATCAATGTGGCGAGACACCGACCCATTTTTCGGGCGATTGACGCGGAAAGATATTCGGCGGTTCGTAGGAACGCTGAGGGGCAAAGGGAATGGAAACCTCTCCACTTTTTAGGATTTTTGATCATTATTTCTGTTCTGTTTGTCTCGTGTTCTGTAACCAAGATTCAAGGAAAAATAGTATCCTTTATTATTGCTATGATCTCAAGGTTATTGTTGAAAATGGAAATTTGACTACTATGCATAGTTCGATCACTTGAAATCAAATAATTGGGGAAAATGGGTGGAACGAGCGATCGATTCTCCTTTTCTCCAAAAATTTAGAATATTACCACTCATTTGTGAGAGTGATTGCTAGTTTATTGACGCGTGTATGTTCGTCCAAGAAGTCCAAAACCTGGTAAATCTAGTGTTAAAAAATGTGAGAAAACTCAGAAACTTCAACGCTGGTTTCACCCCGTTTAAAATGGCATTTAGATGAAAAAGAAGAGATCAATTCATACGTATACTATTACGATCTACATACCCACAAAGTTTTATCAAACACTTCTATCAGACTCAGAATTGCAAGGTTAAACGAATTTATTTTTGACACAGTGCACGAATACTTTTTCGAGCCACTGTATCCCACGTTCTATGATAACCGCACGCTCTATGATTCCACCACGGTCTAGCAGCACGGTTTCTTCCCCGAATCCGTCTTTGTATCACGCGTTTCGGCTGTAAGTTTGAAGCAAGTTGAAGCCGAGTTCGAGCGTGCTCAAATCTCTCCATGCCCTCGCGAAGTGTAACCCGTGGTGCAGGTGCGACCGCTTTTGAAGAGAACTTCGACACGTATTATGCTCGTTAAGTTGGCGCGCGAGTGTGTGGTAGACCACTTCGCGGGAGCGTGCTCGAAACAGTTCGATTTAAATTAATCGCGGCTGCGCGTGTAACTCGTTGTCGCGGCGCAAAGAAACAAATTTCGCTGAGAGGCGAGGCGGCCGTTCTTCGTGGCTCAAGTTCCGCGATCAAAGGATACGCGACCTGTAACGTTATTCCGAACACGTGATCGCAATTATGCAACTGTTTCCGGGTCAGAGAACGGGTTACCTCTGTTGCAGGATTAGGAGATTGTCAGGGTTGCGCGAGTGTTGTGAGCGTGACTCTGGTCGGTGGTGAAGGTTACCTGCAATTAGTATTGAAGGGGATTTGAGAACAGAAATTGTTTTTCCGTTTTGTAACTCATAATCTTTACATTCGGTAAAATTAGCGACGAATATCCCTATTATTCGACAACTTATATATTAATTTATATTAAAGGGTAATTATTATTACAGTTAACACTTATATAATAATTATCATTAAAGTGTAACTAATATTAAAGTTAACACTTATATAATAATTATCATTAAAGTGTAACTAATATTAAAGTTAACACTTATATATTAATTAATATTATTGTTAACGCTTATATATTAATTAATAATAAAGTATAATTAATATCATAGTTAACACCTTTATATTAATTAATATTAAAGTTAACACCTATATATTAATTAATATTAAAGTTAACACCTATATATTAATTAATATTAAAGTTAACACTTATATATTAATTAATATTAAAGTTCACATTTATGTATTAATTATCATTAAAGTGTAACTAATATTAAAGTTAACACTTATATAATAATTAATATTATTGTTAACACTTATATATTAGTTAATATTAAAGTATAATTAATATTAAAATTAACACCCATATAGTAATTATTATAAAAATGGTAAAAAAATTCAGTTGTCGAAATGCTCAATTCTTCTTCAAGTCTTAATCTAATTTTTATAACGTTTCTATTACTTTATTTGACGATCGGTATTAATTAGGCAATTTTTCAACGTATACATTACATTATTATAGGCATGTTACAAAATTTAATATTTAAGCGAGGAATATCTGTTTTTAAATAACAGAAATTGATACTAATTTTCAAACTTTTGAGTTATTCCTCTCGTTTCACGTACTTGTCTATTAATTTAACAGGTAGATACACGCGTTTCATTTATGAATATTGCGTATTTCGATGCGCACGTGTCCTCTTCAAGATCCTGCTACTATTTTATTCCATTTACCCGCGACACCATTTTTCCCCATTGACGTTCGAACGATTCGATTTTACTTTCGCCTTCTGCGTAGCTCGAGAAAAGTTCAGCGAATAGCTACGTCTAAGGCGTTAGGGGAATATAGGGGACGGGAAAATCTCTCCAGGGATCGAGGGAGATTCTGATCAGGTAGTCGTGTTATGCCCCCGTGTCAGCGGGGCCGGTGGCGACTTTCTTTTGAGGCAGTCGAAAGAATCTCTTTGAAGCAGCGAATGCAAACCTAATTTTGAATGCGTCAGAAGCCAACGAGGTATCGTCATATCTTTCAGGTGGACCAGAACAGGGCTCTTTGACTTGGAATCAAGTCAAATATCATAACTTATAGAGTGAGGCACAGTAGCGAAGGTTTTAAGCAGCTTTTCTTTTAGTACACAAATTTTTTCCTGCTCTTTCACGTTTCTTCGTTTCTTGAATATCGCTTTGAAAGTTGTAAGTGAATTTTATTTCTGACCAGTGAATTTAGTCGTAAAATTTATATAGCAATTAATTTTCTATTCTCTGTGAATTTTGTTCGTTTCGTTTACAGTTTAAATAGTTTCAAGGTTTTAGGTGAATTCAGATAATTTCAAGGCAATTTTAATTTGGTCAAGGAAATTTGGAAAAATGTTTTAACCCTGTTATTCTCCATAAGTGTATATGACCTAAAATAAAGATTATCTTTCAATAGGTATCGCACGAATTCAGAAATATTAATTTTCTTATGCGTGATTAATAATATTACTTATGTAAATTCAGTGGTATTCTTGAAACGTCGCATTTTGAACACTAGAACGCTAAAATTCAAATTAATATGAGTATTAAGAGTAAGCGAGGCGAACAACGGAGTTAATTTATATAGAAATAGATTTATATCGAAGGATCATATTGTATACTTTAAAACAAAAGTTATCAATACAATATGTTCGTCTGAAAGACGAAAGTTTATATGAATATACTAAATATTTAAATTACGATTTATTTATAAATTCTCATATTTAGATTTATAAATATTTCTCTCTATATATAATATAGAAATAATATATACATTAATAAATGTTTAATAATTAATAATCCATTATTAAATTATGATTTATTTATATAATATTCTATATTTATAAATCCTTCAATGTACATATTTATAGATGTGTATATAATTAGAATGTAAACATTTATCAATATATAAATACTAGTGTTTATCCCATGCATGTTTACGAATCTGAGGTTAAATAAAATTATGTTTTATTCATATAATATTCTGTACTTGTAAATCCTTCAATTTGTAGATATGTATATAATTAGAGTGTAAACATTTATTAATATACAAATACTAGTGTTTATCCCCTGCAAGTTTACGAAACTACTGTTAAAATGAAATAAAAACGGGAGCCAGAAGCTCGAAGTAATATTCGGGATCACGCGAGAGGTTGGCTCGTATCGGCAAAGCGATGCAAATTACCTGAATTCGGGCATAATAACCGGACTAATCCGGGGCCGGGCTTAAAATTCGCGGTGGAATTTCATCGGGTCGAGTGGAACCGGCCGCGTGATTCTGCAATTCAATGCGTCCCGCGGTTTCGAGCTTTCTTTGAGAGCCGAGATGCCGGGCACGGGGTTAAGAGGTAATGTCTGTCGAACGAGAAAGCGGGTTAAGTGATCCTGACTGAATAAGTGGAACTCGAGTCCCTCTGCGTGACTGACAATGAACCTTTTGTCGGCTGCAGAATTTGTTTTGCAAATCGTCCACCTTCCCTCCTATCCCCCAAGCCGTATCGATCGGTGAAAATTGCGAGAAGCTGTTGCCCCGTCATGAAATCGTTCTGTTTTACGGTATCTTGTCGTCGAAGCTTGTATCGTTCGCCTTATCTGAGCTTTGAGAAATGATGCGCGCGACGTTTGATAGTCGGACGTCGTTTCGTGCCGCTGACGTCTTCTTCGAGGGTGGAAAGGATAGAGAGATCGATTTGTTTAGCGAGTTCGAGAGAGGACAGACGCGTGATAAAGATGCAAGGAAGTTCTTTAGAAGTTAGTATTTTTAAAAAGGTAATTGTAGGAATTCTTTATGGTTGTGATAAATTTTCAGTCTGGTAAATAGGTTGATGCTAGTTCTGTAAATTTAGGTAGTAAACTTTAATTTGCTTTAATAAATAAATAAACTTTGATAAGCTTTGAATTTTTGGAAATTTAAATTTATTTGGTTGTTAGTTACGAAACAAAGAAATGTTATTTTGGTGGATATAAATATATTCATTATAGTTTCAAATTACATGTTAAATTGAAAGCGTGAATCTTTGCTTTCGTCCGTTTCTTTGAAAATTAGGTTTCTCCACCTTTCTAATAGTCTAATAAGTAGTCAGTTATTATTCTGATGAAGCAATTCATAGTATTGCAACACTTTAAGAAAATATCCTGCAACCTATATTTATGGAAACCATTCTTCCAAATTTCTCAAAGTTTTGTTTACCCAAACCTAACACGATACCTAAGTGGAATCTTTTTTTTTAATGTGGAGGAAATCTTCAGAAGATACCCCACCAGCCTGGGGGGGGGGGGATGGTGAGGTTATGTGGGATTTTTACCTGCTGAAACCTCTATAGTGGCCTGGCTCTGCATGTTGGGGGGAGCACTGGGAACTCTGGAAGAACACTTCCAGTACTCCCCCTAGATGTTTTTATTTTGCCCTTTCAGACTGTGAGGAACTTCCTGCCTAACCCGAACCCAACTAGATCTTCAAAAGATACCCAGCCACCCTGAGGGGGGTGGCCGGGTTATGTGGGATTTTTACCCACTAAAACCTCCACGGTGGCCATCTACCGCGGTTGAGGAAGCACCGGGAACTCTATAAGAACACGTCTGGTACTCCCCCCGCGTTATGTCTCCCGTAGGAGACCCTATCTAGTGGGGGCAAACAGTGCCCCCCGCAAAACTTATTCTAGGTAAAACTTTATTCACATAAAAATCTTAAACCTAGTTACATTTTTATTACATTTTTGCTTAACCTAGTGTCTAAACTAAGCAAATTGACCCAACTAGAGTCTAACTCGAACATAATTCGAACCCAACTCGAACCTAAACAGAACCTAAATTGTTACAAGAGCTTTCAGACGTCGCAAGGTATCGCGATATCGTTTTATTACCTTATCTACTAGAATTTTCGTACAATTTTGCGCTCGTGTTCGCCATTAATTATAACACGTTCCGGATATTAATTACGCGAAAAGAAGTTTCTCTGGCCGTCGAGGTTTTTGCGAAACTCCCCAGCGATTCGACGCTAATTTCTACTGTCGTTTCCAGTTCCCGTTTAAAATATCCCCGATCGTCCGTCTTTCGGACCGGGTAAACGGGTTAACGAACCCTGCTGCCAAAAACTGGCCAACGACGGAACGGAGAGAAAACATCGCGTGCAGAGGGGAAAAAAGAGAGGCGCTTCGACGGGGCTGTGCGCAAAAAGGCGTTCTGTGGCCGTCGAAAAAAAGGAAATGGACCATATTTTCAATACGTTCGCGCCCTCGTCAATTGCACGCGAGTCCCCCTATCGATGCTTCGCGCTTACCCTTTTTCCAGTGAACGAGGATAGAAAATTGAATGGCGAGATACCAGAAAGATGAACATTATCTCAGAATTATATGAATTATTAATTCTATTTATTTATTTATTTGCGGCTGCAACCTACAATATTAATAATTCGAGTATTTTCGCACCTAGAGTATGTTAAACTTTCAAGTATTATTAATTCAACCGTGATCATTCATATTTAAAATATTTTGAACATTTAAAGCTGTATTACTGATTCAAGTGTTTCATATATGAATTATCGTTTTCAGCGGCTTAAAATATTAATAACTCTAGTATTTTCGCACTTAGAGTATATTAAACATTCAAATATTATTAATTCAACTGTGATCATTCATATTTAAAATATTTTGAATATTTAAAGGTATATTATTGATTCAAGTGTTTAGTATATAAAATGTTTATAATAGATCAAACATTGAAATATTTCCATTGAAATAGAAGGTTGTCGAATTCGTCTTGTCACGAACTTCAATAACATTTAATAATACTTACTTCATATTTTAATAATATTTTAATAATATGAAGTAAATAATTTACAGTGTCATTTAAAGAAATGACACCTACCTCGATTTCTTATATTACAATTTGTCAGCTGATCAAGAACTGCTTAACTTTGTTTTGAAACATTTTTTCGTCAGATTGTGCTCGAAAAAATCGTGTCCACAGTTACGTGGGACACTCGGTACATATATATATATATATATATCGAGTGACCATCAAACTCGACTAGCCGAAGTTTATTAGTAATTCGTTTTGCCCCGTGAAATCCAATCGGGCGTACGTACGGTCGACAAAGGGGGACCGCAGGAAACGAACGAGACACCGGAAACTGGAGAGCCACGCGAAGTGGATGACGGGTAACTGCGCCGTCGTCGAATTGGCCGCCGTCGTCCACGGGAATCTTCGTCTAGCCGAAACTTTTTACGAGGCCGATAGCAGCAGCCACTTGGTCTCCTCCTAATGCAGTTTCCTTGTCAACCAGGGACCGATGGTTACGCTCGATTATTTTTTTTTCCCTTCTCCACCCTTATCCGTGACCACTGCCGGGGATTGAAACTTCGGGACCCATATTCTGCGACAGTTCCGGAGACTTGTCTGCGGGCTGGGCGAAGTTTGCGGAACGGGATCGACGTCTTTTTCGGGACGGTTGCTCGATTTCACGGATTCTTGGCCGCGTTGTTTACCCGAGTCAGACTTCGGACCATTTCGAGAACGAAGATCTTTTTTTTTGTTTCGTTGGAAGGCTTCTGGGAATATTGAGTTACTGTGTATAGATTGGATTGTGAGAAATAATGGAGCAGTAGGGTATTGTGGGTTGGAAAACTACAGAGTTTGATAGTAATATAATTTAATAATAAATCTTTTAACAGTTCTGTATATGTACCCTCTCTTTACACTCTCCCCTCCTAGCTCCTTTTTTCTTCTCCCTCCTACTTTTAATTTTCCATTCCTAACTCGCTTGCTATATATATCTCCTACTCTCTTTCTCTCTTTCTGTTCTTCTTTCCTTCTCTTTGTATCCTTCTCATTCCTTCTCTCTCTCTCTTTCTTACTCTCTCTCACTCTTTCTCCTTTTATCTCTTTCCCTCTATCACTCACTCTCATACCAAACCTCTCACAGGTATAATCTTTAGAGGCTGAAGTAAATCTCCATTAATGTAGATTTAGATCGTAAGCTGATCTAATTGTGTTTCTGAAAATATAAATATTCTTGAAAGTTCAGGGTATATTTAGAAGTATTGTAAGGAGATATAGTAGTGGATAAAAGTTTAATACCAAAGGGTCGAAGAAAATAGATAAATTAATTAATAAGAATTAACAGTATAAATGAAATTTGTATTCTATGCTAATGAATAGATAAACAATATTGTCAAAGGGGTTAACCAGCTTCTTTGCTTTATGGTTTGTTCCAGTGGCTATCTAAATAAACCTCATGTATTCTTTACTCGATATCATTCAAATTACACAGAAGAAAATATTCTTTCAATGGTCTCAATCAAGAAATGGTAAACAAGTGATTCCTTTCACGTAGAATTCATTCTTATCTACATTTCCGTTAACAAATGCTTCCAGTAATTCTGTCAGGATTTCATTTTCAATGGAACAAAAATAATTTTTAAAACGGCGTCTTCATCCCCGCGGGAACGAAAGTGGAAGCACCAGGACGTTCCGTCGTGATGGATAATGAAAGGGGAACAAATTGGTATCGGCAAAAAAGTGAAATGGCTCAGAGCGGCTGAAAAAGGGAAATAGATTGAAGAAATAAATTGGACGCCTAGTATGCAAACCTTTAAACAACAAAATCCCCACCCCGTACACGAACGCACGTACACACGCGTGCGATATTTTATTTTCAACTGACTTTTTCCCCTGATAAATGGCACCGGGAATAGCGCGGGAAATCAGATAAGTGGAGGCGAGGAGGCTGTGGGAGGGATAGAGGTAAAAAATGATGCTCTTAAGGATTCAAAGCTGCGACGAAAACCAACGGTGATGAGTATCTATGATTTGTTTCGTGTGTAATAAAATGCGCGGGAAAAAAGGAGAGGAAAAAAGAAGTGTACGGGTTGATAGGGTGAAAGATGGTTTCGGTAACGTCTTTTATCTAAATTGTGGCTGAGTTGTTTATCTCATCGAGACAAGCAAAGCGAGCTCCTTCGAGTTCTGTTATGCGATAGAGTAATACGTACAGTAGCGGACAAAAGTTTAAGAAGGGTCAACGAAAATAAATAAATTAATTTATGAAAAATGATACGATAAACAGAATTTGTATTCTATGTTATTCAATAAATTGTGTTCTACCATGATAACGATGAAAATGAATGTATAGATAATATTTGCTAACCATAAAATTATGTTTTACACTGTCCTCTCGCCTTAAACTAATTTATAAGGTGTAGCATGATAAATAAAATTTGCATTCTGTGCTAATCAATAAATAGTGTTCCACCATAACAACAATAAAAATGAATGTATAGATAATATTTGCACAACACAAAATTATTATCTATATTGTTTTCTAGCTTTAAGCTTTTGTCCTGTACTGTATTTGAAAAGTAGATTAGGGCAAACAATTTTCTTCACAATAGATGTGCAATAAAGTTAAGTGAACAATGAATCTCAAGCAGTTGGATTGACTAAGGGAAGAAAAGTATGGATGGATAAGAGTTTTTGTAAACAAAACTTTTGTGAACAAACCAAGTCATGTTTCTTGACTGAGAAGACTCAAAATAAAGTTTGTATACTGTCAAAGTTCCTCTTTTCTATTTTTTTTTTCTATCTGAAACTAATGGAATTTCCATGTCGAGTAATTAAAAAATTGTAACTTTGATCGGTGTAATATATAATACTAATAATAATTGCGTAACTTGTTTACCGAACTGAACACAAAATGCAGGAGTGTTTCATTTCCCTGGTCTCAGGTGCGAGTCCCTCGGGAGACGCTGCTTTTATCAAATACTTTAATCAAGGAAGAAGTGTCATTAAATTAAATCGCCGCGTCTTGGTAATTAATTTAAGTACGTTCCCAGACAACAGTCTCCGGTAACGTTATTACAACATATATATAAAGTTCCTTCGTGTATTTTAATTTAACGTTTAATATTGTAAGGTTACGATTAAATTGTTGATTCTTATGACAAACTTATACTTTTACAAACACAATAAAAACAATGGTTAAATATTTTTATCTTTTAGATAATTAAATCTCAACATCTTTAAGTATTGCTAAATAAAGTAATATCTATGAGTATTTTTAAACCAATAAATGATTAACAAATTAGACAGAAGAATCACTGTATTTTGTATTAAATTTCATTCAATTAACAAATTTGTTTAAATTTTCAAAGACCGTCATCTGTAAAATCATTTTGGCTGTTAAATCACACACAACTATATAGAAAATTATTCAAATATTTGTATAACATGGAACTGAATACAGAATAAAGTATTCTGTCTCGCTGAATAGATAAATATCGCTGAATATAAATAAATAAATAAACAGAGATTCGTTTTATCCTGTAAATCCTGTAAAGCATATTAAAATTAAAATTAAAGGAAAACAAACACAACGATCAACTTTTATTTATTTAGTAGAGTGAGATGATAAGGCTCAGGTATGAATACAATAAAGTGAAGTGATTTTCCTAAACTCGCATCCATTCGATCGCATTTCTACATTTCTATTTCTTTTTTCTTTTACATAATCGATCTTCTGATCGTTACAATCCCTAACCGAACTCTGCCGCGTTTATTATAATTTTATTCGTTGACAACAGTCTCCCTATCTTCCTCAAGGTATCCAGAAAGTCTTAAAATGCATGGCAATCTATGAATCGAACAAATGCCTTGAACAATTATCCGCTAACACCTGTGTATTTCACTTTGCACATCTTCTGCGCCCGTGTTGTACCCATCGATTGCCCATAAATACCCAAACTTCGACGTTACCATCGGATTCCACCAACTTCCGGCGCGGATCCTCTTCGTGAACGCTTCCGCGTGTGTCCCTTCGCGCGGGAATTAAATGAAAAGAGGGCAAACAAAAGGGTGGGAAGGTGGTCGCCCGTTTCTTATTGCATTCATTTCAGAGGCCCTTGCATTTTCTATGGCGCGAGTCTCGTTAAGACTTAATTGCATCGCGCAACCTCGCTATTTTGATAAGAGCGTCTTGGAAAGAAGTGGCGGGAAGGCGGGGGGAGGGAATAACAGGCCGGGCGACAGAGAGAAAGAGGGAATCGAGAAGGGATGGGCTCTCTGGTGATATTGATTTTGCAGCAACAAACCGGCGGCCGCATTTCATAGCACGGCTAGGCAGCCTAACAAGGGAGAGAGAGGGAGAGAGAGAGGGAGTGCAGAGAGAGCAAAAGAGGAGAAAGAGAGAAAGAGAGAGGGAGAGGGAGGGGAAAGAGAGTGAGAGTGAGTGAGTGTGTGGGAGAGAGAGCAAGAGAGAGAAAGAGAGGAGAAGAAAGAGAGAGGGCGAAGAAGAAGAGAGAAAGAAGGAGGGGAAAAAGAGAGAAAAAGAAAGGAGAGAGAAGAGAGAAAAGGAGAGGACAGAGGACAGAGAGTGAGAGTGAGTGAGTGAGTGAGAGAGAGAGAAAGAAAGAAAGGAGAGAGAAGAGAGAAAAAGAGAGGAGAGAAGAAGAAGAGTGAGAAAGAGAAAGAAAGAAAGGAGAGAGAAGAGAGAAAAAGAGAGGAGAGGGGGAAGAGAGTGAGAGTGAGTGAGTGAGTGAGAGGGAGAAATAGAGAGAGAGAGGAAGAGAGTCGCAAAACAGCAGAAGTTAGCGAAAAGTTCGGAATTTTCGTGATAAATGCAACGCGACCAGCTGCGCCGAGTAAACCGGTTGTCGACCGTAAAGCAGAAACACCTATACCTACACTGGCGCATTCTGTGTCGCGGGTCCGCTACCTCCTTTTTTTCCTTAATCGATTTATTTTCTGGTGTTGCGACGCCGTTCGTTGCCGCCGGAAGTTATTAATCGCCGCCGGGTCCCGTTCCGCTGGGAAACGAGCACGCACACCGCGGTGGAACACTTTTCCGCCCGCTGGTGTTCGGATCACGTCCCTGGCGAGGAGATATCGACGGCGGGGCCTGTTGTACGACGACACGCGGTGGAAGTTGCAGGAATTCGGAAATTACTTTCAGCAAACGCGAAATCTTTGTCGGGAGGTATCTTGTAGGGCGTTATTGGAAATGAGAGAAATTTAAATATATTAGTAAAGATTGTGATATTAGGAGTGCGATCGAGTAGAAGGGAGCTTAGGAAAATGTGAAGAGTGTTTCAGTTGAGCGATAGCTGTGAGAATGTATTATAGAATGTTTGGACTCGAGTGTTTCCAAGGCGCGAAAAATGAGCACTTGAGAAAACTGAGCGACTGAGGAATTTTACTTCATTTTATTTTATTCACACCTGAGCCTTATCGTTTCACTCTAATAAATAAATAAAAGTAGAATTTCCTATATTAATAATTTATTTTATTCACACCTGAGTCTTATCGTCTCATTTTACTAAATAAATAAAAATAATTTTCCTATATTAATAATTTATTTTATTAACACATGAGCCTTATCGTCTCACTCAACTAAATAAATAAAAGTAGAATTTCCTATATTAATAATTTATTTTATTCACACCTGAGCCTTATCGTCTCACTCTAATAAATAAATAAAAATAGAATTTCCTATATTAATAATTTATTTTATTCACACATGAGCCTTATCGTTTCACTCTAATAAATAGATAAAAGTAGAATTTCCTATATTAATAATTACCATAGCAACTGAGGTTTGAGAGTTTGCAGTATTTATGGACCTTCAGATATCTCAATTTTTTACAGAAATTTATGTTGAAGAGAAGGTGTAATATCTTAACACTTAACCTACCGAGTGGGGGAAATATCCCATACCTTCTTCTGCCATTGATTCTATTTACTTTTATTATTAGTCTCCAACTGAAGTTGAATTTATTAAAAATTGTACTTTGGAAGAGTAGAAAATGCACTTGATGAACTGTGATTAACACTAGTTCAAAACTAACTAATAACAAAAGTAAACCGAATCAATGGCAGAGGAAAGAATGAGAGATCTCCCCATTCGGTTAACTAAGTGTTAACGCTCAAAATTAACAAAAATGTTGCATGAGAGAGCAGTCAGAAAAAGGGAGCAGGAAATTTGGAGAATATTCAGAGAAAATTAGAATTAACAAAAATGTTAGAAACGGTGATGCATATAAAATCATATGGCGTGCACTTTATTATTTTTCCTGCGGAATTAAGGACATGAATTCTTTGTGGACACTTTGGCCACGATTTCAGGCTCAAGACTATAAACTATCCTCCGGATCCGCTGTCCTTAAAGTTGACTTTATCACGCACTAGGCCTTATCGAACTTTACAGGTCGACGAATACGTGGTGGTTCCCGCAGCCAGGCATTTCCGCGCGATTAGAAATATGCCAGGCTTTTACGGTGCAGTTTAAGCCAGGCAGGCCGGAAGCTACACGGAAAATTCGGATTTTTTCCGTGGTGCTTCGTTACTGCTGGGAGCTAACGAAGGCAGATTATTCCAGTTGACGTCGTTGCAACTTGTGGTCTCAAGTTTTAGTCGGTCCTGTAAAATGATACAGGTGATTTTAAGCTGGTGATTGTAGTCTTGGAGTTTTACTTGCAGGGAAGTATACAAATCTCCAACCAGAGTGTTGTGAAGCTGGTTATCTTAATTTTTCAAGTTCATTGTAGTTCATTTCCGGTAACATTTTCTTTAATATACACAGTGACTTACAAAATTCATCGAATTTTTAATTGAAAGTTAGGAATTTATGGAGAAACTGAGAACCAGCAATTTTTTACTAAATACAACTGCAATTTTAATGTTTAACCCTTTGTACTTGGAAGGAGGCTCTTAGTAGTTAGCTGAAACTATTTTCTCAAATTTGCGAATGTATATAGTAATTTTTAAAAGCTTCAGTGTTATTTATTTAAATTACTAAATGCTATAATAAATATAAAATAACTTAAATTAATGTTAAAGTAAATTGTAGTATTATTTAATTTCAATGCTCTGCACTTAAGAATTTCTGAAAACTGAGAATCAAATTTCTTTTCAAATTCAAAGGGTTAACTTTTTTTATTCCTATTTTCTATATTTTTCCATTAAATATTGTAATTTACAACCAACGACTATACCTCCACCAAATTAAAGGTTGTAATTAAGTCCCTATAAACATATTTGTTACGTACCTTTTTGGTGAAGTCACTTCAAAAGAAATTCTAAGAAATTCTGCTGCTGGATATCTTTAGACCAGTTTAACCCTATTAGTAGGAAAATTCGAGTAAGATCCGCCAACGAGCTGTAATCTGGGATAGGCAGCCGTGGGTGGAGGACCTAAAGGGGTAAAATGGGGGATAGGTAGCTAATGCAGAGATTACATTAAGCGAGATTTCCGAGTCGAATGCCGAAATTATTAGCATTAACACGGAACGTCTAACCGGATTAACTGCTCTGTGATTTAGCGTCTTCCGCAACCATCAACCGATTTTGTCCCCTTTGATAAAATTTCCTTTGATCTGGCCGCCTTTACTGCATTATCACTGTCGCGCCAATTCTTAAAACCTGAAATCTTTAGAGAAAACGCTTAAATTCCTCTGTTAATTATAGGTTTAATTATCAGGTCTGGTTAGTTAGGTATAACTATCAATTAACCTAATCTTTTTAACACCTAATATGCGTGGTGGGATATTTGTTAACCCACGCTGAAAAATTGAGATAATTGGAAGTATAAATGCCTATATTTTATATACTCAATTTGTATTTCATTAAAATAAAATTTCCATAAGACTTGGGACTCTTTGTACCCTAAAAATTCGTGCAACAGATAGTTAAGAAAATTCTATAAAGCAGAAGGTTGGTCACTTTTGGGTAGATTAACCCTTTGCACGATCAAACGATTGAATTTCTCAAATCTTCGAATGCAAATAATCGCGTATAAAAATTTCAGTGGTGATTATCCAAATTAAATAAAAATGAGTAAATTCTGAGTTAACTAATTTCAATGTTTTGCACCTGGAAATTTGTGAAAATAGAGAGTCGTTTTTCGCGTGCAAAGAGTTAATTTAAAGACAGACTAAGTAATTGGCAACTCAGAAGTACATAACAATCTTTGTTAAAAGCTACAGTAAAAATGGTTCACAGTTGGGATGCAAATAAGTCGGTTGTCTAGGATCTGTTTACCGAAACAGTGTTGCTGAGAAAGCAATTGGCAACGTAGAAATACAGCACTGTCTTTGTTTGAAGTTGC
The DNA here is from genome assembly GCA_033822845.1 of Tetrapedia diversipes. NCBI lineage: Eukaryota > Metazoa > Arthropoda > Insecta > Hymenoptera > Apidae > Tetrapedia > Tetrapedia diversipes. The sequence continues at coordinate 361,478 of JAOPTO010001680.1, forward strand.
CATAAAACAGAGTTCAACATTTGAATGCAAATGACCTGGGAATTATCCAGGATCTAGTTGCTGAAACAGGGTTATTTAAATAGCCTCGAGTTTTCGACAACAGAACCGTCAGGCAGGTCTATGAATCGTTGAGAGGCGACATTAGCTGAAGGGACGGGTCCAGTGTGATGCAAACACAAGGATATTGGCAAGGATCTTGTCCTGCCTTTCGACAAGTCTCATCAGTGTTAGTGTCTCCCTTGTGCAAGGGACATGTCTCCCTTGAATGTACCCTTTGATTTTCAGATGGACCCTGGACGTATAAACAGTCCATTGTCCTCGATGAATGTTCCATATTAGAGTATCTAACAATTCGATGTACAGTACCACTCATAATTATTCGAACGGTTTCACAAGTTAGGAAAAGTAGAAGTCTGTTGATGGTAATTGATATTTATTCTTTAGGAACGTTGAAATTTATAGACGACATTAATATTTGTTTGATCAGGATAATATCCATAAACGTTTAAAGAACGTTTTTGAATTTGTAAGATTGTAGTAGTAATTTGTTTTGCATTACTTTACTGTTTTAAATTTTAACTGGGTAACAATTACGATAATTAGTTTTGGTCCAAACTTATTTTTCGCCAAAACAAAAACAATAGTAAAATATTAATCCTTGGTACGAGTTCATAGTCGAAGCATAGCTTGACAGTGATTTTTCTTTTAGTTCTGATTCTTTATCGTTATGTGGATTTCAGAAATATATAAGACTCGAAAGATAATTACAATAATCTTTATTTAACGGGTCAGTAGTCCAGTTTATACAAAAAAATTTTTCAGATGTTGGATACAATTAAATGTGTAAGTTTACATAAGGATAGACAGAATGTAGTTACACGAGTGTCTTAATAAATCTTAATAATAATTACATGAGTATCTTAATGAAAGGCAGACATTGAATTCTAATTATTATTTAATATATTGCTGTTGCGGGGATGACGTATCCTAGTATAAGATGTGATTGGAATACATAATAAGCATAAGCTGCTATCAACTATTCTACGCATCTCTAAACCTGTGAAACCATATACCTCTTAATCAATTCTGATCGCGTTAAATTAAACAATCTTTCGACGAGTAATTAATATCGTTTTAATGGTCGGGCGGTAGTGCCCCTTTAAAACAAATCGGATAGCAGCCTGTTAATTTAATGCTGTTTAGAATTTCAGAAGATGGAACGGTAGTTTAGTTAGATTTGAATGTCCATTACGCTGGCCCCGGTGTCTGCACGTCAATTTTGTTAATACTCGCCGGAGTTGATGACATAAAAGTATTTTATGAAATCCATTTTCCGGCTAATGGATGGCTATGCTCTGCGCCGAAATAATGGACGACGGGAAAGGGAATATTTTTGCTCGTTCCGCCTGCCTTTGACGATTGCCGCCCGTATTTTCCGGCACCCGTTAAAGGACACTTCTACTTCCGTTACAAAATCGAAACAGAACGAGCATCCCTGCTTTCACGAATTTAGACACTTTTCAGCCTGTTCTATCGTAGCCTCTCTCTCTTTCTCTGTTTTTATCTTTCTCTTCTTCTCTCCTTCTGTCTTTCACTTTCTCTTTCCTTCTCTCTCTTTGCCTTCCTCCCCCCTCTCTCTCACTCTCTTTCTTTTTTCTCTTCTTCTCTCTTTCTCTCCCTTCCTCCATTTCTATCTCTCCTCTCTCACTCTCTTTCCTTTTCTCTTTCCTTTTCTCTTTCTGTCTCTCTCTCACTCTCTCTCCTTCTTTCTTTCTCTATTTCCCTCCCTTTCTATCTCTCTACTTCTCTCTCTTTATCTTTTTCTTTCCTTCTCTCTCTCACTCTTCTCCTTCTCTTTCTCTTCTTTTCCCTTTCTTTTCTACTCTCCTTCTCTATTTCTTTTTCCCTTACTTTCTCTTTCTCTTTCTTTCCTTCTCTCTCTCTCTCTCTGTCTCTCTGTCTCCTTAGAGTTTCAATAATCACTATATAAAATTTGTAATAGCTATACATCAGATTCACATGCGCTGTTTTTTTTTTGGCGAAATTGCAGATTGAAGTATTAGATTGGACGAGAAAGAAATAAAGAGAAAAGAAAATTAAGGATTGAACAGATTCACGAAATCGTATTGCAAGTGTGAATTAAATTTTATAAAAGAATTGAAAGTGTGAATGCATGAAACTATAACATAACATAATCAATCATAGCCACTTCTCCTGGTGAACTTATTTCATTCCGACTCAAAACACCCCTTTAAACGCCAGGCCCAGCAGACGTGCCTGTTATCCGGCCATCAACCAGAACTGGCCATCGTTCCCCCGACTTTATCGCTCGTACTCTCGACGCAGTCAATTATCTTGCTCGCCTTTTGTTCCGCAAATACGGTCCGCAGTGCGTAATGGCGCGTTATTCACGGCGTGTACGCGCGTCCTTTGATCATCGCGATAAAGGCGCGGCGGGTCTCGATATTAGTGCCTCGCCAGGGTGTCCCCCCCCCCCCTCTGGACGAAGAACAAGCTCGAGCGCAAGAATTTACGAGCCCTGCCCTCTCTCACCGGAAGGCAATGGCGGAAGGAGGCGAGCTTCCAGTCGTTACCATCGACAAATCCGATGGAAATCGATGAACCGGCGCGTGTTCTCGACGCGACAACCCGCGTGCCCGTTGGCTAATGTCTGCTTGCTGCCTATCCATCGGTCTGCTCTTAATGAACCTTCTGATCGTTATCCATGTCGGCGGCTGTCTCCTTCCGTTTCCGTTGTAAACTCCGTCGAGGCGAGTTACGCGCCCGTTCCTCGTCCCTTGGTGACGGCGGATTTGCGATTTGCAAGGGGGGGAGTTTATGGTTTATTGTGGATGTGGTTCCACGGTCTTCTTTAACCCTTTCGTTTCGGCAGTCCAGTCCTTCAAAGTGCCGTCACTGAACGTAAGCACACGCCAGAAATGTATATACGTTTTTCTAAGTCTTAAATAACAACTGCATTTAATAGAACAATCGTTGCTCTTATTTGACAAGCATAGTTTACGTTTTTAATATGAAAAGATTTGTGTAAAATTATATTGGTTGTTCTAATAACATTAGATCAATTATAGTTTATATATTTACAAGATGCTGGATATATCCGGCGCTCGAAGCGAAAGGGTTGAAACTTAAATAAAAATGAGTCGTTTTCATAATTTACACCTGTTACATTGAAAATAAGAAGTTTTTAAGAAATTTGTATTTGAAAGTTGAGTTATTATTGGAAGCGGATAAAATAGTGAAACTTGGACTTTCCACGGGAAATCATAAGAAACTTAAACTGTTTTTATTATTATTGTTTTTTTTTTTGTTACAAAGATTGAATTGTTATACATGAAACTGAAAGTTCGTTAAGTTAATGATATTACAATGTTTGATTATCTTTCTAATAAGAATAAAAATATAAAGAAGGCAATATTTTTTAACTATTGTTCCCGTTGTATTGCTCAAATTATCTACATTTAACTGATAATTTTAAATCCCGACAGTTTTTGCCATTATTTGCATTCAAACGCAAACGTGTCAAAAGACACCTTTTGGTCAAAATAGGTATACGGAAAATCGGGGTAGAAATAGTGTTAATCGAGTGCGTTTGACATAGAGAGAGAGAAAGATAGGGAGAGAATCGAGTTCCCCCTAGCGAGATGCTTTGCCAGAGAGAGGAGACAGCAATTTCGTGTGTCAAAAACGTTTACTACCAGAAAACTCCACCGCCAGTCCTTTGCTCGAGCAAATTAACAGGACGAATTTACACCGAATAAGCCGGACGCCATAAAAATGTTAATCCTTTGAGGGGGCGCGGCCGGCCCCGAAGAAGAAGCCTCTTTGTGTTTTAAAATATGCGGGACGCGCTCTCTCAGTTTCAAAGCATCGCTGCTAGTAATGCAAGATTAATGTATGCCTGCTACACAGCCGGAAAGGATCAAAGAAAGCCGCAGTTTTATGCGTGTTATTTTCTTCCATTTTTTTTTCCCTTGCCCCCTCCGCAACTCCCCTCTCTTCCTTTACGAGGGCTTAATGGAGATATCCATCAGGGCCGCTCTATGGGAGCACGTCGATTCAAAATCGGATGGCAGAACCGGGTAATGCGCTTCAACTTCCGCCGCCGGTTGATCGATCGATCTGGCAAATATTTGTCGTGAAATCCTTTTCGTCGTAACAGCGGACGATTTTTAACCCCTTCCGCTGGATAAACACTCCGCTCCTGCTTTTAATTACGTTCCATGAATATTCAGTCGGTTGGTTTCCCCGTTCTTTAAGACGGGGAATCTGTAATCTCTGACTGTTTCAGGCAAAGAAACGCGGTTTCAATATCAATCTCAGTGTATCGTAATTCGACCGTAAATTTTAAGAAGGTATAAGATTTCGAAATACGAGAAGCATGATTGAAGTTTATACGGATTAATCAAAAAATTATTATTATTATTATAGTAGTAGTAGTAGTAGTAGTAGTAGTAGTAGTAGTAGTTGTTGTTGTCGTCGTTACTTAAATTATTATTATTATTATTATAGTCGTTGTTATTGTTGTCGTTATTTAAATTGTTATTATTACTATTTAAATTATTATTATTATTATAGTTGTTGTTGTTGTCGTCGTCGTTATTTAAATTATTATTATTACTATTTAAGTTATTAATATTATTATACTTGTTGTTGTTGTTGTTGTTGTTGTCGTTATTTAAATTATTATTACTACTATTTAAATTATTATTATTACTGTTTAAATTATTGTTATTACTATTTGAATTATTATTATTACTGTTTAAATTATTATTATTATTATAGTTGTTGTTGTTGTTGTTGTCGTCGTTATTTAAATTATTATTATTACTATTTAAGTTATTATTATTATTATAGTTGTTGTTATTGTTATTATTATTTTATTTACGGGCTACTGGGCTCTTTTGTTTCACACAAAAGTATTGTACACAATCCTTAAAACCGGAAAGAAAACTGGCTTAGGCTGTTCCCAAAAAGCTCAAACTGGTTACTGAACTCATTTGCCATCCCAGTGGCCCCTGAGATACAACTCTGAGTATCCAAATTTGTTCTATTATAGCTGATGTAAAATGGTTCCGTGTTTCTGATAATGCTGAAGTTGCGTAAAACACGCATGGACGATCGAACGTGATCGGCCGCCGCTCTATTTGTCCGTCAAATCTGCATAAAATCCGGCGAATCCACGGGATTCGATTCCCGTGATCGACCAGCTGTGCACGTCTCCGGAAAATCATGGAGCGCACACGAGAATTGGTTAGGCGAATAAAATAAAATAAAGTGCTTAGAATATAATAAATGTATATTTGAAACAGTCAACTTTTAGTAATCAGTAAAAATCATAGTAAATTTGCAAATGTGTAGGCACTACAGTAAATTTACTAGGTTTCTGTGAAAAATTATAAATTGGGTCATTTCGAATCCCCTTGGCAGTTTTAGTGTTAAATAGTGTAGGACATTCAAAAATTCTTAGTCGCTCAGTTTCCTCAAGTACTCATCTTTCGCGTCTTAGAAACACTCCAGTCCAAACATTCTACGTTCACACGACTATCGCTCAACTCTCACACTCGTTACATTTTCCTAAACTCGCATCCACTCGACCGAATCCACTCGGTCGCATTCTTGCATGTATTCACTTAATTTATAACGTGTATATATTTTTTTAAATTTATGATAGGTGCCTTCTGTCTGCTTCAGACAGAGACGAAAGGGATAAATTGCGAACATCGTTTCGATACTTCTTTCCCGAGGAGAAAACCCGGTCGTAATCCTTTTGTCGGGCATCAGAAAGCATCAACAACCGCCAGCCGAGAACACTCGTGTTCGATCTTTGGCGCTCATCCAGCGTTTCCGGTCGGCTGCCTTCGCGACTCATCGCCCCGCGAGATCCTCGTGTAACTCCCTGATTCCTCGAGCACTCGTGTATTTTACTTTAATCGGCTTTGCTCGGCAGATCTCCACCCCTCGATTGTTAGCGGAACACTTGTTAACGTAATACACTGGTGAGCGATGCTGTTATTGCGAGGCAACCGCGTTTGATGTCAACCAACGCGGTAATATCTCGCGAAGGTAGCAAGCATCCTAGCGTGTTCTCGTAGTAAATTGAAGCGATTTGCTGAAACCCGTGCAGAAAGACACGCGTACACCAGATATGCAACACGAGATACGCGTGTTTAGTGTAATAGAAGGCTGCGAGGACCTGAAATATCGGGTTAATTTCGAAATTCGGACGGGTTCCTGAAAGAGTCGAGATTTTCGAAAAAAAACGGGATTTCCGAAAATTCTAAGAACTCAATAGAACTCAACACCGTTCACATTCATTTTATTGAATTAGGAACAGGTCTCTCGAAATTTTTGGGAATCTTGAGTCTTTCGGGAATTTCACTGATTTTGGGAATCTCGAAAGTTTCTGAAATCTCGACTTTTTCGAGAATTTCGCTAATTTCGGAAATTTTTTAATTTTCTGAGATCTCGACTCTTTTGGGAATTTCCTTAATTTCGGGAATCTCGAAAGTTTCTAAAATCTCGATTCTTTCGGGGATTTCACCAATTTCAGGAATTTTTTAATTTTCTGAGATCTCGACTCTTTTGAAAATTTCACTAATTTCGGGAATCTTGCTAATTTTGAGAGTTTCGAGAGTTTCTGAAATCTCGATTCTTTCGGGGATATCGAAATTTTCTGAAATCTCGACTTTTTCGAGAATTTCGCTAACTTCGGGAATTTTTTAATTTTCTGAAATCTCGACTCTTTTAGGAATTTCCTTAATTTCGGGAATCTCGAAAGTTTCTAAAATCTCGATTCTTTCGGGGATTTCACCAATTTCAGGAATTTTTTAATTTTCTGAGATCTCGACTCTTTTGGAAATTTCACTAATTTCGGAAATCTTGCTAATTTCGAGAGTTTCGAGAGTTTCGAGAGTTTCTGAAATCTCGATTCTTTCGGGGATATAGAAATTTTCTGAAATCTCGACTTTTTCGGGAATTTTAAAATTTTCTGAAGTCTAATGTTATATGTAATTTGTATTCTATAAGATTGGAACTACAAATTTAGGCACTGAAATGTAAATTTAATGTAAAGGCAAGTACTGTGTCTAATGTCTAGTATTTTGTACCGAGGATTCTGAATGCCCAGGATGCTCGAGGTCACCGCGGAGTATCGATTTTTCCCTTCGACGTATATAATTGATGATTACCGGAGGACTTACCTTCCGGTTCACCGTTTGTTTTCCAATGAATTTCACAGATTCCCGTTACGTTACACAGTTTCGCATGATAAACCGTTTTCACCAAGCTGGCGCCTTATCTGTTCGCTTAAAATCGACAACACCATCCGTGATTCATATCCTGTCAGAGGAGTACGGTGTATTTCATCGTCAGAGAATATTTTCATTTTTCAACAGCTTTAACAAAAATGTTCTCAAATATCTGTACGAATTTTACTGCAATTTTATTTCCGTTGTTTTTTTCTGCTGGTAATAATTGTTTTGCTCCATTCCACGTCAAATCGATCATTTTTCCGTGCTCGCGATTTTGTTTAAACTGAAAAACTAGTTTCGAAATTGTTAAAAAAAATACGGTTCACAAAGTTGTCGATTTTTGCCAATTTGAAACTGTGTGACAGAGGCGAATGAAATGTACAAGATCGAAAACCTAATGACTGTTCGATTGAATCATCGTGAACGTTACAGACCTGTCAGTTTTGTATTTTATTGAAAATAGAATGGTTGACAGCTTTCCACAACAATGCAAATTATCCGTCGAAGAATTAAAACAGTTAGTTAGGAAAATAGCTAAATCTTATTAAATTGTGCAAGATATCCTAGGATGAGAGATGCAAATTAATGATACATCATTCTACATGCACAAATAAGTCAAAATGTAGAACAAAATTATTCCCAACAGTGTATTACTTTCGTAGGAACTGAACTTCAAACTTCATTATAAGCGCAAGTGTTTATCTGTGTTTATGTCTGACTAGTTTCGATCTATACTACTTGTATTTCTTATACTCGCTGGTTGTAGTCACAAAGTGCAATAAAATACACAGTTTTCGAAGCAATTTATTTAATCGACATACATGTAACATTAAAACAAGTATTTTACCATAAAATTTACCAATAAAATTTGAAGCAACACCAATTAAACATACACAAATTTGAAATTCTCAGAACTATTTGTTTTACACTATTTGTTTAACAAAACTTAATCCCACCTACTTCCTCTACTTTTGAACGCTGTTAGTGAATGTCTCTTCTTGCAAGCAAGATTTGCAAACACAATTACTATTATTTTTATGAATTTTTGTTGACTTTGGAGTGATACAAATATACCCTAATCAAAAATATCTCCCCCTCAGTCCTGCAATTTAAAATTCAGTATGATGTATACCTATTTCTTAATATCTGTATATTACAAATAGATACACAAGAAATGTCCATAAATCTAGTGTTAATAATACCCCAATCTTAAAACAAGATCCTAAACTCAAAAATAGCCTTCTTTTGTAAGAGCTGACGAGGCATTCTGTGTGCTTCAACAGATCCAAAATAATCATCTTCAGCTTCTCGCCTCATCGCAACTTTTTCTTCACTTTATATCCCAACAAAACGTCGCGCTCCATTGATCCCAAAACGATGAGCAAATCGCTAGGGATATTCTTCGTTTCCCTTCTCCTGGACTTATCGGTGGGGCAACAAATTAGCTCAGCGAAATCCTCGACGAGGCGTTCCGATCGACGTCATATAAGCTGACGCGGAAGCGGCGGCTCGAAGTCAGCCGCCACCGAGGAAGAGTTAATCCAAAACGAATCAGCGTCAGCGTCGGATTAACCAAACACGCCCCGGTAATGTCGGCTAGAGGAGATCGCCCGGATGAAGGGAGGAGGAGAGGAAAGCAGACGGGCGAATCCTCCGGCATCCAGACGATTCCTTTCCGATTCAGTCAGCTCAGCAATCTTTCTCCGCTCGACACGTACCTCAAATTTACTGCCACCTTGCCGCCGACGACTTTTACGAGTACAGACACGCTTGCCCGTGATCCGTCGCCTCTGAAACACGCGTCGCCTTTGATTGGATCGCGTCCTTAACCGTTCACCGATGACCACTCTCCCGAGGGCACACGTTCAAACGTTCCGTGAGGGATTTATAGTCCGATGACAGTCTGGCTTCGATTAAGAGGTGATTGCGATGGCCGTCGACGCTTAACCTAATTCTGGACTCGTGCCTCTGTCCGAGCTATTGATCGCGCCATTGATTCATAACCTGGGGAGACTAGGGGTGTGCGAGAATCTGAGAATTTCCTAGTAATTTCCATTTTTTCGAGGATGATGTTAAAATTGTCAGTAGTATAGGAGAAAAATAATCTGCTGTTTGGATTGTGCCTAGATCGGGGAATCGAACTCGAGATCTTTCGCTTACCAGGCGACTGTCTTAACCACTTAGCTATCCAGACCTAACGTTCAACTTTTCCTCTCCTAGTCTATTTAACTTATTGACTGCTAAATACTGGTCGAAGTGCTCTGCGTGCATGGCGCTCTATTAGCAATTGTGTTGCTTTAAATGGGAGCGAGGAAAAATTGAGAAACGCATATACGCGTCCATAATCTACGCAAGTAACTTTCGCCAGAGATGCATATAGGCGCCCATAGTAGTCAAAGGGTTAATAAACCCACACCGATCCTGCAGTAACATCTCGACACCTGGGTAGCCCCTTTCCTTAACAGGGAGCTTTCCTTCATTGTTCAGGGCTGACTCATGGACTATATAGTGTCAGTGGCGATAAATTTTGAACCTGGGTTGACAGTGACCTCGACTACCTAAGCCACTACTGTCAGCCAGATCTGGCATCCTCACAGTTTTAAAACTTTAAGTCAGCAGATGTGACGTGCGATTTATTGATCTTAAGAGTGTTTCATATTTGTGGGATACATTGGGTGGATTGTTTGCAGATTGTAATATTGATAGTGGTATGAGTCCTTAAAGAAATACATGCATCGTTCAAATATCAACGATGCCTCGCTCAATGTAGTGAATTGCCAAAGAGTGTACTAAATTTTGTTTTAAACTCCAAGTTAAATCAGCCTTATGAAACGTTCCAAGAATGATTTCAACCTCTAGAGACACTTTTGCCTTTCGCATCCCAGCTTGTCATCTCCAACAACCCCCTACACTGCGTCAAGCTGCAGAAAAATCGGAAAAAGTAGCACAAAATGCAATGTCCCTCTGTCCACCGTTAGAGAATCACAGAAATCCGTCCTCGTTCGGATTCGAGCGTCAAAAGTTTGCCAATCTCCCGGTGGGAATGTCGGGGAAAAGGTCGAATTAGCGAGAGGCCTGAAATTTATCGGTCTGTCACGCGCGATCTAACAGATTCGGTTGTTCTCCATCGTTCCAGCTCGGTCATCATCAATCACGCGGATGACGAACAAACACATCGATCCACTACTTGTTTGCCAGCCCTGTCCGATTATTGAGTTATTGACTTCCCTTGAACCGGGTCAGCCGTGTGTCAAGGATAGGATCAAAAAGTGCAGCGTTGCACACAGCGGGCTGCATCCCGCGGCTCGTTTTCCACGTCGTTTCGGTAGGCGAAATTACGAGTCGGACCTGGCCGCCATTTTTACGGGACGTGTCCTGCGCACGCGACGAATCTGTTATTCGTGCAGGCGTGCAAGAACCTGAGAATATGAGAACCTGAGTCGAATTTGGTCGGGTTTTTGATATAAGTACCTTGATCGAGGTTAAAACGCACAGGGCAAAGGATAGGAAACGTTTTGATGGGCAAGAAAATTGTTGATCAGAGAAAGTTCGAAAGATTGGTATTGCTGTTGGAAATAGGGTTTTATATTACTATAGTGTTAGTGGTGGATCAGGCATAAGATAAGTACTCTTTTTTAACACTAGGTTTACGGGATCCGTCAATTTGACGGGTTTCAGATTTCTTTTTTCCCACTTTCTAAATTACCAAATGTGGCTTGGGTTCTTGGAAGAACCTCTTCAGAAAATACGTTAAAAAAAAGCTGGTTTTCGGTTTTAATTTTTGTTCCGTAATGTTTCTGTACTCGATTTCTAAAAAAAGAAAAAGAATCGATACAGGCTGTTGTAATCTGAGCGTAATGTAATTCGATTTGCAACCAATATTCTATGAATAAGGATTACGAGAGCAGAAGATAGATGCATGGGATGGTGGATAATGACTGCTGGTTCAATGGAGGCTTAATTCCAGATAGCTATAATTACGGCGTTCTAAGGGGGTGTTAGCTTATTATGCGACAGGTTTTATTAATACACCGTGATAATAAGGGCATTGGCACGGAGTTATTGTTCCTTTTTACGAAGGATATTTTAATCCTCCTTTGAGGTCGTTATCTTAGTTTCCAATATTATTGCCTTTGAATAGAACAAGAATTATACCGCTAGTTATAAATATATGCCTGCCCTGATAATACGTTAACGTAAAAGACAGGCGACGTTAAAAATTGCTACAGAAAAATTACTGTATGCAAATAGGTATTATAAAATACCTCATTAATGATAAATAGATCGGTATAATAATTTAGGTCAATAATGTGTTAACGTTTGCAAATATATTACACATTTTCTGAACCACAATCTAATATTCATAATTCTCGAAATCCTCCAAATTGAACAAATTCTCTGAATTTCCTCAGCTAAATCTATCACTCTTAACCCTTTAATATATTAAATATTATTTAAATACTATTTAATTTTGTCTCAACTGAACAGTTATGTGCAAGCTTAGAAACAGAGCATTTTATTTTGAAATTTGCATTGCTATATAACATCTAATCAGGTTGATATATAATATTGATGTTAAATAATTAAGTAACATTATAAAATAATAAATTAGCTGTTCTGTAAAGTATGAAACATTTCAAAACATTCTTATGTCTCCCTAACGTCAAAGTCTACAATGGCACATGAAATGAATGCCGTTTCCCAAACAAATGTCAAAGGGTTAAATTTCCCAAATAAAAATTTACCGTTTCATTTAAATAAACAAAAGGCTCGCTACATGAGAATTCCATCGAAAAATTCGAGCCACGTCCGAATTTTCTAAACAATCACCGGTAATTAAAAATGCGTGACGGGGGAGGGGGACACGAGTAACAAGATAATGACCAGGTTTGTACACGCCAATAATTTCCGGTTACTGCATCGATGGGCCGGTTAACAAGATTTAATTAATGCTTTCCAACCGGTCGGTCGATCGTTCCTCGTATCCAACCAGCAACGCGAATGACTCTCGTTTCGAAAGCGCACGCTGGACGAAGGGGGGGGGGTGGTGTAGGAAACGGGGGTGCGGGAAAAAAGCGCGTTTCCAGCCCCGGTGAATTTTCTGTCTTTAATGGCGAGCGGAAACAGAGTCGTGGCGCGGTGAATAATGACTGGCCGTTCAATGGGAGCTTAATTCCACGTGTGCGTGATTGCGGAATGGTACGCCGTTGCAGATACAAGCACGGAGGGACAGAGAGAGACAGAGATTAAGAACAGAGAGTGAGAAAGAGAAAAAGAGTGAGAGAGAAAGAGAAAAAGAGTGAGAGAGAAAGAAAGAAAGAGAGGAAAAGAGAAAGAGAGGAATAGAAGAAGAGAGAAAGAGAGGAAGAGAGGAATAGAAGAAGAGAGAAAGAGAGAGAGAAACTAAGAACAGAGAGTGAGAGAGGGTGTGTGTGAGTGTGAGAAAGAAAAAGAGAGAGGGTGTGTGTGAGTGTGAGAGAGAGAAAAAGAGAAAGAGAGAAGGAAACAACGACAGAAGGAGAGAAAGAGAGAGAGGCTTAGAATAGAGAGCAAGGGAGAGGAGAGAGAAACGAGAGAAAGTGAGAAAGAGAGGAGAAGGAAAAGAGAGAGGGTGTGTGTGAGTGTGAGAGAGAGAAAGAGGGAAAGAGAGAAGGAAACAAGGACAGAAGGAGAGAAAGAGAGAGAGACGCTTAGCATAGAGAGCAAGAGAGAGGAGAGAGAAACGAGAGAAACGAGAGAAAGAGAGAAAGAGAGGAGGAGGAAAAGAGTGGAGGAGAGGAGAGGAAGAGAGAAAGAGAAAGAGAGAGTGAGAGAGAGAAGGGGGGAGGAACAGAGCTTTTTATCAAAAGCAGCGATGTATTAGCAGAACGTTGGCGCCATACGGTCGTCCCGAATTGTTCGACAAGTGGATGACTCCTGAATTATTATTCATTGTTCGGGGGAAATTACTGGAAATTTTACGCTTTGCTGGAACCCTCCCGGCCGGCGATTTTAATGTCGTTATCGAACGCGATTCTGGCGGATTTAATCCGAAGGAACCTGAAATTCGGTAGACTACGCCCGTGTTAAATGTACTGCAAGTTTATGGGCGCGAGCGGTGGCTCAGTCGGTCGTCTCGGTAAATTGTTTGCATCCATTTCCGCGGGACGGGATTTAAAGGCGCGTTTTAACAGCCCGGCTGTTTTTCGCGGCGCACTCTCACTGTTTCATCGTTCGCTTCGATTGATCTGCTTTACGCGTGTTGCTGATTGGGAACTTTCGTTTACAAGAGCTTGTAAATACGCGGGCCGGAGTATTGGAATAGTTGAACTGAAGAATCAACGTAGGAATACGTTGAAGTGTTTTGAAATACGAAAACATCAAAACATTGAAGTATCAAATTATTGAAGCGTGTGAATGCATAGAAGATCAAAGGACTGGAGCATAAAAGTAGTAAGTAACAAAGCACCAAGGTATGAATTTACTGAAATACTAGAGCAGCAGGTATTAAAGCAAGAAAATACAAAAGTACCAAAATATTAAATTTTTTAAGTGTAAATGCGTCAAAATATAGAAAAACTGAAGTATCAAAGCATCAAATTATCAAAGCACACAAACGTGTTATAGTACATCGAAGTATAGATCATCGAAACATGGAGGTATCGGAATAATTAAAATTAAAATATTCATATCTTACAACAATCATCGTGGATCTGTGCAAAAGCTTTGAAGCTTAATACAACCAACCGAATGGGGAGATCTCCCTTAATCTTGAACTGGAGTTGAATTTATTCAAAATTGTATCTTGGAAAAGTAGAAAATACATTTGATGAACTATGAGCAACACTAATTCGAGACTAACTAATAACAAAAGTAAATAGAATCAATTCAGCGCCCTTGTGGGAAAAAATGAGATCTCCCATTTACTCTCTATTTTCTTTGTTATTATTTCTTTGATTTTGTACTAGTGATAAATTTATTAAAAATTGTACTTTGGAAAAGCAGAAACTGCATTTGATGAACTGTGAACAACACTAGTTCGAGACTAACTAATAACAAAAGTATTATCTCCATTCGATTGGCTAAGTGTTAAGTTAACGTCAATTCGAATTCCAACGCGAATAAATCGATCCATCAAACGCATACCGGGTATGTCGTATGCATATTAGTCGTAGCAGCATTTTTCTAGCAGACATTTTCAGCGTTTTTAATCCCGAGCTCGCATCTTTTTGCCGTCCCTCCTCTTTTTTCTCGTTCACCTCGAAACGGAACGATCGCGGAAATTAATGGCACGGTAGTGAGCCGCGGCATTTAAATGCCGCATAAAAATTCGCCAGCGCAGCAGTTGTTCCCGTATTCATAAGGTTGTTGCGAACGAATTGTGAAACTTACGGATTAATAGGAGGGCTGGCGTTTAAACATTCGCGTAAATTACCCGTCGCGGTATGATTCGCTGTTACGAGCAGACAAGTACTTGGAACGCTTGAGCGGGGTATTGTTTCCGTTTCCGTGACTGCAAAATTTTACACTACAGTTGGAAATTAGTAGTTGATTCGGCTGTGCTGTTATTGTTGAAAGAACCGTGTGATTTTTCACGATTTTTCCTTATTTTCGCTGAAATTAGCAAAATAAATATTCTTTGCTATTTGGATTCTTATTTTTTCAACGTAAAACGTTTAATAATAATAAATAATGATAGGAAATAGGGGTAATAGACAGTAATAGTGATATTAATAATGTAAATAATAATAATAATAATATTAATAATACAAATAATAATAATAATAATATTAATAATGCAAATAATAATAATAATATTAATAATGTAAATAATAATAATAATATTAATAATGCAAATAATAATAATAATATTAATAATGTAAATAATAATAATAATATTAATAATGCAAATAATAATAATAATATTAATAATGTAAATAATAATAATAATAATATTAATAGTAGTAAAAATGTTCCAATTGCTAGTCGATCATTTCAGAAAATAAGTAATCCATCGCTAGAAACGCATCTTGAGGAAATACGTTTCTGAGTCACGGTTCAATTCTGACTTGCGAACGCCATTTTTACGGTGTCCGTTTCTTAACGGCCGTCGCCAAGATTTAATGGCGGCAGGAGCATTGAACAGGGGCGATTAAGCGTTGCATAAGAATTCAGCTTGGCGCATAATAATCCCGAGCGATGCTTCATCTCAGCACTAAATGTCTCACGGAACGTTGTCTTCGACACGGTTCTCGTTATTTAATTAAAATTATGGTTTTATTCGTATTCAATCGAATCAAGTCCATAACTATTAAGGAATACTTCAGATGTCAAATGATAAGAATGTAGAATGTCTTTTACCTCATTAATACCACCATAAATATTTTATATATAATATATACGTATACCATAGTATTTCATAAAATAATAAGTTACTAATTAAAAATATGAAAAATTTGAACAACAAATAATATTTCGACCAATAATTGAAGGAGTGTATTGGGAATTGAGGTTTTGTATTGCTAAACGAAATGAACTCTAATTTGTGAAACAATACTTTGATACTTTATTGTTACTTCCATATAACTCGAGGAAAGTCAATTTTGAACATACCTAGCCAGCTTTATCACAAGACTAGCAGAATGCAGTGGTCGAAATTTCTGCAACCCCGTCCGGGTCCTTCAGCCCCTTTCTTCTGTTTCTCAATGTTTTCGAACTGTCTAAAATGTCAGATGTGGCTTAGGTTCTTGGAAGAAGCCCTTGAGAAAGTACGTTAAGAGAAAGCTGGTTTATGGTTCATTTTTGTTTCGCAGTATTTTTGTATTCCATTTCTAACAAAGTGCTATCGCGTTCCTTGGCGTTTTTCGACTGTGTTTTTTGAAAACGGTTAAGTAAGAGTTGTGCTCCTTATTTTTGCCCGACACGCTCTCACCGGAAGTTCCCAGGATTTCGAAAGGACGTCGCGGCCCAAGCGCGAGCTCCCCTCGAGCTGGAGGAGTATTTGGACTTGACAGACGAGGCTTCTTCTGCGGCTTCTTGGCAGGCCCGAGATTTCGTCCCCCCCCCTTTCCTCAATCCATTTCGTCGTGGAAGCTTTCCAGTCCCACCTACCCAGTCCTTTCTTCCTTCCTGTACCTGGCGTAAAAAGCCACGGAATCCCATAAAGCTCGAAAGAGTAGGCGGCGGAACGAAAGCTCTTAGCATGTCGGCGTCCGTTAGGATCCGGCATGGCCGTCGGACGGCAAATGGACTCCGACAATTTAAGAGGGCCCTGCGATCGGCTGGAATGCGATTATTCGAGGAGGGGTGGAAGTGGTTCGTCAGCGGAAAATCGCGACAGAAACGGATGTCGAGCTGTGTTATGACGAGTTATAAATTTAACACTTTGTGCTCTAGAAGTGACTATTAGTCACTAAATGATAGTTTCACAAATTTTCAGACTCCAGTTGGTTTGTTTATTAGTTATACTCATATGTTAAATAGTCATATATGCAAACTTTAATATTTCAGTTAACTAAAGTAAATGATGTTTAATATAGGCGAATCTTAGTGAATATTTCGAATTTGAAAATTTTTGAAATTAGTATCATTAAACGATTAACTCTTTGTGCTCTAGAGGTGACTGTTAGTCACCAAGTGATAGTTTCACAAATTTTCAAACTCCAGTTTGTTTATTTATTAGTTATACTTAAATAGACATCTATGCAAATTTTAGTATATCACTTAACTAAAGTAAATGATGTTTAATATAGGCGAATCTTAGTAAATATTCCGAATTTGAAAATTTGTGAAGCTTGTATCATTAGACGATTAACCCTTTATGCTCTAGAGGTGACTATTAGTCACTAAATGATAGTTTCACAAATTTTCAGACTCCAGTTGGTTTATTTATTAATTATACTCAGATGTTAAATAGACATATATGCAAATTTTAGTATATCACTTAACTAAACTAAATGACGTTTAATATAGGCGAATCTTGATAAATATTTCGAATTTGAAAATTTTTGAAGTTTGTATCATTAGATGATTAACGGGACGAATGGAACTGTCCTCGATCCAATTCGGATTTTTTATAAAAATATTGACGTTGGAAGTGTAAATTTTGGAGATTTTGCTGATTTATTCTGTTCTGTTATAATGTTTCTGCATAGGTAATATTATTCACAATTATTGCGTTTTACAAATTTTTAATGTTTCTGTGTTTTCAAGGAAGAGTAGTTAGGTTTCTTGATTTCAATGTACAAGATGTCATTCCATATTATTTATTTCGAACATTTGTCCACAATTTTACGTAAAATGGTATTTCTGAAAATCTATAATATAAATAAATTGCACGGCACTTCTAAAAATCTATAACTATATTAACAAATATTTGTGCCAGCCACTGTAATAAAATCATCAAAAATCAAGCTTAATAACAAGGTAAAACCATGTTGCACATTGTTCTGGAATTTCCCATAAAACACAACAGCGTGTCTCTGAAAATTCAGAAACCATGTTAACAAATACACGTATACACGCGAGTCACTGTAACGAGCCGCAACTTTTACAACCCAACTTTTACCGAAGGAAGGGAAACTGTTGAAAGTTTTATTAAAAGCTTCGAACTTTGATATCGACAGGAATTTTATTAAAAGCGACATGAATATTTTCACGGGCACGTGCGAACGAACTATTCGGAATTAATATTTTCACGCGCCCCCGTACACACGTAGCACGGAGGCGTCGCGACGTCGAGGACGGACGAGGCATTAAGTCGAAGGGTGAGAATCGAGGGTGGAAAGGGGGCGATAATGGCGGCTATGGCAGCCTGGTCGCCTTGGGGGGTCCCACTTTCGGAGACACGAGCGAGGAGTGACGAGAAGGCATGAAGACGCGAGCACGCCCGATGAATACTTAACGCTCTTCCCCCGATGTCCCTAAAGAACTGCTCGACGGAACGCTTTTTTGATCCCTTGCAACCCTCCCACTCTCCTCCCGCCCACGAGGAGCAGACCATTTTTCGTCGTTAGCCCGTGGATACCGTTTTGTCACGTAGCTCCCGCTAATGCCGGCTGGTAACGGTGAAAGTTTAATGAAACGTTGAGTAATAGCTTCGACATCGTGTCGCTATCGCGCGGATTAATGGCACTGTCGGTGCCGTCAGCGTGACGAGAGGGATTTGCAACGGCAAAACTCGAAGTTTGACCGTGGAGAAACGAACAGTTCGAGAGATTTCGAGGCACTGAGCCTTCAAGCTGTTGTTAACACTCTGTGACATTTTAGGATGTTAGGGTCGGTTGTGAATTGAAAATGCTGGTAACAAAAATAATGAGCTGTTTATTATCAATTAATACAAACTCAATAAGATGAACTCTAAATAATACCAATGAATTGTGAGAAACGTTGAGTAATAGCTTCGACATCGTGTCACTATCGCGCGGATTAATGGCACTGTCGATGCCGTCAGCGCGACGAGAGGGATTTGCAACGGCAAAACTCGAAGTTTGACCGTGGAGGAACCAATAGTTCGAGAGATTTCGAGGTATTGAGCCTTCAAGCTGTTGTTAACCCTCTATGACATCTTGGGAATTGGAGAAAAGTGTTTAATTAACGTTCGCGTAAGCATGTTATCCAAGTTCGCGTAAGCATGTTATCCAAGTTCGCGACATGTACACGCTATTGTAGTGTAAAAATAATAATATTTATTTATTGTTATAAATAAGGGAATATAATTACAATGCTATGTATAAATTTGATTCTTCGCAAGATTCTGTTACACGCTACAACGTCTAGTTGGAGAAAAACTGTCGCTGGCCCTTGGCCTTTCTCCCACCACGTACCTCGGAAAAGTCCCTCAAGTATGACCATATTTGGGTATACTCCAAAATCATGACCATATTTGGGCATTTTTCGAGGGCCTTGCACGTCGCCAAGGGTTTTCTCCAAGCAGGCCTGAACTCTCGCTGTCCACCCCTCGCTTTCTCTTAAACTCTAAAATTAACTACGATACTACACTATTACGATCGAAAAAATTTGTTATGGCCTGAGCCATCACAGTTTTGGCCCCCGGTGTAGATTTCGTTCGCGTGACAGGTTCCTGGCGCCGAGCACCGCGACGCTGAGGCCGTCTAAGGTGGCTGTAAAGACGCGAGTATCTGGCAGACCGGTCGTGTGGATGCTATATAATATTCATGCAGCGATATTGCATCTTGAGTGGTGCCATTAGAGCGGAGCGTCAGCCATCGCGGTCTCGTGGCGGTTTGTTGTTCTCGCTGCGCCCTGTGCACGCCATTCAACCACCCCCCCTCCCTCCTCTGACGGCCTCATCCCCCTTCAGCGCGTCGTCATCAGAGTTTCTCGAGCCTTTGGAATCCGCCGGCTCCACAAAGGCGTCGCTGAAATTAAACTTATTGCTGGAGGGGAAGGTCGACGCGTTTCCCTCCCTCGGGAGAGAGAGGGACAGCAGTCTTATTAAAAAGTTGCGCCCCCGGTAGGGGGTTGATTGTGTCCTCGGTCGCTTCAGCGCGAGAGAATTCCTGTCCCCCGGTCGGAGGAATTTTAAATTAGCGATTCTGTAGCCAGCAGGTTTTACGCTTGCTCGATCCTAGATCTTAGAAATTTTGCTGTTTCCGATAGATCTCTATCTTTTAACCCGATATTCGTTAATATGTTACGTGTTGTACGAGAAATTTTCTCGAATGAAAGGGAACAATCGGAATGGTTATTGTTGGGCTAACTTTCAGTTTCTACGATTGCGAAGTAGAAGAAATCAGTATATTTGAAGCAACGAGTATAGTCGTTAATATAGCAAAGTTGTATTTTTATTTATACAGTAGAGAGAGATGGTAGGAAGATCTCTATCTTTTAACCCGATATTCGTTAATATGTTACGTGTTGTACGAGAAATTTTCTCGAATGAAAGGGAACAATCGGAATGGTTATTGTTGGGCTAACTTTCAGTTTCTACGATTGCGAAGTAGAAGAAATCAGTATATTTGAAGCAACGAGTATAGTCGTTAATATAGCAAAGTTGTATTTTTATTTATACAGTAGAGAGAGATGGTAGGGCTTAGGTGTGAGTAAAATAAAATGAAGTGCTTAAAATATAATATATTTAGAATAGTTTAATAATAACAACTTAAACGACTTTACGACTTAGCAACTACGATATTCTTACTTTCTTCAGAATCACATTCTTTCTGCCACACATTCGCAATTTCTCCGTCGTATATTCTTTCAAACACTCATTTCCTTTCTTTCTAATTCTAAACCTTTCTCACTCGATGCAATCATTCACGTTCACCCAAAATTCGTCAGTCGCTCAGTTTTCTCTTGGAGGGAAAGTTGTGTCGTATTTTTCGTTTCCGTTAATTCATGTGGAACCCAAACACTTTGCTTGAACACAAACCCAAGAGATTTAATGTGATCTCCAACAGTTGTACGATGAATGCCAAACTCTTCTGCAATTTCTCGACTCGTTAAACGTGGATTATTTTCCAACATGGATCGCAAAACATCATTATCGATCTTGGATGGTCGTCCAAGATCGATCACTTTCTTGGAGGCTCAGATCCCCGGAACGAAATTTGCTAAACCATCTTTGACGAGTACGAACATTTACAATATCTTTTCCAAATACCGCACATAAATTTTTACACGCAACCGATGCGTTGCTTTCTTTTTGGAATTCATACAAAATGCACTGTCGTAAATGCACTTTATCTACCGACACGTTTTTCACTTTAAATATCACAAGTAAATGATGAACGGTAAAAAAGGTCTCCTTTTATATTATACAGCAGGTAAAAAAACGAAAAAAAATTCCCAATCACTCACTAACCGGATGTTTTTTTTATTTACAAGAAAAATTACCTGCCTATTTCAAATACGACAGAACTTTCCCTCCAACCCAATACATGAATTTCCTTATAATACAGTGTACTCAATACTTTTTGGAGCCACTGTATTTCGATGTTGGCCACGCTCTCGATCTGTACAGTCCGTTTCTACGTACGTACGCGTGTATGTGTGTACCGGGAACTCCACTTAGCCGAGGGAGCTATGATTATTTCAAGGTGCACTCACAAAAATTGGCTGGCCCGCGCCTCCTGCAGGATCGAGCGCCACCCCTTTCCGGTGTTCCCGTTGGCGTGTTGCGCCTTTTCGAAACGTCGCTGCTGAAAAGGACCGACGGCCCTTTGACGCCAGATCGCCGGGGTTTCGCTTAAAGAGCTCGCTTCCGCCCCCCCCCCCATCCTCCCTCGCCGGTTAATGTTAGACGCCGCGATGAATATTGGGATTTTGGCGTTTGCCTCCGTGTTACGGCTGATCGCGTCGGTTATTCGTTGCTTTAGACCTCTGTGTCTGCCAGTGTTGAATGCACGGCCTTCCGGTTCAGAGTGGTTCGACTGAATATCGCGTTGCTCGACTCTTGCGCTACCTTTTCGCAAGAAAAAGGATTTTTCATCCCCTTTTGTACGGTGATTCTTCATGCACTTATTCTTATTGTTCGATAGTACTTTCGCAAGTGATTACGAAGGATTTATTTTCTTTGGGAGGGGGAAAATTGAAGAATCTGGGACAGGTATGTACTTTGTTTGGATCGTTCATTATTTGTATTATAGCAAATGTTTTATGATTATTATAATATTATTATTATTTATGCGATTGATAACAGAAGATATACACGACAGGACAATCTAAAACATAATTTCATGGTTCGCAAATATTGTTTATTTTTTTAAATATTAGTTCAAAGATATAGGTAATATAAACAAAATTATTTTTAATACACTCTAATTTCTTATTTATAAATACCGATAATACAACTACTTCTAACTCTTTATTTTCAACTCTCAACTCTTTATACAACTCTACGATTCGGTTTTTCATTCAATACTGGGGTGCTTTCCTTCTTCGAGAAAATCCTTATAGGCCTTTTCCTCTTATTTATGCCTTTTTGCTCGCTAAATATTGCTAACCCATCAATGAACTGCTTGTTGCCAACAAGGTTTTTACTGATGGGCCTGGCTTTCATCTAATCGACCCACACTTTTACTTTTCCTATTGTTAAAACTACGATACTACAATATCTATTATTTGAAGCGGATTTTGGTAATTTCTGGAATAAATTGTTACTTTAACGTTAGGTTGGATGGGTTTTGGACTTCATGAGTAAAATTTACAAAAATAATTACTATTATTCCTAGCAAATTTTGTTGAGTTTCATTGATGGGGCGATACAAATACACCTAAATCTATTTCCCTCTCAGTTCTGTAGTTTCAAATTCGTTTTGGAATTCTTACGTATTCCTTAATATATGAATATCAGAAATGTCCGTGAACCTAGTGATTAATATTAGGTTGGGTTAGATGTGATTAATACAAATGTATAAATTTGATTTTATATTTGATGGTAACGCTTTGTGTTTTTGTACAACGGGTACTTTAACTAATCAAAAAGATCATGAGTGAAAAAAAAAAAATAATTAGCAGGAATTATACGTGACGAGCAGTGTTTCCTTCTTTCTCGGTACGAGATTCGTAAGGTTCACGGGAACGTAAACTATTACGTGGAACAGCACACGGTCCGCGTTTTAAATTACTTCGGATGACACAGCTGTCACCGGTCCAGCTAATTCGGATTTTCAAAAGCTTCATGAAAGTCCAGCTTCGTCCGTGCGTGCTCCCGTCACCCTGTAACACGCGCGTAACGCGTTACACGCTCGAAATGTTCGCGAGGAAGTTTCGTTCTAGCGTGGACATGCGCCTGGCTTCACGGTTGCAACGTATTCAATTAATTGTTAACACGATTCACGATCACGCATGGTTAGAACTTTTGCAGAAACCAGGTAGTTTCAGGTACTTTAACTAGGTATCAGCAGTATCTTCGTGAGAACTACAGTAAACAGCTTTAACTCGATTTAATTTAGAATTTCGAAGGATTAAAATAATGTTTGGACCTACAGAAAATTTTAGAGTATATAAAAATGCTTTAGAAAAAGATACTGTTGGGTACCGAATTTATTGTTAATTTTTTTGAGAAACCCTGAAGAAGTATGTAAAATAGGTATTTCAAGATAATTACAAAAGTATAAAATAAAACGATAAATGATATAAGAAGTCTTTATTCTCTAAGTATTCACTCTCTCTTATTCTCTCTTTCTCTCTCTATATACATATATTAAAATTACACGTTACCAAGATTGCTGTTATTACCATACACATACTGTCTTTTTTTTTTATCGCTGTTCACTTCATCAATATCATGCATATACAAAACACATATCATTCTTCGCTACACTCATTCCACAACACGAACCTTAATCCTAGAACTCCTAAGAGGGGAGGGGGAGGGTTCCTCGAACCCACAAATTGAAAAACCTTAAATTCAAACTATAGCATATCCTAACATTGCAAAAAATTTTCCAAAAAACAACTTCTTCCAGAATAAATGTGCAAAAAGAAGTATGGGTTCGAGGAACCTCCCCCCTTAGGAGTTCGCGTAACCAGATCGAAGCTCAGGAGTTCTAGGGTTAATGTTTATTCATATGTTTATCATACACACTCTCCACACTCTTTCATACAAACGTTCTTTCTCATATCCCACACCCTATGACAACCACGCAGTCTACGATTCCACCGCAAAACGTTCCTCGGGGATCTTTCGATAGTGAAAGAGGTTTTAGTTGAAAAGGTTGGCGAAAATTTTTGTCGAAACGGTTTTGATTCACCTGCAGTGACGTCAGTCGGTTCCCTCCCTGCCTAGCGTATAACGAGGGGACCTATATTTCCGTGAACCTCTCGCGTTTGAACGTTTTCAACCGGGCAAGATGTCGAGTGGCGAGGTGATTTTGAAGGGCTCGCCGGCTGAAAGACGAGCAGCAAAGTCAAATAAGATAGACGGCCGTGTCGAGTGTGAAACATTAACGAGGAGTAAATACGTGAAGAGGAGAGGGCCAGGCGCGCGCGCGCGCGCGCGTGTAGACTGATGAATAAATAGATAGGACGCGCGTATAAACAGCGTGGAGCTTCAGTATCTCTAAATCAACAGGGTGGAGTCCGTCGAATTTAAGCGTGCCTTTGGAAACCGGCATTAAATATTAAATTTCACGTGTTTTCGCGAACCCAGCCTCGTCGTTAACCTCTCTCGATGGAATCCGCGCGCTTTCGAATGTCTGGAGAATGCGCGTCGCGTGCAATTTTAATCCGTTGATGCCGGGTGAGAAGAATTTTTACGCAAAATTATATTTTAGGACGACGTGTAATCGTGCTGTTAACCTTTTCGAGATACACTGCAGATTATTACAAGGAATTCAAACATTTTTGGATGCAAAACATTATTGTAATTATTTCCTAAAATTAAAAAATTTTGTTGAACCGAAAAAATTTTCAATGTAAATTTATACAAATTACGGACAATCAATCTGAATCAAATTTCAGGAACCTTTTCTTCTACCTGTCGCCAAACATATACAGTGTGGGTCCCAAAAATTGATCAACTCAAATATTCTTTGAATTATTTGTTATAAAAACAAAATGTTTCATATGAAGGAACCACATTCAATTTTTAGTTAAAACACTTTAAATTAATTTACGAGTTGTGAGGGTCACCCTGTATATATATATGAGGTGGCATAGAGTTAACGAAATTAAATTAACTAATTTATAAGGAATAGCATGATAAATAAAATTTGCATACTGTGCTAATGAATAAATAGTGTAATAATATAATAACGATAAAAATGAATGTACAGACAATATTTGCAGACCATAAAACTGAGGTGAATATGTAATGAATACACACTTTTTATACAAATAGATACATATTTAATAATATTAACAGAATAAATTTAACAAATTAATTCTTTCTTTTTTCTACATTCAAATTCAGTGCTAGTCGCTTCCCACTTCTTCCTCTTTCTTTTACATTTCCCCTTTTCTCATCCACTTACCATACTGCCAACCATTCACTCACTCATTCATTACCAACCTTTCCCCTTTCTCACTACTCTGTTACAATTTCATATACTCCGTATATATTCGAAACCAATCCTCACAAAAACTATGTTCTACATTGTGCTCTCGTTTTAAATTTTTGTCCGCTACTGTACGTACAAAATTCGAACGTTTGAAAAATGTTTCATATTTGTTGTTAATTAGAAAAATATGTGAAACGTGTGCCACCACTTTTGGTACACAGGGACTCCGAAAATTAATCAAATACCTTTCCCCGTTACAATTTTTACTTTTATCGAAACAAAATTGCCAATTATAAATTACATGGGTTAATTGAAAAGTTCCAGAGGAATATTTATCAGAGACGTAATCAAACAATTAATCGATAATGTAGAATTTAATGAAAAAATGTAACTTCATCGTTCCATCAATTTCACGAGTCGTTGCGAATTAATAAAATGACTCATAGCAATCTTATAAATTCAATTTATCAAGCTTTAAAAATTTACTATGATTTTCTGCAGAAGATATAAATAAAGATTTGTCTTCTGTGTGTTCAATATTTTTTCACATAATTTTCAATTTAATCTCTTCCATGCAAATAAGTACGTTAATTGTCGGTAGTTCTAGTGTTAAGTGTGCATTAATACTAGAACTAGCAGAGCAGTCAAAGTAACCAATTGACGATTATTCATAGCAATCTTATAAATTCAATTTATCAAACTTTAAAAATTTACTATGATTTTCTGCAGAAGGTATAAATAAAGATTTGTTTTCTGTGTGTTTAATATTTGTTAGAAACTATTTGAATTTACCGCGTCATCCTCACATACCTCTAACCTATAGATCGATAGATCTAACGGCGTATCGATCTCAGTTAACAAAAAAGACGTCGCTGAGGTGCTCTCCGTTGTTAACGTTCATAATGAGTAACACGTTATATTATAATTCTTTATATTCTAATAAAGATATAATTACTCAAATTAACCTCGGCTCTTTGATTATACTGATAGCTCACGCTAGAATTAACAATAAACCCAATAATATTTTTTCATGCAATTTTCAATTTGACCTGTTCCATGCAAATAAGTACACTGTAATCGTCGGTAGTTTTAGTGTTAAAACGTGGAATTTATATTGTCGTTACACAAACGTGTGCGATACGTGGATCGTCGAAGGGTTAAACTGTCTGGTTTGCGTTAGGGCATAGAGCTCATGGTCGTATAAAGTTTTATCGCGAGCGTGTGTAACTTCCACGTGACACCGGGAAATAATTTCGACGGTCGTTTATGCGTTTTTACGCTGCCACTGAAAAAATATTAAGTCGCTTGATGAAATTTATTACACGCCCACGAAAATAAACCATTGTACTCGCTTTGAGCCACGCTTCATTTTGGCCGGCGGATTAATGAAAAAGAGAACGGGGGGAAATGAATGTTAACGTTTCGAGACGGATGTACAGTGCGCGCTATTACGACCTTTTTATGCGAGCATCCCCTAATTGACGCCTTGTTACAAGAAAAATTAGCTTTAAAAATTTACTTCGCTTCAAGAGAAAATGTATGAGTTCGAATGTTGAATGGATCTTGGATTTTTAATCGAATTTTCCTTTAATCCTTATTCTTAACTGAACTCAGTAGTGTGTTATTGTAGTAATTAAGACTGTTATTAGTGGCAACATCTATTTATTTATTTATTTATTTAATTTACGGATATAACCCATTAGTGTACATATGTAGAGTATAATAGCTCAAATGGAGGACATTACATTTAAAATAAGAATGAAGAATGACAGTATTTACACCATAAATTGAAATAGAAAAAAGAATAAAATACAAAAATAAAATAAAATAAAACAAAGTAAAATAAAGTAAAATAAAATAAAACAAAGTAAAATAAAGTAAAATAAAATAAAATAAAATAGAATAAAGTGCATAGTGTAGAATTATATATGGTTGATAATTGTGTGAAATAAATAAATTGCAAGAAAAATGCTTGAAGACACTTATATCGATTGGTCTGTCAATTTTGTCGTCAACTGAAAATTAATTTTATATGAATTCTCTAATAACGGTATTGTTAGATTTATAAGATAACGCAATTCCACGTTTCTCTTTGCTAAAACCCTTTTTACTTAATTGGGTAGAATAAGTAATTGAAATGCTCATCCGCGTCTCTACGACACCGATTAAACAGCCGGCTTAAAGATAGTCTCAGAATCCCGTTACGATTCTACTTATGTTGCCCGTAAAAGCACCTCGCGAAAAAGCGTAGCTAGAATAAAAACCAAGGAAAATCTTTAAGTGCCGCATGATAATCGCGAACGCGCGAAGCTCCATCGAAACTACAGTAGCGGACAAAAGTTTAAGACGAGAGGACAAAGTAGAGCATAATTTTATAGTTTGTAAATATTGTCTTTATATATTCATTTTGATTGTTATTATGCTTGAACACTATTTATTGATCAGCATAGAATACGAATTTCGTTTATTCTGCTATTTCTTATGAATTAATTTATTTGTTCTTTTGACTTTTTAATCTTAAGCTTTTGTCCATTACTGTATTTATTTAAATTGTTATTATAGTAAAATAGTATTTATCGATCAGTATAGAATACGAATTTTATTCATTGTGCTGTTGTTTATAAATTAATTTATTTATTTTCATAGACCCTTTGGTCTTAAACTTTTGTCCGTTGCTGTATTTATTTAGATTGTTGTAATAGTAGGACACTATTTATTGATCAGTACAGAATACGAATTCTGTTTATCCTGTTAATTCTTATGAATGAATTAATTTATTTTCCTTGACTTTTTGGTCTTAAACCTTTGTCCGCTACCGTATTCATTTTTATTGTCATCACGGTAGAACACTGTTTGTTGATTAGCATAGAATACAAATTTTATTCACACCGTTATTTCTTATTAACTAATTTATTTATTTTCATTGACTTAAACTTTTGTCCGTTGCTGTATTTATTTAGATTGTAATTATAGTAGAACACTATTTATCGATCAGTATAGAATACGAATTTTATTCATCGTACTATTGTTTATAAATTTATTTATTTATTTTCATTGACTCTTTGGTCTTACACTTTTATCCGTTACTGTATTTATTTAGATTATTATTATAGTAGAACACTGTTTGTTGATTAGCATAGAATACAAATTTTATTCACACTGTTATTTCTTATTAACTAATTAATTTATTTTCATTAACTCTTTGGTTTTACACTTTTGTCCGTTACTGTATTTATTTAGATTATCATTATAGTAGAATACCATTTATCGATCAGTATAGAATACGAATTTCCTTCATCCTGCTATTGTTTATAAATTAATTTATTTATTTTCATTTACCCTTCGTTCTTAAACTTTTGACCGCCACTGTACCTACGCGCGTACCAGTCTCGTTGGTTTTCCGCCTGGAAACGCGCTTTCCCCGCGTTCCTCCGTAATCCCGGGGACAAGAGCGAGAAAGACGCGACGAGGAGGGTGGGTAGGTGGATGCGGAGAGCAATTTTTTCATAATTTGCGAACACCCCCGGTTTATGCGGGATAGCCTCGCGGGTCTGTTCTCGCCTCATTAACTGCGAATCAGCGGAACACGGTACGGTCGGGGGGAAAGAAGCGCGCGGAGGAGATAAAGCGCGGGCGTCGGAAAAAGGAGAAGGCGGAACAAGCGTGAGACAGGAAGCAGAGAGGAAGGAGGAGGGCGGAGAGGAGGAGGCTGCAGGTTGAAGAGAGAGAAGGAGGGTGAGAAAATTTTCGGGACACGAAAGTTATCAGGTGGGGACGTGGAAGTGGTAATAGCCTGTGAAGGGTGCGCGGGGAGGGCGAGGGGGGGACGGTGGAGATTGTAAAATCGATGAGGTTCTTTCGACGCGAGTCAAGTTCATCGGGTTTTCTGACGGTTTCCGTTTTTTCGACGCGAATCTGCTCGTTCTTCTGGCATGAGGACGTATTCGCACGAAAGCGCGCGAGAAATGGGCAATTTTTACCAGCTTTCACCAAATTTTCTCTCCCTTCTTTTTTTTCGGCATCAATGACGAATTTGGTCTCTTTTTTTTTTGTTGAAGGTGGATTTTGACTTTGTGGTAGAAGTCAATGGGTTTCGGGAAGTTTGATCCTGTGATCCTTGGATTTTTAAGCTGCTCCTGATTTTATTTCATTTTTCGTGTATTCATAATACTTTATTTTGTTATTAAATTTGTTTATTAATATCAATGTTTATTTTATTAATACTTCGCTGTTACGTTTTAAATTTGGAGAAATATTTGCCAAGCTAGATAAAAATTTCATATTCCAATTCAATTTATATACGATCACGTTCATTACAATTGTTAAAAATAAAAATAACTGATTTTATTATGATCAGTGAGCTTCCCCATGTATATCACTTGTACCTTAATTATTCATAAAAATTGGAGACAGAAAAAATGGCGATCAGTTAAAGTAGAAAATTACTGTTTCAATAGAGTTCACTTGGATTATTTTGTTATAAGACACAGAAGTAATATCAAAATATGTAAAATTTTTATGGAGATCGTAGAGAAATATTTCTCAAAGACGTATGCAAAGTTTGAAGTCAATCAACACGCTAGTTTAAAAGAAATCGCGCCAAATAGCCGTCTGATTTCGTCGTTTTGTATGCTAATATTCAAACTCGTGTAAATTTATCAATATTCGAAATTTCCCAGAAATTCTTTTACCATGGTATTCTCTAACCTTTGCACTAAGGCGAGAAGGCAGAAAAAGGGCGAAAAATCGATTTTTTTCTATCGAACTCGAGCGAACGTTCCCTTAGAACCGTCACTTATCCCGACGCGAGGAGTTAGGGGTTGCGGAAAGAGCTGTTTCGCCGTTTAAAGCGAGCTGTCTGCAGTAAGTATAAATTCCGGGGCTCAAAGGTGCTCGAGGCGCCTTCGAAGCTCACCGTCTAGAAGTTGCACCCCCATTTCGCCCTGTGCACGCCAACGATCGTGGCCCCTCATCCCTCTCCTCGTGATTCGAAAGTTTGCGTTCCTTCGCCTGGCACCCTTTGTTTCCCAGCGTTCGCGATGTCGTGCCGGATCTGGGGAATTTTTTGCTTTTTTTTCTAACGAAAACGAAACGATTCGCTTGCATCGTTAGCACTTTAATGGTTGCATGTATACACAGTCAAATTCGTCAGGGGCCGGCAATATTTTTGATGAATTATTAGGGGGACCGGAAGGTAATGTCGTTTTTTTGCATTAAATTCAAACACATATGTTTTTAACGAGTTTTTATTTTTAATCAATGATATGATCATCCTTATTATCAATAAACTTTTGCCACCTAGTATGCAAATTTTCAATGCAAGATCAACAGAAATCAATTGGTTTTTCAGCAAAATATCTAGAGATGAAATGACAGAAACGACATTACTTTCTGGTCCCCCTAATAATTAAAAAAAACTTTATATAAATATAGCGAAATAATTAAACATTTTTTTTAATAAAAAAAAAGTTATTTTTAATAACAATAAGAATAAAGTGATCGAAGAATATTAAAAAAATACAAACAATTAAATTCTTATACTTATAATTATGAAATAATAATAGAAGAGAAAAAAAGTAAATGTTAAATGTATTCCTCTTTGATTGTTTCGTTTTAAATTCTGAACGAAGGATCACGAAATAATAAATTAATTAAAAAAATTTTTAATTCAAGAAGGTAATAAAATAATTATTACCTAAAATACAAAGCCAATAGTAATATCTAAGGGACAACGTCTTCTGACTTTATCGTTTCGAGTACACTACTCTCCAAAAGTATTCATACATTGGTACAGAACTATGATAACAATTCTCCAATTTTAATTTTAACCGTTAATGAAAAATTTTGTTCACGTTCATCGTATAAATGGAAATATGCACTTAAATGTTGCCATAGAAAAAAAAACATTTGTAAGAGAGTATGTTACCAGCTAACATGTAGCATCACACACATGTTGTATGAGCAGCCAT
The DNA here is from genome assembly GCA_033822845.1 of Tetrapedia diversipes. Lineage (NCBI taxonomy): Eukaryota > Metazoa > Arthropoda > Insecta > Hymenoptera > Apidae > Tetrapedia > Tetrapedia diversipes. The sequence goes on from JAOPTO010001680.1 coordinate 392,663, forward strand.
TAAAGTGTTAAGGTAATGGTTCGACGGAGTGAAAGTATGATGATCATTTAATGATTGAAAGTTTCAATTTGTCCAAGCGTACAAGTTAACGTTGCCATTCAGATTTATTGGGATTTAATTCAGCGAAACTGTCCTTTGTCTCCTCGTTGTCACGGCTTTTGTTCGGTTCTTTCTCTCCGCTACCCTTATTGTCCCAGCGTGCTTTGTTTAAGAGCAGCCGAACAATTCGCAGCAAGATTCTCGTAACGATAATTAAGAAGTCGTGATACTTGCGAAACGAACTCGCCCTCGACCTCTGAATTATCATCGTTGCACAGGTTCCGTCGTTCTATTTATTCGAATGATGTTTGATTTGAGGATTAATTTAGTTTTACACAAATTGTTTTTGGTCAGTAATGAAGGAAGAATTAAGATAAGAGATAGTGCTCAGTATTTACACCTTATGAAAAGTGTGTCTCTTTCAGAAATTTAAAAATGAGAAATCGTTTTTTTAGACCTTTTTCTCTAATTATTTTTCTATCACTTTATTCATTTCTTTATTTCGGAAATTTCTGACTTTCGTCAATTGAACTGATTTTACTGTTCGCTTTTTAATTTTTTAAATATTCATGAAATGTTTATCTCATAGAATTACATTTCTTCATTTGTAGAGCAAAGCTTTTGAATAAATTTTTACAGCTTGAAAAGTATTATCCATAATATGCTTTCTTTATCTATAAAATATTACATTAACTCTGCATTCATTCACTCTATCAAAAATCAATAAATAATTGTATAATTGTGACATTAGGATACTCGTGTTTTTATTTCATAGATTGTATGTAATATGCTAATATTCTCTTTTCTTTTCTTTTTATTATTTTTAGTACTTTGTTTTTATGTGATTCGTCCCCAAGCTTGTATATAAAATATAAATATTTCTGTTTCGTATTTATTACTGGTGTTACCCACTGCCCTTTTACCTTAATATTCCATCGTACACCAAAACTGAGTTATGCATACGCAAAATCTCATAGAATAAAATAACACGTGCATATAAATTCCGCCGAAAAAAAAAATGGATTTGGGTTACCGTGGCTCTCAGTGATACAAACAACCCTGTGTCTTCTACCCCATCCATGTCCAACCGAATAATTCAAATCAGCCACAATTCCATAACCAAGTTGCATAACATCGATACCGAAATTCAAGAAAATTTCATAACAATCGTTCGCCATTAAGCTCTTCGAAAACCAATTAAATTTCCCGCTTTCACTTTCTCTAAAAACCGTTCAACGAACGCGTGGCGCGTACCCGCGTTCGGAGCATCATCGATCGAAGCGGCCAGAATTTTGGAGATCCACCAGGTGGAAGATCCAGCAGGTGGAGGATCCAGCTTTATCGAAACGGATCCACGCGATACGGCCGCGAGGGTGGCCCCGTGGTTATAATAAATTTACGCTCGATACTCGTCCGCGGTGTAGGGCGGCGCACGCGATATTCATATTTATTTATGAGGAATGTACGCGCGACCCTATTGATTTTTCGACGTTAACGCCGTCGGCTCGTTATTCGAGCGCGCCACCCTTTCACGCTGTTCCAACGGCGAACAAAGAGCCGTGTGGACCGGCGAGCGCAGGCAGAAGTCCAAAACGGCGATGATCGATCCCGCGATGCGGAATACGAGGCTGGTGTACGAGATTAGTGCAAAACGCGAATCATGTCGGAGAATTATTGCACGTTTATGTTGGAAGGAACCGCGTTAACATTTCGAGCACCCCTTTTCTGGATGTTTGGATGAGTTAACCCTTTGCGCTGGAGGGGTGACTCGTACTCGTTCGATAATGCTAACTTTAAAGATTTTCAATTGTGAAATATCTAGTAAGATTCATTCATTAGTGTAGTTAAGCAATATTGCTAAGATTTTTACTTACACGACTGTTTAACCCTTCGAGTTCGAAAATTGGCAAAATTATCATTTGGTGACTAACAGTCACCTCTCGAGTGCAAAGGGTTCATTATCAGTTCTTCATAACCAAACTTGCTTATGAAGATATTTAACCCCTTGCACTATTTTGACGAGTCTGACTCGTGATGAAAATTTTAGGCCAAACATGGATGTCACGAGTTGGACTCGTTGTTCAGTTCCAGACCAAACATGAATATCACGAGCTTGACTCGTACTCGACATTTCAGGCCGAACATGAATATTACGAGTCTGACTCGTGGTCTTAATTTCGGGCAAAATTGATATTTAATTGTTTATTTATATTGTGTCTTTCAGTTTTAGGTTTGATATTAGTGAGATAATCAGAAAACTTATTTGAGTTCAAATACTACTACCGTGGATTTGCTTTTACATATTTTTATTTCGTTATTAATTAATTATATTTGTTGGAAATTGAATACAGAAATACTACGAAGCAAAAATTAACAATAAACCAGCTTTCTCTTAACGTACTTTCTCAAGGGCTTCTTCCAAGAAGCTAAGCCACATCTGACATTTTAGAAAGTTCGAAAACATCGAGAAACAGAACTGCAGGGGCTGAAGGACCCGGACGGGGTTGTAAAAATTTCGACCACTGCGTTCTGCTAGTCTTGTGACAAAACTCGCTAGGTGCGGTCAAAATTGCCCTTCCTCGTGCTATATAAAAGTATCAATAAATATTTAAGTATTATTTCACAAATAAGAGTTTATTTCATTTAGCAATATAAAACCCCATTCCCAATAATATTATTATTACTTATTCAGAATTTGTTTTAATCTTATGTGATAATTAAAGTATATATAAAAGTTTTTGATTCAAATTCATTTGAATTTCGCAAGAGTTCCATCGCGTGGATAAGATGGGTCTCAAGTTTCGGCACGCGCGCTCCACCGTTCGTCCTTCACCGCGACAATTGAGGCAGCCGCGTTTGGCCTGACTTTTTCCGAAGTTCCGAATAGTGCAAGGGGTTAATTGCAGTTCGAGAGCCGCATAACTGCATACACTCGTCGTATGTACAATACGCGAAATTGTATGGAAAGTGACTATAGTCGTCCGTAGTACCTCAGTGGTATCTTATGGAAAGCGACTATAGTCGTAGTAGCGAAAGGGTTAAAACCATATTATTTATTTCTTTGTATTATGGGCTGATTTGCTCCTATAAATTTCACGTGAAAGATGGAGAGACGCGATTGATGTTTTTGTTGTCAGAATTTGTTTGTTGATATGTTTCTGAACCAGTAAATAACATTTAATTAACGAAACGTGTAACAGCGAAATTAGCATTCACTTTCGTCTAACTGCAATGATATGTATCTATCAGAATAATTATAGATAAAACATTCAGAGCGCTTATATGCGTCCTCCGTGTCACAGAAGCAAATTCTGAACGCGTATATGAGCCCACAGTAGCCAAGGGGTTAAGTGAAAAAAATGTTGATTTCTGAATTATTTGCAAATAAAGATTAGACGGTGGTAAATTATACAACAGAGCAAGTCTACGGTTTATCCCTTAAAAATATTAATATCGACGTAATCTGTAAAATAATTTCTCATAACGTTTATTATCAATTCCAATTCTCTTTTAATTTGTAAGTACTTCAACGGAGTATGCAAATGAAGTATTTTGAAAATTGATTTTCGTACTAGAAGAAAAATTATGCGGTAACGTAAATTGATAGCCGTTTAAATATTAATATACGATCAAAATGAGAATTTATTATAATATAATTTCCATCAGGTGATTGAATTTCGTTCTGATTTACAAATTTAAGCGAGAGAATGCAATCTATAGTAAATAGCAAGATTTAGTATAGATATTAGGTATAGAGTATTCATTTAGAACTCGAAAGAGTACTTAACAAGTAGTGACATAAGGCTCGAACACTACAGAAATCACTTCTGAGACATTACTTAAGATAATTTGTTTAATAGCAATTTACGTCTTCTAAGGAGGTGGCTAAAACCGCGTCAGCTTCCAAAATTATATCTGACACATGCAAACATCTTTACATATAGACACCCTAATGCAGTGAAATTACGTGGATCTTACAATATCCAAAGTCTCGCAGAAAACAATGTGATACATATACCTTATTTGGTCACCATAGAATATAAAGTATGATGATAAAGGTGTGAAAAATGTTTGTGTGGATGAGAGAGTATGACAGTTTGGTGAGAATGACAAAAGGTGAGTGTTATCGTTTGTATGGGTAATGAGTGGTGCGCGGTATGATTATCTAATTGTTGTGTATACTGTATGACTGAAGAAGGCGGGAAGAGAGAGAGAGAGTGTGAACGATTCAATCCGTAACGGAGAATCATAAAGAAAAGAGCGAGTAATAGAGAGAGTGAGTGATTAATAGAGAGAGTGCATAAAGAGTGTTGTTAAAAATAGTATTATCAGATTGTTATTATTATTATTATTACAATTATATTTATTATATTAAAAAATCGTTATTAGTTATTTAATCCACCAACAAACAACACTCTAACACAATTAGTTATTAATCATCAAATGTCTTTTCTTTTATCCTCGAATGGATTTTCTTTTTGTATAATAAAAGAAAAATAAAGTTATCAGAGCGAGTTCTGTATTTTTTCGTACGGTAATTCGCATGCGTAAAATATTCGAAATACAGGTTAAGATATTTGAATATCATAAATGCTCTTTATGTATTGAGACATCGAAGTTTAAACAATTTCTTTCAGTAATTATTTAAAAAATAGATCACCTCCCAGAATTTGATAAAACTAAAATCCCTTGCTGAGTACACTATTTCAAACATTATTTTAACTTTGCTGCTGCTCGATTTTCGTTTTCGAGATGAGCCCAAAAATGTCTGCAATACTATGTATACATGTAATGTTTATGTTTATATTTATACCACAGTGATGTGGTCTAGGGAGAAGGGAAATTACACAATTTTACTATAATAAAACATCTACAACTCCAAACTCCAAACTATCGTTCGTAATGTAACATACATCAAGATCAAGTTCAGCTGTAAAAAGTTTATTTGCGAATATTTCAGAAATAAGGAGTATAAAGAAAAGTAATGTAGAATGGTGCACCCGACTGTACATACACTCCCGTCCAAAAGTATCCGGACGCCTATCAAATTCATGTAAATACTGTATTTATGCTACAATAATATACTTATTTCTCAATAAAAGCAATTTTTATTGAACATATAGTTATAATAGAAGATATAGAGAACATGGTATAAACAATTCTTCCCATCAAATGACATAAAGATTGTTTAAATCTTTTTTGCATCGATATGTCCTCCCTGTTGCGAAATAACCGCTTGCACTAATCGAGGTAGTCTTGCAACAAGTTTTTGCAATGTTTCTGCTTTAATTTCTCCCCAAATTGTTTTCAACATTGTCCACAATTGTTTTTCACCTTTTGGGCACATGTCTCTCACTTGTCTATCCAATTTGTCCCATAACTTCTCAATTGGATTAAGGTCCGGCGACTGTTGGGGCCACTGCAAAATTTTCACTTCCTTTCTTTCTTCTAGTTTCTTTAAATAGTTTTTACATATTTTTGCATAGTATTTTGGATCATTATCCAGCATAAACACAAAATTATTTCCAATAAGTCTTTTTCCTGAGGGAATCGCATTGTCCTTTAGAATATTTAAATATTGTTCTTTTCGCATTATTCCTTCCACTTCCACTATATCGCCCACATTATTAGCCACAAAACAACCCCAAATCATATCTACACCACCACCATACTTGATTGTAGGCACAACACAGCCTGGAAGAAATTTTTCGTTGACTCTTCGACGAATGAAAGTACGCCACTTGTTACTAAATACTTGAAATTTGGATTCGTCTGTCGAAAGTACTTTCTCCCATTGGGAAATGATCCAGTTGCATGTGTTGTTCCACAGCAATATCAATATTAAAGGACAAAATAATAAATCCACAAAAGAAACTAAATTTAAGAAATATTTATGCAAATATGTAAGTGTCCGGATACTTATGGACGGTACTGTACATCAAGATCAAGTTTAGCGGTAAAAAATTAATTGTGAATATTTCAGAAATAAAGAGTATAAAGAAAAGTTATGTAGAATTGTGCACCCGACTGTACATACATACTTCAATATTATTAAAGGCGAGTAGGCTAATTTTCCAAATAATAACCATTCCCTTTTTTGCTTTTCGCGTTCACCTATGTTGCCTTATTTCTCTTTTCCACTTTTTGTATGTCTCGTCGATTTCGATTCCGACACAAAAAACGTTGTCCCAGCCTCGTTGTGTGTTTTTAATTAATCGATCGCTGTACGCTAACAATTGGTTTTTCTGGGGCGCGTTGTCTAGTTGAAAAATGGGGATGTATTGAATGTTTTGGAATGTAAGCAACGACGTGCTGCACACAAACGAAGCGTATATGCTTTCCTCTTTTTTCGTTTCTTTTTGGGGGGAGCGAAATTTGCATGGGGATTTATCGAAGTATTGAAATTCAAAAATTCATTGTACAAACAACAAATCTTTCTGTGACTTATTGGTTATAACTTAGGCACAACTTGGTTTCGTTTTTCATACAAAGTTTAATTTTTTCGGTGTAAATGAAACAAATATATTTAGAAGTAAGGATTATTGATTCCTTAGGAAAATCAGGACTTATGAGTTATAACTTAGGTATAACTTGGTTTCGTTTCTCATACAAAATTTAATCTTTTCGGTATAAATTAACGAGTATAATTAGAAGCAAAGATTATTGATTCCTTAGGAAAAGTAGGACTTATTGGTTATAACTTAGGTACAACTTGGTTTCGTTTTTCATACAAAGTTTAATTTTTTCGGTGTAAATGTAGGAATGCGATCGAGCGGATGCGAGTTTGGGAAAGTCTGAAGAGTACTTGAGTTGGGCGATTGTCGAGTGAACGCAGAATGTTTGAGCTCGAATATTTCTAAGGCATGAAAGATGAGCACTTGAGAAAACGTTTCGACTGAGGAATTCTGGGTGGTCGTGACCGAATGTATCGAACGAGAAAGATTGACAATTAGAATAAAAGGAAACGAGTGTTTGAAAGAATATATGACGGAGAAAATGCTAGCGCGAGGCAGAAAGTGTTGACTAACGTGGAGAAAGGTTTTGACTGTGAACGTAGAAAGAGTGTAATTCTGTTGAAGTTGCTAAGTTGTAAAGTCGTTTAAGTTGTTTTTGTTAAATTGTTTTAAATATACTTCTATTAATACTTTAATCGCTTCACTTTTATTTTTCGCTCCTGAATTCCATCTTCCGTTCTACGTCAATCATTTTATAGAATTTTCCTATATTTATGTCATACGATCCATTAATTCAACCAACGAAACCCATCAACTGTTTTTGTTCGTTGATTGCACTCCAGTTTCTTGCCACTGTAGTATACATGTTTGCTTAACCTTCGGCCAATCAAGATAAATGTTCCGTCCTACGGAACAACAGCGGGAAGTTTTCCTTGGCATATTTACGACATGAGCGTGCCGGTAATGCTATTTTTGAGGACGAAGAAACCGTCGCGTACTTCTGGTTAATTTCAAACCCTCTTAACGTCCACAGAGGGACAAAGGTCCTAATTTCGAGTCAACCGTATCTCCTCAATAGCCAAGCCCGTGTCGTAAATAAGGGACTTTCAATAGACCTGGCGCCCAGCCGACCACCGCACTCGAGAGGCACATAGGGCCCAGCGGAATTTCCCCTTCGTCGCCTAGATTCGGGAAACCTTCCCGCTCCGAGTGACTTGCCCCACCCCCGTTCTCGAAACGCGTGCTAAGGGCACAAGAACGGGGGTAGGTGGTACTCAGGGCATACGCTGATTGGAGTCTTGACTTTTTGACTTCAACCAATTAGCGTATCGTCTTGAGGTATGGAGGAGTGACCAGTCAAACTCCTCCATATAAAACCGAGTCACTTCGGCGTCGCGAGCAATAATAGTAAAAAATACAGTCCACGTCGTCATAAAAAAGTACAACCATCGCAATCCATATCTACGAAATAGATCTTGTTCGTATAGATCTACGCGTCGACATTCGGACGCTTTGTAGCACATCAGTCGGTGCATCAAAACAATCACAACGTACATCATTCGGTACGGTAACAGCCGCGACACACGTAACACCATCAAATTTAATCAGTCGCCTAAAATTAATTTGGCCGGCGACAAGGCGCAATCGAACTTACAATACGCGCCAACAATAAATATAAATTAATAACGAAATAATGTCTGCATCGTAATTAGATTCGTTTGCTTCCATAGTTGTCCAAAATACGGTTCTCAGCGTCTTTAATTGGCTTTTATTATTATTACACAAACTGATTACAAAGCACCGCGAACAAAGGTTGGGAGTCAAAGCGAAATAACTGAATGAAAAGGATCTAATTATCGAGCAACTTCATATTTTCCACTCGAATTACCGTTAATGAAAACGCTTTGTCGATGCAGTTCGTCGTTACTAAAGGTACGATTACAGTATAAATCTATTAAAAAGAGAGTGTTCAGGATTGGAAGCCTGTTTGAACAGAACTATCACACGAAATGAAAGCGAGCAGTGAACCTTTTGAATTTTGCGTTTATCCCCTTTATTAGCTTGCAGAAGCGATGTACAGTGTATGTAGTACTTTAAATGTTATTTTAAGTAACAAATTCTTTATAAATATTCATTTTATACAAGAGCTGAAATTAAAATGGTTTTATAGAAGAGCAATTAAGATGTCTTCATTATTAATTTCTCGAGTTGATCTGAAATAGAATCTCTTAGAACTTCATATGAAAACAGCACAGTTCACAGAAAAACTAAATTATAACTAAAATATAACTAAATTATAAGTAAATTAAATTTATGAAGAATAATGACAATATAGTGGTGTGTGATAAAAGAAAATTATCTTGTATAATTTAGGATCATTAAATTTTTATGTACTTTTACGATCAAGGAATCAGCTTCTTTGTAACCAGGACAACTAAAACTACTCTCATCATTTAAAAATCTAACCATTTCAAATTCTGATACATGCGAGAATAATAATTAGTACCTATACCTACTCAAAAAGCGGCAATATCCTAGCATAAGCAGGATAAAATTAATGTCAGTGTAATGTACATTCATTTAAGGCTTGAATCTGTTCAACAATCAACAACTAAAAGGAACAAGAATATTTGAAAATGTGAGTGTTGGTTTTCTATATGTGAGTGAGGATGAATTTCAAGAGTGAGAGACGTTTGTCTAGAATGTCTAGTTTAAGGTATGTGTTATCGACCGCAACAACGTTTCTTAATTATTAAGGTGACGTATTGTTCCGGCTCGTGTGATGATGCCCCTTCCTTGATTATCACCTTGACTCTGGTTCCCAGGTGTTGCGATTTGTTGTACTTGTTAGTTACTTATTCTACCAAATGGTTGCGTGGGTTTAGGAATATTGTACACACTATATTTTCTATACTTTATTTATTATCGACGCGTACGTTCCGATCTCCTACTACGCTACTACCATCTCTCTACACAACACAATTTATGAAACAAGTGTACTTCTTAATTTGCTTGCTTCTTTCTGTTTTTTCTGTCGTCGTGGCGAAGGTCGATCGCCTTTTAGGGTTCGGAAAATAGGGAGTGGGAGAGGGAAATTACTGGTAGAAGGGGGCGGTCACCCTGGGTTAGGCTCTCATCCAGGGGATACGCAAAAATCAAACCCCGTGCTAATAAACAAGAGCCGGTTTTATAATGTAGACAATAAATATTGTAGAAAATAATTAACAAATAATTATATATATTAAAATAATACCAAAAGAAAGTTAAGTTACAAATACATATACACTGCGCACGAAATAAACAAAGGAAGGGCGCCTTTAACCCTTTGACTGCTACGGGCGCATATATGCGCCCAGCACAAGCCGTCGATATAGACTATGGGCGCACATGTGCGCTCGGCGACGGTTTTGATCATTTACTGCTGTCTTACTGAATTTGTCAAGAAATTATTTTATCATATCCGTGTAACACTCAGAAACAACATACCTTGTTGCTTATCAACAAGAAAAATCTCGTTTATTTCGTCAGTTTTCCCTATATCTTAAATTCGTTTCATCTGTTCATCTGCCATTTGACAAAAGTTATGTATGGTTTGGAGTTCGTTTTGTACATTTCATTTTTATATTTTATAATACATTATAATTATCAAATTATGGCGTTTTAAAACTTTACCCTTGACGAATAAATAATGTATATTGAAGATAAAAAATATTTAAAAAATTGAAAAATATTAATTTTGGAGTGGATAAAGTAACAGTAATTTGATTCTGTACAATATTACAATTGAATACACCGCCGAACAGATTCAGATTGCGTGAAAAAGTATTCAGTCCCCAGCGACAGTTAGTGCCGGCTGTACGCCGTCGACGCGAAGCGTTTCGGCTCAGAGTCTTCCGCAGTCAATTATAGCAGTAGTAAGCAGGTTAATAACACGCGCGTCTTATACCGAACAACAACAGCTCGTGGCAAAATCGTTTTTACAACTGCCCGTCGCTCGCTCACGATTTTCTGCCTTCCGCGCAGGCAGTGCCGCCCCACGAAATAATTTCGTCACTAAACCTTTATAATCTTAAATCCTAATTAGTATCAATAAAACTTAATAAATCCATGGGGAATTTCTGGCTCCTACAATATGATTCCCTAATAGTATGAATAGTTTAATGTGAGTGTTCCATCTAGTGAATGTAGTGTGTATATATTATGATGTGTATTTTAGCGAAAGAATAGTTGAGTGAAGAGGGCGAAAGAGAGAACATTGCGATAAAGAGAGTAAGTGAGCACAAGAAAGAGAAAATATAAATATTAAGTTTAATACCAATTAATACTTATATATATCAAATATATGTTCTTTAATTGTTTCTTCGCACAAACGAAGTTAATAAGTGTAATTCTTCCCATTCTACTCACAGAAGGTGCTTAGAAGGACTTTATGTACCTGAAAAGATTACAGTTGTTCAAGATGATGAATAAATGCATATAGTTTAGAACAAAGAAAGAATTATCAGCTCTTCGCACGATTTAGGACATTTTGTCTATTTGCAGCTCTTGTACAACAATTCTTGATTTTATCACCATCAAAGAATTCTCAACATATTCCACTTGGACGCAATTAAAAATTCTTCTCGTCATTCAAAAACACGAAAAACTTTCTTCATCTCTTGTCACCGTATTTCATAACAAAAAATATCAAAGAATAGTGGCAGCGGTTTAATCTGTTGCGTCGCGGAGACACGATATTGCGAACCAGCGATGTTTCATTTTGGTGTGGTTCGTTTTTCCAATTTTTTCTTCTTTTTTCCCTATCGCAAAAGTTCATAGGCCAGAAGTCGAGACAAAACGTACAGCCTAGTCGGTCGAAACTGCTGCACAGCTATTCAGGTTTAGAGGATGACTCTAGCCGCAATTCTAAACCGCATTTTAATGTCGTGTTAGTAAATAGAGAAGGACAATTTTAGTAGGAACAGGACAGGGATCTAAGTAAAACCTAAAAGGTGCGAAATCAGAGTGACGAACTTGTCGAAAACGTGTAATTGAAATATGGAATATGATTGACGATCATTGTTCAGTTCCCGGTATTGTTGCATAAATATTGTTACGTTTTAAATTATGTTTTTAGATTTATTGGTATTCTTTTGTAAACAATATTATATATTTGTGATTCAATTACCATAGCTAAGGGTATACAATAGCGGACAAAATTTTAAGACGAGAAGACAATGTAAAACATAGTTTTATGGCTTGCACATATCGTGTACAGATACATTAATTTTTATTGTCATTCTGGTAAAACAGTTGTTGGTACACGCGTTTCTGGTGCAATTTGGTTCCTTTATTGTGGCATTGCATCTTTTTGTTTCTTTTTGGTTACTTTCTTTTGTTTTCTTACCTATATATTATTATGTATGTGTAATGTTTCTCCGTTCTGTACGTATCCGTTTTCATTTATGTGTTTTAATGTATCTTTTTATTTTATTAATTAAATGTTGTTTTAATTTTGTTATATTTTGTTACATTTTGTAATAACTACTCAAATATTGTTATGCTGAATTTAAACATAAACCGGACTCGGGTTATGAAACTAACAACACTATTTATTGATTAGGATAGAATACGAATTTTATGTCACGTGCTGTTTCTTATAAACTAATTTATTCATTTTCGTTGATTCTTTGTTCTTAAACTTTTATCCGCTGCTGTACCTGCATCATCCACGCGTACTTGGTAGAAAGAAAGCGCTGACCAACCCCCCCCCCCCCACGATATTTTAAACTGTTGTGATTTGTTAGGGTCGAGCTACAACCTTTTGTATAAATATCGTACAATTTCCGGAAAATACAGCATAGGTATTAACCAATAACCTACCAACTCTGTCTTTCAATAAATTTGACACCTGGAATAACTCGCTGTATTAACCCTTTGCACTCGAGAGGTGACTGTTAGTCGTCTAATGATACTGACTTCAAAGATTTTCAAATTCGAAATATTTACTAAGATTCCCCTATATTATACGTCATTTAGTTTAGTTAAGCGATATAGTAGAGTTTACATATATGACTATTTAATCTCTGAACCTAACTAATAAATAAATTAACTATAGTCAGAAAATTTGCGAAACTATCATTTGGTGACTCGCAGTCACCCCTCGAGAGCAAAGGGTTAATCTCTTCATTAAGAGTAAACTTTCGCTGCGCAAGGCGATTTATTAAAAAAGGGAAGATTTCGAGAGTGATATACTGAACTCGCATTTATACAGATCACAAACAAATACTGTCCGAGAATATTTAGCATTTAGACAGAGTAATTAGTAAATAGACGTACTTAACAAAGAACTCTTCAACTGTACGTGAAGTTTCAATCACGCGTTTGGATTTATTATACCCACCGATTAATCATTGTGTTAAAATCAACTTTTAGGAATGAAATATTTTAACACTATTTTACATTGATTTGATTTAATCAATGAATTGAAACGTTATTGGTTTTGTAAGAACATATAATAATTCTTATGCCTTGTGGTGTATAAAAATATTCAAAACAAGTCTGAAGTAATATTGATTAAAGACTGCATGAAGTGATCACTAAAGAAGGAAAGGACAATTTTTTAAAAACAAAAGCTTTTATAAATTTGTATTATTTTCCTAAGGAATCAATAATCCTTGCTTTTAATTATACTTGTTAATTTACACCGAAAAGATTAAATTTTGTATGAGAAACAAAACCAAGTTATACCTAAGTTATAACTCATAAGTCCTGATTTTCCTAAGGAATCAATAATCCTTACTTCTAAATATATTTGTTTCATTTACACCGAAAAAATTAAACTTTGTATGAAAAACGAAACCAAGT